>CAUDMG010001443.1:0-292500 GCA_958450375.1 Homarus gammarus | reverse complement strand
AGAAAAAAGTCTTTCCATATTCAGGTATTAACAGCAGCTTTTCCTCGCCGTAACTAACTTATAAACACTGAACAGTATACCGCCACTGTCTTAATGATAGAGTGAAATACTGACCAAGTAATGGTCTCCTTACCTCGCCCATCGCCTTTGAGTCTATACCCAAGTTAGTATTTAATCACGTAATACCTCCAGCTAATTCATCAAACGCTTCTGATAAATAAACACTATTTGATTTTCGCCGAGACAGACATGTAAGCCAGAAGGGTGAGATAGATAGATAGATAGATAGATAGATAGATAGATAGATAGATAGACAGAAAGATTGATAGATAGATAGTTTAAAATCTACGTATACGTGTATACAGTTCAGCACGCATAGTCAACGCAGGTAACCGGTATACTGTATTGTACCTAGACAGTGCAGGTATACAAGTAATGAACATATACAGTACAGGTATACAAGTAATGAACACATACAGTACAGGTATACAAGTAATGAACATATACAGTGCAGGTATACAAGTAATGAACATATACAGTGCAGGTATACAAGTAATGAACACATACAGTACAGGTATACAAGTAATGAACATATACAGTACAGGTATACAAGTAATGAACATATACAGTACAGGTATACAAGTAATGAACACATACAGTACAGGTATACAAGTAATGAACATATACAGTACATGTATACAAGTAATGAACACATACAGTACAGGTATACAAGTAATGAACATATACAGTACAGGTATACAAGTAATGAACACATACAGTACAGGTATACAAGTAATGAACATATACAGTACAGGTATACAAGTAATGAACATATACAGTACAGGTATACAAGTAATGAACACATACAGTACAGGTATACAAGTAATGAACACATACAGTACAGGTATACAAGTAATGAACATATACAGTACAGGTATACAAGTAATGAACATATTCAGTACAGGTATACAAGTAATGAACATATACAGTGCAGGTATACAAGTAATGAACACATACAGTACAGGTATACAAGTAATGAACATATACAGTACAGGTATACAAGTAATGAACATATACAGTACAGGTATACAAGTAATGAACATATACAGTACAGGTATACAAGTAATGAACATATACAGTACAGGTATACAAGTAATGAACATATTCAGTACAGGTATACAAGTAATGAACACATACAGTACAGGTATACAAGTAATGAACACATACAGTACAGGTATACAAGTAATGAACATATACAGTACAGGTATACAAGTAATGAACATATTCAGTACAGGTATACAAGTAATGAACATATACAGTACAGGTATACAAGTAATGAACACATACAGTACAGGTATACAAGTAATGAACACATACAGTACAGGTATACAAGTAATGAACATATACAGTACAGGTATACAAGTAATGAACATATTCAGTACAGGTATACAAGTAATGAACATATACAGTACAGGTATACAAGTAATGAACACATACAGTACAGGTATACAAGTAATGAACATATACAGTACAGGTATACAAGTAATGAACATATACAGTACAGGTATACAAGTAATGAACATATACAGTACAGGTATACAAGTAATGAACATATACAGTACAGGTATACAAGTAATGAACATATACAGTACAGGTATACAAGTAATGAACGTATACAGTACAGGTATACAAGTAATGAACACATACAGTACAGGTATACAAGTAATGAACATATACAGTACAGGTATACAAGTAATGAACACATACAGTACAGGTATACAAGTAATGAACATATACAGTACAGGTATACAAGTAATGAACACATACAGTACAGGTATACAAGTAATGAACATATACAGTACAGGTACACAGTCTACCTAGTATAAATTTAAAAGATGAGTTGTGGTGCTCTTATTAATGTGTGTATTTTGACATTAAAAACTTTAAATTCTTTTGCATTTGACGAGACTATACCTGGCGTAGGATAAATTATAAACAAATAACTATTAATGCATGTTTAACAACCCTCCCCATTCCTGTCACCTAAGAATTACTGACTATTGCTTTTCTCTTCCTTAAAGTCACTGGCACAGAGTAATTTGTTCACGAGAGGAATGTCTTAGCCTATATACTGTACTGTATATACTCGAACGAATATATTTCACAAAGTAGTTCTTAGTAAACTGTGGCTACAAGTTTCTAATAAGTGACAGAGTATTTACCTAAAGTACACTTTTAATATACAGTATTGTACGCGGAAACCATAATCTCTAGCCCACCTGGGTCGGTGCTGGAGGTTAGAACAGAGTCCTTTCTGGACGGGGGCCCACTCTAACTATCACATGGCAACACACGCACGAACACACACAGTCATAGTACGGCTGTATAGATGACATTATGTATAAATGTTGTATATGGCATTTTATACTCTGCATTATCTTCATTATATATGAACAGGAAGAAAAAATACCATAGGTTGTAGTTACGAAAATATGAATGAAAATAAACATTTCCAAACCACCCAGTGACTCCACACAACGTTTACAGTGCTTGTGTGTGTGCCAAACCACGATGCTTCCCATCATTCCCTTAACTATATGCAAAATCGTGTTTAATTTAACTACCGTATATCTCGGCCTATAAGACGGAATTTGAACCTAAAAAAAATCAGCCCAAAATTAGGGGTCGTCTTAAGCACCAGGTATTAAATTCTTACCTCTTAAATATTGTGGTTTAGCCTGTCAAGAGTGGTGATGGAAAACATCGTAAACCACTCACAAGGTACTACTACCACTAATTATTTTATACTGAAACTTACGTTTGGGAAGCTGGATTGAAAATAAGATTACCGGTATATTAAAATAATAAAAATGTATTATAAACCTATCTAACATACCGTAAAAGAACAATATACTCTGGTAATACCCCAGAGTTTGACCCTTAATGACCACCATAAATGAATCAGGTCAACTTCACCTACCAGGTGTAATGGTAGCCTCCCTTTGTCGCGAAACAAATTTATAAATTAAAGAAAATACTTGCAGTGTGTTTAATATATTACAGTATATTATGAATAAATAAAAAAACAAATAAATCGGTAAATCCATTTCAAGTACATGGAAAAATTTTCCTCGACATCGACATGACATCGACATTATCGTAGTTCCAGTTAAATAGCAGACGCTTAAGTGACATCACTAGTATTTACATTACACCAGCCGGTAACATTTGATGACATTACTTGAAGTGTATTGGCCTTATTATAAATATCCAACCATAAATAAATACAAAAATTAAAAAAAAAAGGTCAAAAGTGAGAAACAGTATACTTGCAGTGTGTTTAATACAGCATATTATAAATAAATAAATAAACAAATAAATCGGTAAATCTGTTTCAAGAAAATGGAAAATAAACAAACAAAAGTTTTTTACCAATAAGCTTCCCTCTGACTGAGGGTAAGAGGGGGAGATAAGAAGGCTATTTATAGCCCGTCTTTGTGTCCATAATGCACTGTAAATAATTCTTTTTTTTTTACGTAGAATATTCAGTATATGGCTGCGATAAAGCTTATTGTTACAGAACACACACACACACACTGAAGGCTTTTGTTAAACCACCAATGTATGTAATAAGTCATTTATGTCCAATGTATATTTTCAGCCTACGGGCTGCAGAACTTATTCAATAAACCGTTTATTATTATTATTATTATTATTATTATTATTATTATTATTACACACACAGTGTAGCTTTGTGTGACGCGTTGTCTGACTTGGGGTGGCTTTGAGCGAACCATACACTTGATATTACAATTTATGTATCCTCCCTGTCCATGATTTACAACAATAACTGTAGGGTAAAAGTTACAATATTATACTAATAACATTGTCATGTGTTGATACTATGCCTAGTTACCAAGATACAGAGCATGATGAACATAACATGATAATGATAGTGAAGCCTGGAAGAGTTCATATCATAACTTGTTTATGCGTATGTTGCCCCATGAGAGTTACGGTGGACCTCCATGTGCCCAGGTGGGATGGTCAAAGTATTGCACTATAAGTGTGTCAAATGAGGAGTGACTGATCCACATGTAATTTAAGGTTTTTGAAATATGTAGTTAAATTAAACACGATTTTTCATATAGTTATGGGAATGATGGGAAGCATCGTGGTTGGCACACACACACACTAAGCGCTGTAAACGTTGTGTGGAGTCACTGGGTGGTTTGGAAGTGTTTATTTCCATTCATAATTTCGTAACTACAACTATGGTATTTTTTCTTTGTGTTCATATATAATGAAGATAATGCAGAGTATAAAATACCATATACAATATTTATACATATTGTCATCTATACAGCCGTACTATGACTGTGTGTGTTTGTGCTTGTGTTGCCTCGTGATAGTTAGAGTGGGCCCCCCCCAGTCCAGAAAGGACACTGTTCTAACCTCCAGCACCGCCCCAGGTGGGCTAGAGATTATGGTTTCCGACTGTACATGTAGTACAGAAGGCAAACATTTAGACCCCCAATAAACCACACTCAGAGCAGGTGTTTCAAGAGGAAGGTTTTATTAAGTGTTTCTTTTTAATAACCAACCCTATACTACTACACTGTACAGTACAGTACAGTACAGTACATTATAACTGTTGTGCACAGCGCAGCTTCACTGAAGATACATCGCTAAACGTGGGGATTCCTACTGTTTATGCAAAGGAGTCCTGGAGACCTCGTGAGAACCCTGGTCCAGGGTGCCCAATAAACTTGAATGTGTAATCCACAGGTGTGCCAAACACAGTACAGTATAAGAATCATTCAATATACTGCACACTATATCTCATTAGTGAAGTATACAAATGACTCAACAAACTCTTGCATACAACAAATATGTTGTGCTGACTGATGGAGACACCCAGGGAATGTTAGATGCCCACACAAAGACTTTATACAACGCGTCATGCTCATTGGATCCCAGACAAATGCTCGTACACACACAACTGCCGTGACGTTAGTCAGTCTCGCTGGTGGAGGATCGCGTCATTGACTTCACCTCTAGTGGGTAATAGTGCGACTCTCTTACCTGTGTGTGTGTGTGACAAAGAGACAGACAATGACAGAAACAAACACACAATCTTTATTACACACTGTGTAAGTGGCAACAGACTTGGCCAACAACAGTCCCGTCCTTGCAATTGTGGGAAGCAGGTGACAGGGACTTAGAGGAAACTAAGGACAACGTGAGAGTATAAACAATATAATAAAGACGAGATAGACACGAAAAAGAATGTACGAGGAAGTAAAGACAAGTGGAAAACGAATAGAAGAGGAAAATAAAGACAAGAGGAAAATAAAGACAAGAAGAAATAAAGACAAGAGGAAAATAAAGACGAGAGGAAATAAAGACAAGAGGAAATAAAGACAAGATGAAATAAAGACAAGAGGAAAATAAAGACAAGAAGAAATGAAAACAAGATAAAAGTTAAAATGAGATTCCATTTTTCTTTTGGAGTTTAAGTGACTGTGATGACAAACACAGGTGTGTCTTACTGTACACAATGACTCAAGACCTTTGAGTATCAGCTGTAACTCTCTCAACAGTCAACATGTTACAGTACACACATTTAACTCATCAAATGTTTCGGTGTGTACGGCTGCAGGAGATTCTCTAACCTCAAATATCTCTTTTTCTTTTTTCTTTACGTATTTTATGGTCGAAAAGTTTTATGAAGTGTCAATTAACTCTTGTCTAGTCTCCGTGTGTGTGTTTGTCTTGTGGGGCCTCGTATCCGCAATATTTTTCATGTCAGCTACAATAGAAGAACCTTAATGAGTTACAACTTTATTACGTTAGGAATTAATTTTTCAAGATTTCCATTACATAAAAGTCCTTTACAGCGTGGATATATAACACCATGAGAATATACAGTAAACGAACCTTACTTAGCCTACCCTATAACACACACATTCAACCCAACCCAACACAACCTAACCTAATCGACTGTTGTGTGTGTGTGTGTGTGTGCTCATCTCTTCCCCAGTGTAAGAATAAAGAAGTGGTCAGGCCCAGGTCTCTCAGGGTCACGGTGAGCTGTCTGGGGCCAAACCTGCCCGGTTACCGTAAACTGGGGTTTGTGTACAGTAAGTCCTGCAAGTGCGACATATACAGAGAGAGGTGGGGGGGGGGGGTTAAAATTAGAAGTTACTGTTCTCACTTAGTGACATACCTTGTCTAAAAAAAGTGACCTATTCTAACCAAAATTATGCAATATTAGGGTGTTTAATAACCAGATAGAATGTGCTGGGGTGTGGGGTGGGGGGGGGGGGGGACTGAAGACCTCAGCCTTGACTTTGCTACATGGGTCCTCACAAATCACATCTCCCACACCTCCTGCCACGCCCCCTCCCACATCGTCACACCCCTCCCACACCTCCTGTCACACCCCTTCCCACATCTTCAGAACCCTCCTACACCTTACACCACACCCCTTCCCATATCTTCACAACCCTCCCACACCTCTACACCCCAGCCACACATTTCTCCCACGCCTCCACACTTTCTGTCTCACAAAGGGTCACAAACAAGGCAGAACGGATAGCCCCATCAAAGGCAATATCGCTCCAGCAGTTCTTCACCACGTACCTTCACAACAACAGCTCTCTCTCTCTCTCTCAACCATTGCCTGAACTTGGTATATTCACTCGTACTCAGCCGACCTTGGTATACTCGTACTCAGCCGACCTTGGTATACTCGTACTCAGCAGACCTTGGTATACTCGTACTCAGCCGACCTTGGTATACTCGTACTCAGCACCTTGGTATACTCGTAATCAGCCGACCTTGGTATACTCCTACTCAGCAGACCTTAGTATAATCAATCTTAGTCATCTAACTTATTATATTCACCTTTACTCTTAACTCAGTATACTGACTCATGCTCAACCGTCACACAGCAGTCAGGGTCCACACCCAACTGAATTTTTTCCCAACAGACAAATGAAGAATGCCCTGAGGAGCTCCTGGCCGAGGACTAAACCAACCGAGTTTAGTTGCTTATTTACACTTTGTTAGGGTTAGGTTAGGTTAGATTAGGGTAGTAATTTTAGGTTAGAATTAGGCTAGGTTATGTTAGGGTGGTTAGTTTGAGTTAAGGTGGTTAGTTTAGGTTAAGATAGGTTAGTTTAGGTTAGGGTGGTTAGTTTGAGTTAGGGTGGTTAGGTTAGGTTAGGTTAGGTTAGGTAATCTGCAGGTGATCCCAGTATTCACTCAGGTTTCTGTTCACCCTGGGGAAAATTCGACTCACCAGTGTTGAATAAGTCACAGGTGGATGAGCCAACTTCTCGTGCATTTAATAATTACGACATTCGGTTATAAACTGTCTTATAAGTTTTTCTGTTCGTGATGAAAAAAAAAAAACATTAGTTAGTGGGCTGAAGCTTCTGTACCAAGATGGAGGATGAGAGGATTCACTAGTGGCGGGTTTTTGCTGCCGTGAATGTTATCATGCCGTCCTCCTTTGACCTTTGAACACGTTCCTCAGCCCTCCACCTCCCTCCCAGCTGGCCAGGTGTCATCAATGAAACCCCAAGACAAACCCCCCTCCCTTTTTGTACACAGATCCCACTACATCATTCCACCTTCTCAACCAATCAACATCCACCTTCACTTCACCGTCCCGGCATTAGAACCAATCAGAATCCAATGCAGCCACGAAGGTAAGGCGAAGAAGACAAAAAACATCTCATCTTCGGTAACGTCTTCAAAGATGCGCAGTCAAGTGGGTATAAAAAACGATCTGGTTTCCAGGCGAGTATATAAGAGGAGTCCCCGAGCCTCCCTCACACACACACACAGTCCCACGATATTATACTTGGACCTTCCTCTCGTTCCGTCACCATGAGAAGTCTTGTGAGTATTAATCATGTATTTGTTAGATCTTAAGTTAGTTGGGAGAAATACTTCATGCCAGCGTCAGGCCACTGTATATTGTTTACTACCGTCTGTCTTTTACTGTTACTACCGTCTGTCTTTTACTGTTTACTACCGTCTGTCTTTCACTGTTTGTTACCATCTGTCTTTCACTGTTTGTTACCATCTGTCTTTCACTGTTTGTTACCGTCTGTCTTTCACTGTTTGTTACCGTCTGTCTTTCACTGTTTGTTACCATCTGTCTTTCACTGTTTGTTACCATCTGTCTTTCATTGTGCCTCTAGCTTAACTACCGTCACTATATTCCTCTTCCTCAATACAAACACAGTCAGAGGTGATATCTTTCTTGTGGATAATAACATGTCCGTCCATGACTTACAGTATACAGTGTGTTGGGGAGGTTCCGTCCGTTACCACTTTAAGGACGACGATGATTTAAGCAATTACTTTAAGGACGACGGTTTAAGCTATTTAAGGACGATGGTTTAAGCTATTTAAGGTCGATGATTTAAGCTACTTAAGGACGATGATTTAATCAATTACTTTAAGGACGACGGTTTAAGCTATTTAAGGACGAAGGTTTAAGCTATTTAAGGACGATGGTTTAAGGATTAAGCTATTTAAAGACGATGATTTAAGGTTTAAGCTATTACTTTAAGGGTTACAGATAAACTGTGAAAAATACAAGTAAAATCAGTCATACAGACATAAAGGTATAGGTAAACTTTGTACACGTATACTCATTACAGGTAAAATTAGTACAGGTATACTCATTACAGGTAAAATTAGTACAGGTATACTCATTACAGGTAAAATTAGTACAGGTATACTCAATACAGGTAAAATTAGCACAGTTATACTCATTACAGGTAAAATTAGTACAGGTATACTCATTACAGGTAAAATTAGTACAGGTATACTCATTACAGGTAAAATTAGTACAGGTATACTCAATACAGGTAAAATTAGCACAGTTATACTCATTACAGGTAAAATTAGTACAGGTATACTCATTACAGGTAAAATAAGTACAGGTATACTCATTACAGGTAAAATTAGTACGGTATACTCAATAGGTAAAATTAGCACAGTTATACTCATACAGGTAAATTAGTAAGGTACTCATTACAGGTAAATTAGCAGTTATACTCATTACAGGTAAAATTAGTACAGGTATACTCACACTCATTACACGTAATGTCAGGTAAATTCCAGTATCATGGTAAAATTAGCACAGTTTACTCATTACAGGTAAATTAGTACATACTCATTACAGTAATATCGTTAACTCTTACAGGTAAATTAGTAAGGTATACTCAATACAGTAAAATGACAGCAGGTATACTCCATACAGTAAGAGGCGGGTACCATTACAGTAAATTGTATGGTATACTCATTAAGGTAAAATTCAAGATGTCCTCAGTAGAGGTACAATATGACAGGTTACTCGTAGAGGTAACTCAGTAATATTAGGACAGGTATACTCAGTACAAGTAATCTCAGTAGAGGTAAACTCAGTATAGGTAAAATTAGGACAGGTATACTCAGTACAAGTAATCTCAGTAGAGGTAAACTCAGTATAGGTAAAATTAGCACAGGTACACTCGGTACAGGTAACCTCAGTAGAGGTAAACTCAGTACAGGTAAAATTTGGACAGGTATACTCAGTACAAGTAATCTCAGTAGAGGTAAACTCAGTATAGTTAAAATTAGCACAGGTGCACTCGGTACAGGTAAACTCAGTGATACAGGCAAGGGTAGATTCGTGCTTATCGTAAATTGTGTATATTAGTTTACTTGAAGGTTATTACGATGATGATGATGATGAATCTCTCTCTCTAGTTATTGGGGTTTTTTGGTCAATTTTTACTTCCACCTCCCCATGTTAGAAAGTTAAAAATATATTTTTTTAGTGTATGTGTGTGTGTTGAGACCGAATATCACCTTCATTTCCGTCGGAAATTGGCCATTTTTTTTTTATCGAATTTTTTTCGAGATGTTTTTCGAAAAAACTTAATCGCTAAGCGAATAAAAAATACACTAGAAAAACCTAGCCTAACCTAACCTGACCTAACTGACTCTCACCATATGATGGAATCACCTATTTCTTACCTTATTGGCCTGGTTCTTGTTCGTCGTTGGATTCTGAGATTCTTACACAACACCACATATGTTGGTCTTTGCGATGTTTACATTCAGTCTTGCTCTTAGTACACTTTACTGAGGTTGGAAGAACACCATGCGATCAAAAAAATGCTATAGTTTCTTCTTTTCTTCCCCCAAAACTCGCAATCAGCTCCATATACTTTAAGTGACATCCACCGCAGACTTCCATGGTCGGAACTGAACTTGAATTTCGAAATATGAGACCCAAAATAAAACTCGATTTTGATTGGTCCAAAAATAACGCGAATTAAAACCAAAATCATTTTAATTGGTTGCAAAAAAAATAGCTTTTGATTGGTCGCGTGACGTATACGGGAACGCATGCGCATGACGACTTATGAAGGAGTCACGCAAGAGACACAAGGTGAAGTATGCCATAAATGGCCAAAGTTAATGAAAGAAAATCAAGAAATTTTTGGATTTGCTATCTCCGTTAATATACATTTCCGGTGGTAATGTAATAGATGAAAATGAATTTATAATTAGACGTCTTATTAGCATATGATAAAAGATTAGGAGTAGGAAATGGGAATGTTTAAAGAAGATAATAACGGGTTTTTTTTAGTTATCGTGGATGGTAATGCAGTGGAAGCGCCCTTCAGAGAACACCGAACCAACACAAACACAATAAATAAAAGTTTCCCTGTTCGGTAGATCGGTCATTTTTGTTCTGCCGTCTTTAAATATCACATTAAAATTTCTGAATAATATATATATATATATATATATATATATATATATATATATATATATATATATATATATATATATATATATATGCTGATAACCACCAGGAAAGAAGAAAACACGGAGTTCCCAAGCGCTTTCGTGTAATTCACATCTTCAGGGGTGAGTACAGACCTAGTCTGTACTCACCCCTGAAGATGTGAATTACACGAAAGCGCTTGGGAACTTCGTGTTTTCTTCTTTCCTGGTGGTTATCAGCATATACATAGATCACGCGCACCTACAGTGATTTTCTTGCATATATATATATATATATATATATATATATATATATATATATATATATATATATATATATATATATATATATATATATATATATATCTTGATAAAATCACACGGGAAAATGGAAATAACGGAGTACCTTAGCTTTCGTCTTTATTCAAGACATCTTCAGAGGCAACTGGATTACATGGACAGAGAGAGGCTTAAATATACAGGGTGACCTAAAAACATGAGGTCAGGTCAAAATGATGACATCCACTAATCCCCACACCAACACACACGTAGAGGAGCTTAAAAGAAGGGTGGTGACGTGACTAGTCAAGTCAGGTCAGTAAAAAAGGGGACCCACAAAATAACTATCTTACATCTAGATCAAAGGTTTTTAAAGCATTTTTAACCTTGGGCCACTGACAAATAAATTTATGTAACATATTATCAGTTTTGAACTGACCATCACTAAGGTTTATTGATTTTAATTCCTTAATCAAACTAGCTTCAACAAGAAGTCTTTCTGTGACACAAGATGATTTGAAAACTTCTAAGCTTTTTTCCCAAGCAATGGGGTGATTATTATTCCTAACATGAACGAACAAGGCACTGCTTTCAGATGCAGTTCTAATATTATACTTATGTTGTTTGATTCTAAGCTGCAGTGTTTTTCCTGTCTGACCTACATAATTACAATTACATTTGCTACATGGAATACAATAAACACTACCATTTACATTCAAACTTGGGCTATTCCTTATTAACATATTAGTAATGGTTGAGTCATACTTGAAAACAACATTAATATTTAGAAGCTTGAGGGACCGAACTAACGGGACAAATTCATTACGATAGGGCAGAGTCAAAATATTCTTAAGTGTAGGAACTTGTCTGGTTTGAGAGGAATGAAAGGATTTTTTAGCCCTATTAAAACAACGATCAACAAACACAGAAGGGTACCCAAGTTTATGTGCAATAGAACGAATGTGTTTCAATTCATCGTCAATAAATTCAGAGTCACAAATACGCAGACATCTTAAGAACATAACAGAAAAAACTGACATTTTGGTAGACTCAAGGTGATTCGATAAAAAGTGAATGAAACTGTCTACCTGTGTGGGCTTTCTATATACCTTGAATTTATAGTTTTGGCCATTTCTCATGATAAGCATATCAAGAAATGGAAGGGATTCATTTATTTCTCTTTCAATTTTGAGCGTGATACTAGGGACAATATTATTAAGTTTGTCTAAAAATTCAAATGGGTCACTGTTTTTAGGCCAAAGACAAAGAACATATATATATATATATATATATATATATATATATATATATATATATATATATATATATATATATATGTGTGTGTGTGTGTGTGTGTGTGTGTGTACCTTAATTAGTATGTATTCTCATTATTGTCTTTTTTAGATCCTCTATTGTGTTCACGAGTATATTTCTTTACTGCCGGCCTTGTGTGTGGTAGAGTTTCCTGGTTCTTACCTGGACACACGCACGTACACACACACACACTACAGGTTTCATCCAAGGGTATCGGGCCTCCCAGGGTATCGGGTCTCCCAGGGTATCGGGTCTCTCAGGGTGGCGGGTCTCCCAGGGTGGCTGGTCACCCAGGGTGGCTGATCACCCAGGGTGCCTGGTTACCCAGGGTGGGTGGTCTCCCAGGGTAGCGGATCAGGGCAGAACACCAGAGTTTCAAGATCCGCTCCAGAATCCGGGAAGATTAAGGTGTGAGATATAGAGGATGGGGGGATGGTGGTGATGGTGGGCGTGCTGGGGTGGGCGTGATGAGGTGGTCGTGATAGGGTGGGTGTGAGAACCACCCGCCGAGCGATTGCATGTACTTGAATACATTATCTTTTATGATATTAAAGTTTTTAATAGCATTATCATCTTTCCTTCCCTCACGCTGTTGTTGGATTCATTAATGTTATTCACATTACTTCAACATTTTCGCTGTATCATCCGGGTGCTGATCACACTCTGTACTCGAGTCATTATTGTTGAAGGAACCAAGTAATGAAGAACGGGAATGATACCTTCATTCTGGTCTTACTGGTGAGACGCAGCACAACACTAGAACAATGATGGTGGCCTTTACACGATGGTAGTCGTGCAACGTGATCCATTCTCCCATTCTCGGTGGCTTTAGAATCTGATCTAATAATTTTTGTGGGTCCGGCATGAGCTGTCTTAAGGCTATTTAGTTAAAATTTTCTCATCTGGTTACGATACTGTTTCCGTAAAGGAATGGAGAAGCCTCGCTGGGCCAGTGAAGACGCGCACCGGAACTGGTCGAGACAAGAACTAGTCCAGCGCATCACCAAGATCCTGCGAGCCTGGGGTGTCGCAATCCACTTCTTGCCTCCCATCCAGTGATCGCTTCCTGTCATTACCATTCTACATTACCCACGTCACCAGCGTCGAGGATTTTACCTCAAGGGTCATAAACACTTGTACATTAAATCTAAAACCGCTCAATTTATCTTAGACACGAGGGGGATCAAGTGTTTGCCGGATATACGTAGAAAAGGTGTTAGTCAAGGTTAGTGAGCATGTTAAATCGTCTCATTTCCCGGCATGGAGACATGGCGTATCAAGCGTCCATGACGACGCACGCAAAAACTTTAGCATCTTTTTTTCTTGCAGGGTGTTAGTCAAGGGTTGGCGGCCTGGCAGGTGTGTTAGTTTGGTTAGACATCGCCTTATTTCCGTTAAGAAGACAGGCGTACAGTATTATGTTTCTGTGACTACAGCCACATAAATTGTATATTTTATAATTGTGTATCGTGTTGGTCAAGGGCACTGAACATCTTCCCCCAACAGGTTGCTGTTGCCGTGCTGGTGGTGGTGGCAGCAGCTAAGCCCGCGCCCCTGGGAGGACAGTATTTCTGGACCCATGAGTAAGTTTTACCTGCCTGACGGAGGTCATGACGTGTGGGAGTAAGTACACGTCTGTCTCCAGACTACCACGCCCAACATGTCTCCATCGGAGCTAAGTGATAAGTACATCAACATTGCAAGTGTGATGGTTGTCGTGTTGCCTTGCTACGACTGTTGGCTCTTGTTGTAGAACTGTACGTAATTTTCACATAGATCCTGGGAGTTGTATTTTATAGTTTGTTTTACAGTCGCAAGGTGTGTGTGTGTGTGTGTGTGTGTGTGTGTGTGTGTGTGTGTGTGTGTGTGTGTGTGTGTGTGTGTGTGTGTGTGTGTGTGTGTGTTTATATTCCTTGCGTATTATATTGCAGCACGTTTTCCCAACCAAACATCACAGGTTTTTTCCGAGTACTCCGGTACTAACGCTTGGCAATGAAGGTTATAACAAAGTAACAAAGAACAGACAAACCGCTCAAACAGCTAGCAGGCTGATGAGTGACGGCAGTAATAAATCAAATATATAAGAATTAACACACACTTTTCTCGCCTGACCCGGTGACTGAACCCAGGAAGAGTTGTGAGAGGTAAGCACGTTATCTACATACAGTACAATGTAAGATTCAGTAAAACCCGAGGTAAATTCACAAAACATGGACCACCTCATTGTCTTATAGACTTACACCAATAAATACATAAATTCTTAAGTTACTGGCTTTACTGGTAACAAACTAAGGTATTCTCTCATGGATCCTAAGAATCTAATTGTTTAAAACGAACACCCGCACGACAGAAAATCATCTACTGATAATATATGTTTGTATTTCTAATGTTTATATTACTGCACCCTAGAAACCCAAAGATATAAGTTGACTGAGCAATTGTAGTAGTCAGCCTTCACAATACACCATTTTCTATGTTGCTAACTACACGACCTTAAGAGTAAACTGATGTAATAGGTAACGATAACACAAAATATTTCTTCAACGTGAGGCTTGTAAATTGACCCAGACAGACAGCTAGCAATAATACAGTACCAACAGCGGCTACATCGAAGATAAGGACTTGTTACAAGATTAGTAGGCATATTGGCCTGAGGCTTAAAGATGGTAGTTATGCAAATTCTGGCCAGAATAAGGCGGAGGCGTTGAACAAATTCTTTTCATCGGTGTTCACAAAAGAGAATGTGAACAATATCCCTGCGTTTGAGGAAAGACGATTCAACACAGTGCTGACCCACATTGTGTTCTCGGATAAGGTTATAAGAAATAAACTGTCAAAGATAACGATTCACAATTAACGAGCTTGCGGAGCCCCTTAAGATCCTGTTCTGCAAATACCTGAATGAGCAAAAGGTCCTCGATGACTGGAAAATGGCCTATGTGAGTCCTATATTCAAGAAGGGCGATCGTCACTCCAAGAATAATTATAGACCAGTGAGCCTGACCAGCATTGTGTGCAAAGTACTAGAGAGCATGGTAAGAGATGCCATGATTGAGCATCTGCTACGAAACAACCTTGTAAAGGACTGCCAACACGGGTTTATGCCGGGACGATCCTGCTTAACACAATTACTCAAGGTACTGTATGTTTGGACTCAAATTCTAGAACAAGGCGGAAATATCGACAATATATACATATATTTTGCCAAGGTTGTCGACAGCGCACTCCATGAAAGGCTGAGAATCAAACAGGAAGGGTACGGGATTCAGGGAAGTGTTCTAGCGCGGATCAGAGACTTTCTGCATGACCGCAAATAGTGTGTGGTAATAAATGGTACGAAATCGTCATGCGTACTCATGACAAGCGGGGTACCACAAGGCAGTGCATTGGGTCCGTTGTTGTTGGTTTGCTTCATAAATGACATGCCAGAAGCTATACACTTTTCCATAGAAATGTTTGCGGACGATGGCATGTTATTTAGGGAAATTAAAAACCCGGCAGACTGTCAAGAACTACAGAAAGATCTCTGTGAGCTTCAAGAATGGTCGAAGAAATGCCTGCTAAGATTCAGTGTCGAGAAGTGCAACCAGAAAGTGTTGTGACGGCACCGAGTGTGAGCTCTTTCAAGACCAGACTTGACCAACACTGGAGCAGGTTCAGATATATTTAGGAGCCAGATCATGTCTAATACTAGCCAACAATGCGTAACAGAGACGAGACCGACCGCCTAAGCGGCTAACGAGCCAATCAGTGACGAAGAGGATAAAAGTAAAAGTATATGAAGCCAATAACACAACTTGCAAAATATGAATAAAAAGGTTTAATAACACACTCGCGTCCGGCTTCTAATTTAGGTTTACTAGATCCGGATAGACCATTGCATGTGTACGAAAGAGTTCAATGTGGTCATTTGTCTGGTGAACTGTGGTGCCATACATTACGCCTGAATGATCAGTGTTTGTTGTCGCAAGTGATCTAACCTAACCATGCCATACCCTAAACACCCCCTAGCCATACCCTAACCATAACCTATCCCCATAACCATAACCCACCCATCACCATAACCTCACTACACCATCTACAATCTCAACATGTCTCGTGTCAATAACCTCTTGTCTCCCTCTCCTCTTCCACGCAGCACGTCGGATGAACATGGCTACTACGACAGGTCTCTGGAATACGTCAGACCTTGTGAGTAAATACTTTATACTGTATTTTAAACTTATAAAACTCGTTAAATTTCTGTGGGGTAGATTATGGATAGTTAAATAGTTTGGTACAGAAAGGTTGGTGAGAGGAAGCTATAGAAGATAGAGGCAAGACAGATAAATGATATACTGGAGGTGATAGATTAAGTAGAGAGCTGATAGACATAGATTACAAAGGATACATTAACAGATTATAGATAGACAGATAGATAGATAGATAGATAGATAGATAGATAGATAGCTCATTACAATTGACATACATGTTCAAATTGATTCAGCATATACTCAGTGCAAGTATACTCGTACACAATGTACAATCAAAGACAAAAGTCGTGTCGCATTTTTGTCCGAAGATTAAACATAACTCGTGAAACATTATGAGAGCCCTACCACAAGGCAGAGCGCACCAAAAGTTTAGTTCTTCGGCATGTGTTTTCACCAAATTTCACGACACGACTTTTGTCTTTCATTGTACTACATAGACAATACAAGTCCATCAGTTCCACCATAAGACTAAGAAACCTAGTGGCCTTAGTCTCACGTGACTTCTTCTTACAGACTCGGGAGTTCGTCCACAATTCAAAACAGTGGCAGGAACGGGAGGCGGCAACTTCCCCTACGGAGTTAGCTCTGAGGAATTGGTTTACCACTGGGCAACACAAGGCAATGCGGTAAGTCGCTTCTGAATGGCTCAACCTTTTGTACGTAGGAAAGTATAGTGACGTTTACGGATACACGTTTGTAGTATCTTGCGTTATTTAATGGGAGAATGACAAGTCACATGGTCGGTCTGGCTGGGGCGTTTATTCTCTGTTGTTGTTTACAGCGTGCCAACACATTTCGTGTTTACACAAGCCTAAACACTTTCTGACTTTGGTAAGAAGTAAGATAATATATAATGTATATATATTCAATAAAGGCAGCATATAAACATACATATATATAACAAAGTTGATGCACACCTACCGCTATATACGACTCATCCATCACACACACACACACACACACACATAGTGTGTACCCTCAGCAGGTGACACTTCTCACTGCTGTCGGTTGTCAATATTTTGATGCACGATATAAAGTACCACAAAAACTTAATCTTCCTCTCTCTCCGGCATAAGGCCCTGACTCGCAGCGCTCGGATCGACGCACTCAACCGCATCCTGAACAGTGGAGGCTTAATCGACCTCTCAGATAACATCTACCAACAACCTCTGCTGAAGAAGACCATTGCTGACGGAGAGGGAGACGTGTACATCAACTCTTCTGGTGAATTGTTCTACCGTCCTGGTAGCACTACTGGAGGGCAAGCAGGAGCCCAGCCAGGGTCAGGAGTTCAAGCGGCCAAGAAGTAAAAGGAGCTTCTGAGACGAATCACTTGTGAGGATGTATTTAGCATAGGATAAAGGTTAATATCGTTAGGGTTACAAGATGTGAGACAGACTCCGCTAGGCAGCAGCTACTCTTATATCCTGTAACCTTGTGTATAACACTTACAGTAGATAGACATGGGTGATGCTATAAATAAGTCCTATGTCATAATAAAGCTTCTTTTTATACCAGATGTTTGATCTTAACCCACAAACAGTGTTGTGTGTCGACCATCACTCACCAAAAGTTATGAAACCTGGTGATCTTAATGCAACAATGCTATCATTTATTGATATCATCTGAATTCTTGATCATCAATGATATAAATTTTTTCTTGTTAAGATTTTGCTGTCTAAACTTATTGATATTTATTCGCTCAGACCTATTTAAGGAAACTCTGCTTTTAGTTACTGTCCTATTAACAACATAGCAAAAGTCGCTGTCAAAAACGCGAGTAGGAGTATCAGATCTGAGGCTGGTGGATGGTAGTTACGGAGATTCTGACCAGGATAAAGCTGAGGAATTGAACAGCATCTTTTCCTCGGTGTTCACAAAAGAGGATGCGATTAACCTTCCTGCGTTTGAGGACAGACGGTCCGGCACAGCACTGACCCACATTGTGTTCACAGAAGAGGGTATTAGAAATAAACTGTCAAAGCTAAAGGTCCATAAGAGTCCCGAACCTGACATGGTGCATCCTAGAGTGCTAAGAGAGTTGTGCAACGAGTTTGCCGAGCCCCTGAAGATCCTGTTCGGTAAATGCCTGGATGAACAAAAGGTCCCCAATGAATGGAAAGTGGCTTATGTGAGTCCTATCTTCAAGAAGGGCGATCGTGTCTCTGGTAGTGATAACACCTTTCCGCGATCCTCTGTTGTTGTTGAGATTGTCGGACCGTAGTCCGACACGGACCTTTTCCTGTAGGCGGCCCGTTTGGTGGTTCCGGGTGGAACTCTTGGAGCAGCTAGGCCGGATTTGGGATTGGGGATGGAGGTTATCCTACCTGCAGGTATGAAAGGATACTGCAGGTTTGCAAGTGTAAGCGGACCCCCGTTCAGTGAACGCTTACCACCAACCCCCCACTCTTGGACGTGGTCAGTTTCGGAGTGGCGCGCCCCCTGAGCTGGGGTCTGCACCTGCTGGGGAGGATACTTCCTAAACTATCTGGGTGATGGGTTGTGATGACCCGGAGAAGGTGGTGCGTGGTTTGTTTGGGTCTTTAAGATTGCTACTAACTCTATTTGTAGCGTGGAGCAGTAATTAGAAGTTTCCAGCTGAGGATCTGACCATGGGTGTAGAAGGCCACTCCAGATCTATGATATTTTGGGTCCACCGAGCTGTCTGTGAAGTATGGTGCTGCATCGGCCGGTGTTCAGTGGCTATGGGTTCTTGAGTGTCAATGCTTCCGGGAAGTGGGTATTACGGGTGGAAACACGTTCCCTCTCCCTCCAATGGGATGTTCCCGTCCCTGAAGCACTGAGTGTTGGGAACCCTCCTTGGGTGGGTGTCGAGGTGTAGCAGCTAGACACTCCTGATTCCGGCGGTTGACAACGTGTGTCTCGTTGTGGCTGTCATCCCTTCACTCGTTTCCAGAAAGGGTTTTCCTCATGGTAATGACAGCATCTCACCAAAGTCCTCCGTATCGCCTAAAGTCTGAAGTTGCTCCATATGATCTTTCATATTCTGCATCATTGCCGTCAATTGGGTGAGCGTCAGCTGTTAATCCCCCGATTACCCTGGCTGTGTGAGTGACCGGTTAGCATTTCGGTCGTTCAGGGCCTCCAGGTCTTCTATGCTGGTTAGGCTGGTCTCCTCTGCTTTGTTTCCTTCCATGACTGGTGACACAGTGGACAGCTATAGAGACCTTCGGTTAAGCAGGAACGCTCTTCAACTGACACGTCTGCTTGTTTATAAAGATGTCATATAACCGAGTTATACAAATGATGTCATACAATCTGAAGTCATGTAAGCGATGTCATACAACTGAAGTAATATAAGCGATGTCTTACAATTACGACCACAATGAGACTCGAGTTGATGTCACACAATAGGAGTTGATGTCACACAGTTTCAACCTGTAATACAACTGAAGTAATATAAGCGATGTCATACAATCATGACCACAATAAGACTCGAGTTGATGTCACACAGTTTCAACCTGTAATACAACTGAAGTAATATAAGCGATGCCATACAATCACGATTACAGTGGTGACACACGAGCGACGTCCCTCAGACACGTGACGTGCAATACGCACGAGTGATGTCACACAAACACAACCACAGTAATGTCATACACGAGCGACGATATCACACTAACGCGCCCACAGTGATGCCATACACGAACGACGTCCTTGCTTGAATACTGAAATAGATACATTCCATTGAATGTATTTTATTTCGTATTCTCAACCTGTAATGCAACTGAAGTAATATAAGCGATGTCATACAATCACGACCACAGTGGTGACACACGAGCGACGTCCCTCAGACACGTAACGTGCAATACGCACGAGTGATGTCACACAAACACGACTACAGTGAGACTCGAGTTGATGTCACACAGACGCGTGCCATGCGCACGAGTGATGTTGTGGGGTACGTTGTGTTTGGGTTCACACTCAGGATGGGATGGAGAAAGGAAACTCACAAAGTGCTCTCTGTATACATGTTGTATTGGATGTACAATGCAGCTTGGTGGCTGGTGCTGGGAGGAGGCAGCGTGGTTACAAGCATGAGTAGGGAGAGCTGGTTGGTGAGGGTGCTCAGAGGAGGTGTTGCTTGCTGCGGCTGTAGCTAGAAGGGGGAGGTCACCACGAGGTCAGGTCTTATATAGCGGAGGTAGGCGTGGCTTAATAGTTGACCTCCGTCATGTAAGGCGGCGCTGGTTGACTTAGACCACGAGGCATACTCTGGGGAATTCGCGGGGTCGGCTACTCAGCGACAAACAGCGTTTGCAGGGGAGGAATCCACTACACTCTCTACCAAACACTAACATTACCTCCAACATACAGCAAAGGCGACGGCACCGGGTACACAGGGCACTTTCCTGAGTTTCTCCCAGCTTGTTGGCCGTTTTTGGCTGACAGTCGTGCTGACGGCCCAGCAGGCAGCAGGATTTCGCTTGTTGCGAGAAATGGAACACGGGTTTGGCGGCGAGCTTTACTGACGGGATTAGTGCCAAAAATTATAGTTTCATGGATTTTAAAGGTTACGAAACGTTAGTTTGTTTGGCGTTTTTTTCTTGTATATTACCCCACATTTTTCCTCTGCTTCAAAGCCCTGCCCACTTTAAACAAGTAATATTGTTAATAATTTTATCAATTAAAATACTCGAAAAATATAAATTTCGGTATTATTGCTTTTACTGTAGTTGTCCCACAACTTTTGGCTTTTTTTTTTAATATACCTATCATAGAGTTTAGACAATTTTAAAACACTTGTAGTGGACGTCTCCCCTACAAACTGCGTAGCTGCATCCCACCTGAGACGCCTTCCTTAGCAACCAAACGAGCGGCGTCACCAGATGCGCCGCCGTATCCTAGCAACCGAGCAAAAGACAGGTTACTTCTCGGGTTTTCCCAACATGACTCAAAGAGGACTCACGGTTGCTGGGTATATAAGCTCTGTCTCTCCATTGAGAGACCTGGACCTGGAGCTGCGAAGACCTGCCTTTTTTGCTGCATGTTTGAGCAGTCTGCAACTTTGTTGTGATAAGACACTCAATCCTAGTGATTGTACTTACTCAACATAGTGACGGTGTAATTACCATCACAGATTGTACGAAAAATTCCAACATCTGGAAAACAAATATTTGGGCTCCCCAAATTTTGACTACTACCCGTGCGTCTACGTCCTGGAGTGGCCAATCAGTGGTGCCCCACGGTGGCGTGATACATGCACGTTTACTGCGGTGCTCTGATTGGCTAACCGAACGTGGCGTGGTAGGTAGGCTGTTTCTACTCTCTAACTCCTCTTTCCTTTTTTCATCCCCCTCATGCACTCCGTTCTTTGAACGGGAGGCGGGACTTAGCGATACGGTCGATCCGGCAAGGGAACCTGTGATAGTGCAGGGCACCCCTTGTCCGGGGGTCACCGGTAGGTGGAAACTTTCTTAGATATAACTATAGTCACAGGTAACCTGGGTGCAGAACCCTACGAGCCCGACGCCCGTCCAAGAGGGGGGGGCGGGGTCACTGCTCCCAGGCAGGAGCCCTGTGTTATAGGTAGGATTAGATGTAATCAAGAAGATGACAACAAGCATTAGAATAAAACATAGAGATAAGGGACACTCTATTGGAAGGGGAAAAGTGGCAGAAATCACTTACAACAAATTGCAAGTCCCACTTACAAGAATATTCAACACAAATGAAGGTTTTAAAGTAATCTGCAAAGATGACTTTGATTCAGATAAAATCCTTTCAAAAGAAGCCAGAGATATATTTTATAATGAAGGCCTTGTTGTGGTCATGCCACCAGAACAAAAAGCAAAAAGATCAGTTTTCGTTCGTCAAGTTGACCAAGAGATCGGGAGGAAGACTTCTGAAGACCTGAAAGATGAACTGGAACGGCAAAACAGGTGGATGAAGATTGAAGAAGTCATTAAGATAAAAGATTATACTCATGTTTTTAAGATTACTTTTGAAGAAGTGTCAATGGCTGAGAAAGTTTTACAACAGGGCTTTCTAATATTCAACATGTCAGTCACACCACATCAAATAAAGAAGGAGACATTCATCAGTCTGCAAACTTGTTTCTCTTGCTACAAATATGAAGAGCATACAACGAGAGACTGTCCGGAAAAAGAAAAAAAGTACTGCTCAGATTGTGCAGGCGACGACCATACCTACACTGAATGTAAGAATACATATGTTGGATGTCTCAACTGTAAGAGAAACGGGAATGCATACATAGGACATAGGACGTTAGCCATGGCATGCCCAATAAAAAAACACATGATAAAGTACAAGGAACAAGAAACAAGGAAAAAGGAACAAGACAAGAAGGATACGACATATGTCGAAATAGCCAAGAGAGCGGTCCAAGAGGCTCATAGACCAGAATCCACCATATTAAACCTAAGTGAGCCAATACATGATAAGGTAATGATTAGTATGATCCATGCACATTTGCACAATATCATTGCACCCGGATCATACAATGAGGAATTAAGGAAAATGTTTAAATTGAATAACCTACCAGAGATGATATTTCCAGAGAATCCACAATCCGAAAAACTATTTCAGGCAACATACGCAAGCGAACTGAGCGAAAGACTACAGCTAGACAAACAAAGGTTTGAGCAAGGAGCAACAGCTGATACACAAGGAACACAAGCGACTGATAGAGATCCCAGACAAATGACTAGAAGTGACAAAGAGAAAATAGAAATAACAAAAGGACAGTCTACAAGACAAAGGAGTAGGAGGAGAGAAGATAAGATGGAAACTGAACACAATATACAACCTGAATCTGCTGAAGATATAGGATTAAAAGTTATCACTACAACAAAACATGGAATCCCAACATCGAGACCAACAGGAGGAACAATAGTAAAAAACTGTGAAGGAGGGATATACAAGTGGACATATCAAGAAAAATCCCTAAGTGAAGAATACGTCTGGTCACTAATTGCTACGGACAAACTAAAGATTACGACCAATGACTTTAAAATAGTAGACCCGTCAGAGTTTAGAAGAGTCAGAAGCGGGAAACAGGATGATAGGTCTCCACTTCAACAGTTACAATCCAAGTATAAGAAATAATGGACAATAGACAAACAGTAAGAACTTTAAGAATAATACAACACAACGTAAGAAACTGGAACACCGAGAGAATTAACCTAAGTAATATATATCAAGAAATTGACCCAGACATTATACTAATAAACAGTCACGGTGAGACAGAAAACAACAACATAAAACTCTTTAACTATTATGTAAACCAAAGAAACAAATCGGGCGAGAAAAATGACGGAGTAGCTATAGCGGTTAAAAGAAACTTAAAATTTAAACTAATTGATGACTTCCAGGAAGAATTTCTGGCAATAAAAATAAATACAACTCAAGGAGATGTAATAATTGCTACTACTTATCTGCCACCGAGACGACCCTACTTACCTATAGAAGACCTATTAAAATTGGCTAACAGTAGTCATCCGATGTACATCTTAGGAGACTTTAACGCCAGACATAGGATTTTTGACAATACAAATAATAACGTCGTGGGAAACGCCCTTAATCAATTAATAAATTTAGGGAAAATCAATCATCTGGGTCCTAACTTTCCAACCTGGAGAAATCACAATACACAATCGACACCAGACAAAATTTTTACCAACAACAAAGCCTTTTTCAATTACCATATAATACAGGGACCTCTTACAGGCAGTGACCATCTGCCAATTATACTAACACTGTCAACAAGCCCCATACAGATACCAATAAAAAAGAGGCTGAAAATGAGTAAAACAGACTGGGACAGCTTCAAAGACGACTTAAGTAGTCACCACTCGATTAACCTACAAGGGAAAACAACAGAAGATATAGACTCAGAAATGGACAGACTGCACTCAGCAATAAAAACATCTATAACCAAACACACTCCTACTTCACACTTTAGAACATTACCCAACAACAGACTACCAGAAGAAGTTAAATTAACCCAGACCTATTACAATGAAATAAACAGGTATATGGAAAGACATGGCAGTAACAGATGGCTATATACGACACAGATAGCACTACAGATAAAATTAAGAGACGCATGTAAGGAAGCAAACAATAAAAAATGGAATGATATTATAATGGCGGCTGACATGACTAAAGACACAAAAACATTTTGGACTTCCATAAACAAGATGATAGGGCACAACAAGCAAAAAACACCATACATTAAAGACCAAAACGGAATAAAATTGCACGAGGAAAATGAACAAGAGTCAGCATTCAAAAGGGAATGGGTAAAAATTTTTAAAATATCAGATGAGGAAAATGAAGATTTTGATAGTGAACACGAAGAAAGGATAGAAGAAGAGATGGGAAGACATATACATAGAATCACCCCAAGGCAATATATAGACTATAACTTATTACCAAATAATCAAATAATAACAATGGGAGAAATGATGCACTGTCTGAGGAAGTTTAAGGAAAAAGCCCCTGGGCTCACAGGTATTACACGAAATATGATCATGAATCTACCTGAAAACATTTTAAATACACTATTAAACATTTATAACGCATGCTTAATAACTGGTTACTTTCCAGACAAACTAAAATATGCCAAAATGATATTTATTCCGAAGGAGGGTAAGGACAATAAGGAAATATTAAACTACAGGCCAATATCTTTATTAGAAATTACTGGGAAACTATTGGAAAAAATTTTAAATACAAGACTTATAGCCTTTTTAACACAACATGGGAAAACTAACAATAGACAACATGGATTTATGCCCAATAGAAATACCCTAACTGCAATAGCCATAATAACGGAAATAATTGCAATAGAAAAAAGCAAGGGTAACCAGATCAATATAATTTTAAGGGATGTTTCTAAGGCCTTTGATAAGGTTTGGCATTTAGGCTTAAAATATAAAATATTAAAACTGGGACTTAATGAATACTTGCTAAGAATATTGTGTAACTATTTAGATGGTAGGAGAGCACAAATTCAAATTGGAAACTTTTTGGGAACTATGTTTAATCTTGAGAGTGGAGTACCTCAAGGAGGATGCCTTTCTCCAACACTATATACAATTTATACTTCAGACACACCTCAACCTACCCCCTTTAGCGAATATGTAATGTTTGCTGATGATATTACTCAAATAGTATCATACCCAGGAAAATCAACTCAATTTATGGCACTCTACACGGTAAGAGCGATAAAAAACATAAATGATTTTGAGAAAAAATGGAAAATCAGGACAAATAAGAACAAATTCAAGATAATACCAATAGCCAAGATTAATACAAGTCCAGTAATAGTCGACCAGGAACTATACCCATACGACACTGAAGGCAGGATGCTTGGACTAAAACTAACAAAAAGAGGATATATAACATACTTAAAAGATAAAGAACGACAGGCAAGAATAAGATTATCAAAAATAAAACGCTTTAAGAACCTTAGCATTAATAACAAGAGAAAGATATATATTGCCCTTGTCAAATCAATTATGGACTACCCACCCATCCCATTGAACACCCTTAGTAAAACGAGCATTAAAAGATTACAAACAGTACAAAATATAGCCCTTAGATTTATATATAACATAAAATATACAGACCACATCAGTAATGAACAGCTACATAAGAGAGCAAATCTCTTAGCAATTAATGTAGATATACACAACAAAGCTGTAAATATTTGGAAAAAAGTGACTGAACTTAACACAGAAACATATCAAAACTGGATAAATAATATGGACAACGAAGAATTCCAAGAACACAGTTGGTTTAAATCAGCCAGGAAGAAAGTAATTGAACCATCTCCTGCCCCAATATACATATAAGACATTAATAGAGAGAATAAAAGATGAGAGTGACCTACCAGCTCCACAAGAACCTGGCAGGCCTCTCCATACAGTGTACCTTTAGACTAACATAACTAATATTTAAGATTTAACATTTAACATTGAACTAACATTTTAGCAAAAAAAAAAAAAAAAAAAAAAAAAAAAATGTGACTACCCTCCCAGCTACACAAGGACCTGGGCGGGCTCACTAACTCAAAAAAAAAAAAAAAAAAAAAAAAAAAAAAAAAAAAAAAAAATAATAATAATAATAATAATAATGTGATTACCCTCCAAGCTATATCAGCCAGGAAGAAGTAATTGAACCACCTCCTGCCTCAATATACACATTTATACATGAAACATTATTAGAGGAATAAAGATGAGAGTGACCAACCAGCTCCACTAAGAACCTGGCAGGCCTCTCCATACAGTGTACCTTTAGACTAACACAACTAACACTTAACTAACACCTCAAAAAAAAAAAAAAAAAAAAAAAAAAAAATGTGACTACCCTCCCAGTTACACAAGGACCTGGGCGAGCTCACTAACTCCAACAATAATAAAAATAATAATAATAAGCAGCATTATGTAAATAAACCAATATTAATACAAAGGTCTGACGACCCAAGGGAGCAGAACAAAGACAAAATACCAATAAGAAAGATGAAGCGATCTGGTTGAGCCCAGATTCTTTCTACTCCTACTGTATTTCAGTTTCACCACTTTTTTCCTTCAACCCCTAATAATCTTCTTTCACCTCTTAACTAAAGACTTCGTATCGTATCGAGATTCATTCTAGCCTCTCATCTACAACACGCAACACCTCCTCCTCCGCCTGCCTGGCGGTCCTCGCTCCCGCCAGCGAGCATGGCGACCCACCAGCTGTCCTTCTCTGAGCTTCCTCACCAACCAACTCTCATTCTGGTCTCTCTTCTTGAACAAGCAACACCTCCTCCAGCAAGCTCCACGCTGTCCAGCTTTCATTCAACCAGGAGGCCAGCAACAGGCAACATCTTCTCTAACGAAGCTCCTGCAAATCTACCTCCTTCAACACGCTACTCACCGAACGTCTCTACTGAGCAGCTCCTCACCACACGGCACCTCCAGCACCACACTGTCTATCATATAACTTATATTATACAAGAAAACCACCTTAGAGTTTCCATCCATCCTGAGTGCTAGACAACATTATCAGTGGCGGCTCGTGAAAAATAAAATGGAGGGACTGCAAGCCTCACACAACAGTAGGATACACAAATTTGACCTACCTCAGATATGAGTTGTAGTTGATGTCCACGAATTCCCAGGGCATGGTAGTAGTGTTGGTAGTGATGGACCAGTATTAATTGAAAATAAAGTCGGCGTGTCTGCTCTTCGATGTAGCAAAATTGTTTATTACTATTTCATTAAAATCCTTTATTTCTGTTATCATTTTATTTTCAATGGATATCACTGCTAAAGCAGACAGTATTTGCCTCGTCACAACCACAGAGCCATTCACATTTCTGATAAACACTCATGTTAAACTGGCGTGTATATTCTTTGTTCCTGCTTGTACTGTTCTGTTGAATGGATAAAACTGGTGTAGGTCTTCCTCTTGCTTTGATTTCAGTCTTTTCATTTAATGTCAGCTGGGAAAAGTTGATGTTTTGCAAATACTTCACTCGATTTTCCATGGTCAAAGGGTAATTAAAGAAAGCACGATTTAACCACACCGTCCACATGTTGTACGAGACTGAGCTGCCTCAAGTGCAGCGGAGGCGGCGATAACACACATGAATCGTACAGCATTGACACCAACTATGAAAGTAACTTAAATTTTGGTCTGATTTTAATGAAAATTCACTTAGCAACGTATTGAAAATAATTAAATAACATATAAAATGATATATTTGTTGGTAGTGTATTATTCAGCTGTCTCTCTCTTGGAATCATACGCCTGGCAGTGAGTGTCTGGGGGGACTGCAGCCCTATGCACGAGCCGCCACTGAACATTATACCACGAATCCCTACAGGACCATTTGCAAGTCTCATTCTACCGTTACAAGAACGCAGGTCAGAGAGGCTGCCAGTTTGACACTCATATTTACAATGTTACCGGGTACATTACGGCAAATTCTTACCTTTATGTTGATGTATTAATGGTAATGAACCGGAGATGTAAGTTCAATCCAGTGCAATAATTCTTCTTCAGACATTAAAAATTTCACGTTCTTCTACAATTCACCTGAGAGATTCTTTTAACTAAATTGGGCAATATCAGCAATCTATAAACAAAACCTGTCATTATTGAGAGAACAACACTATTTAAACTATTACATTGAATGATTTGTGATGTTCATTTTGTATAAATTCCTTCTATCCTGACTTAGAAATTTGTTTATGTTTCCACCAGAACTTATAGATAAATAATTTCATACAATCCATTTTATAATTTACTCCCTGAAGCTTCACAAGTGTCAATATTTTTTGTCATTGAATATTGAAAATATTTCCAGACATCTGGTGTTTAAAATAAAAATCGATGCAAAAATTGTTTAGAATACAGGGTACTTATGCCGTGAAAAATATGTTGAAGTAAGTTAGTGGAAAAGGATGATGAAAACAGTTGAGTCCAAACCTCCTAATGAACCTTTAATTCCTCAACACTGTATTGTAGTGGAGTCACGTTTGAAAGTAATGAAGTATTAGATTTTTAATACATTAGCACTCTGCATCAAATTGAGTTAAAAATCAATTAATTTAGTCATTTGTTATAAATATTATTATTGAGTTTTGTCGTGGAAATACCAATGTTCAAGTTATTTCTTGTAAATAAAATATAGGATTGACCTGATGAATATGCATCCCTGGCAAAACAAACTAAATGAACTTCGGTATTATTAAAGAAGTATAATAAATTTTAATGATACATATCTTTACATGTTCACACATTAAAGTTTATCGCAGGTTTATTTTTTAGCATGGAAACAAATGGATACGTGCAATATACGGCAGATTTATGAACCATAGTTCTCATATGTGCTGAATATTATGTTCAACTTTATATTAATTTAAAATATGAAGCCTTAAAGCGTGTATTAAAGTAAGGAAACTGTGCATCAAATATTAAAGTTGGTGTTGATAGTGGAGCGCCGCAGCGGTCAGTAACCGTCCTCCTGCACCTCTAGTCTCCCCAATATGAGGCTGATTGATCGTTAATAGTATTGTCTCACCTTTTCTTCACATTTGCCCCAAGATGGCTGGGCTGATAAAAAATCAGATACTTAAGCATTTATCAAAGTAAGTAGTGAAGTTCTCGGCATATTGACCAGTGTGAAGGTGATTGGTTGAGACGTCATTATATTTGTGGACTTGGAACCCTATGTAGAGTCACTGGTGTCTTGTATTCTTTCTCACGAAGTAAAGTAGATAAATATGAATTTCCATTTAATTCTTTGTACACTATAAATAAACTGGTAATGAGCTGTTTTAGGAATAATAATGCCTTAACACATATAAATTGTTGTATGGCATTAACCTCCAGAAATGGTGGGAATATATGTGGTTATCTTGCCTTCACATAGCTGCTATTACTACACCACCACCATCATCATCAGGCAGTGTTTTATTAAGGTAAGGTAAATATTTCGTCGTTGCCAACACCAAATCAACTTTTGAAAATGGGTTTTTATCGTGAAATTCATCGTGTTCGATACAAATATGACATTTATTGCCGTTAGAAATGAGCCGTTGTTGAATATTGAAAAAACGATGTGGAAGGTAAAAAAAATGTAAAAACCCACACAAAATCTAATCTAACCTAACCCCTAGTGTGTAAGAGACTTAACCTTGGTTAATATTGATGACTGGGCAAGTTATTTGTTGTGGTGTGTATTTTTTTTACTCCATTTGGTAATTATTGACGACTGACCCACGGCCGATTTTTCCGATAAAACCCCCCCGCAATTTCACTGTGTTTTATAGTGGACACTGTCGTAGTTTGTGCAAATGTGTTAAAAAGTAGTTATTTGGAAATTAAACCCAACTTAATCTCAGTTGATATGAAAAACAAGCAGCAGAAGCAATTTTAGAACACCTCACCAACTTAACCAAACAAACCCACCAAACTACCTATTCCTGGACTCCCCGGTATATTAAGCAGAAAGAAATTACTATGACATGGTGTAATTTTACGTTTTTAGTGGACGTGAGAACAGCCGCCTTTACCGAACTGTTCATAAGCATACACTGAACATGGGCATTGATCCGGCCTGGGCAGCGGAGTGTTTTGAAGTCCGTCAATATGATTGGCTGTCTACATCCTGGGATGAGTCTTCACTGACGCATTACCTCCGAGAAGACAAAGTGGTGCGCGGCTAGGCACCTAATTAGCTACCAAACGAATCATTTGCGCAAGAAATGATTATCATATCAGAACTTACTGATGAAAATAAAGTAAGAAAATAAACAGTAAAACAAATAATTCGTCCGTGGGTCAGTCATCTATATTTACCCTCTATTTTCATCAGTGAGTACTGGTATGAAAATCATTTTTTGTGCAAATGCTTCGTTTGGTAGATAATTAGGTGCCTAGCCGCTCGCTACTTCGTCTTCTCGACGGTAATGCGGCAGGTTTATGGTAAAGTTGGGTTGGGTTAAGTTAAAGAAAAAAACGTAGTGGATATTTTGCCTAAAAAAAAATCAAACAAATTATGACAGTGTCCTCTATAAAACGGTTTTATGTTAAGGTTAGGTTAAGTTAGGTTAAAGTTGGGATGGGTTGGGTAAAAAAAAATAAAAAATTGGACAAACTGCGAGTATCCTGTCCTCTAAAGCAGTGTTCCCCAACCTTTTCAACACTGAGTTACAGTTCTCAGCACCTCTAAATCCTTTGGTCACATATAAAGTTTTCATCATAAGAAAGATACATTTAATAGTAAAATCATACTTCTATATGAGTGTACACTACAAGTATATTACAATAAGTTGCATTTATCCAGAAAGATTGATCATTGCATTTATACACTTACAGTACAAAGTACAAAATAATAAACACTTAATCATACAATTCATTTGTGAAGCCACGCCTCATCACAAACTACATAATGGCATTGGAGACTTTCAGTGTGATTTTTGTTGCCGGATAGTTGCAGCAAGCAAATTGAATCGTGGGGTGATATTTCTTGTCGCTGCCATTCTCATGCATGCAGACAACATCGTCTCTCCGAGCCTCTGCCTTTTTTTGTTCCTGATAGGTGAGCAGATCTGAGAACCTTCTCTCAGAGGAGTAAGTGCTGTGGAATGCCACCAGAACTTGGAGTGCTGTACCAGCAATCATCTCATATGCTTCTTTCTGGCTCACTGCTACCCAAAAGTCGATGCAGTTGCGGTTGTTGAAAAAGTACTTCATTTCTTAGTCACAGTGGAGTTCTATCAGTGTTTCTTTTTCTTGAGTGGGCAGATTGCTGTTGTTCAAGTTTGAGATAAGGAACAGACTTCCTATCCAACTATTGTTCTTCTTTTCTTTGTCATTTGCAGGAGGAAAATAGTGGTTAAAATTCTACTGGACAATGGTGAGATGTTGGGACACAACTATCATCATTTTGTCGTCAATTACTTCATCCTTGGACTCTACAATCACTTGCCCAAGCTCATCGAAGTCTGAAAAGTCCCTTCTCTCAACTCTTTTCATCCACCCTGAAATTTTCAATCTGAATGCCTCAATTTTGTCATTGGAAGTGAACACATCTTGACCTGGCCCTTGAAGGGAGAGGTTCAACACATTGAGCTTGGTGAATATATCACACAAGTAAGGAATCTTAGCAACCCACTCCTCTTGCATGAAACAGAATGCATGTGGAGAGTCACATTCTTGCAAGAAGCCATGAACTGCCTTTCTTAGTTGAGAGTCTCTTCAATACAACTTCTCTTGACAGTCATCGCACTTCGCAGTGAAACAGCAGGGTCTTCTCAGCCCCCCCCCCATCCTATCGCAGAAGTCATGGAACATGTGAGATTTCTTAGCTTTGCTCTTGATATCATTGATGATAATGATGCACTTTTTCATTACTGCACCCAAATGTCCTCCCTCTTTTGTTTAACCTAATTTCTGCTCTTATTTGACTCTTATGTATGCTACCACATTGTGTGTGTGGTCGGGGGGCCTATTGGGAAATCCACCACTGCACAGAATATAGCAAGATTGACTTGTTCACTTATATTTGTGGGTCACAATGTCTGTCACAGCACCTGGTCACAGTAGTCTGTCGGGTCACACTAGTAGATGGTTTGGGTCACAATACTGTGACCCGGGTTGGGGAACACTGCTCTGAAGAACACAGTGAAATTGCTGCATTTTTATAATCATTTACTATGCTTAATTGCCGGCGGGTCAGTCATCAATAATTACCCTTACCTTAAGTAAGAGATACAGGAGGATAGAGAGAGGTGACTTAAATGAGTACGTTGTGTCATCGTCAGTGTCTGTCTCTTACCACAGTACCATGCATGGTGATCTACATGGTACTGACACTCTGAATTACATCTCCGACACTTTACAGAAGAAACAAGAACACCGTGAGCCTTAAAAATGTCAATGGCTGCTGCTTCATTGTCCAAAATGCTCTGAATAATGTGCCACCCAACCAATGTACTGTACATCCTCCTCACACAGATGTTATCTTCCAACTGCCCGTAAATCGAGACTTGCGCTGATGGGTGCACGAGTATTACATCACATCAGCACTCAATCTGACTGGCGCGCACGACTATGACATCACATCAACACTCACGCTGATTGGCACGCACGACTATGACATCACATCAATACTCCCGCTGATTGGCACGCACGACTTTGACATCACATCAACACTCACGCTGATTGGTCGAATATTATAAAAAAAAATAAAATTAATTGAAAATATCCGACGGAAATGTTATAGAATATTACAATATTTTATTTATTTTTTCTTTCTCCCAATATATGACTCAGTATTCAGTTAGGTGTGGACAACTACTAAATATTAACCGAGATGGTTAGCACCAGAAATAAGTTGTGGAATTGAACCAAAATTTCTGGAGATACTATTCGCATGTTGCTGAACATGAAAATGGAAACTAGAATGTACAGAACCTATTAGAATTTGGCCTACTACCTTATCTAACCTGTACATTGTCATTTCCATTTTCTTACTATCACCATAAATAACATATCTAGAAACAATGAACGAATTTAATCCAATATTAATCGTAATAAACACGCCTGATGAGATCTTCATGATTTTCGTGACATGTAAACATAGACCACGGACGCTCCCATATAGCAGAAAATGTGAACCAAAACATGGTTGCCACGGAAGATCCGCGGTGCCATAATTATGGTAAATAATTTATTTCATCGCTTACAAATCACATGTGAAATTATTGACATATGATCAGTGTTTACAGTGTTTTTACCCCATTATTTCCACTAACAAGTGATTTATGATTGAAGGATAGGCTAAAAAAATGACATACAATGTTGTCGTTTTATTATTTAATATAATTCCAACAACATCTGAAAATTTGGTGCAATTTCGTAGAGTACTTATGGTGCTAAGTCTCCTCCACCTTTACCTTTATTAATGTAACTTTTTTCATATTTAGTTCACAGAGCTTGACTACTGCATAATGAAATAATGTAGGTGAGACTGGAAGACACTAAACAATGACCTTCAACCTCTAGGAGACACTTGTTACTGTGTGGCTGACATCCTCCGTTATCACCTCTCACTCCCTTGACCTCTCTCCCTCCCAAGTACATACACTCATCCGCCTCTACCGCTATGGACTTCTCCATGTGTTGACATTGTCGTCCACACCTTCTCTGGTCGTAAATCCACCCAACTACGGTATATACTCAAACTTAACTGCCTTGAGCAGATTGAAGATGTTGCTTCTTTTCTCATGACCTCCCACCCTCCTCTCCTTGTCTACTGTGATGGATCTGTTACCACGCTGGGCGGTGCTGGGGCAGCAGTGTGGATCACTGAGCGCCAGTCCCGCAGGAAAATCAGGGTCCATGATTGGGCCTCTTCCACTGACACTGAGAGCATAGCCATCCTCGCAGGCATTCATTAGGTTGCGACCTATGCCCGCACTGAATGCCGGAACCTCCTTACAATCAGTGACAGCACTTCTGCGCTAGCGAGGCTCAAATTACCCTCTCCCTCCTTCCCTGTTACCCAACACACCCTAGCCACCATCGACGGGCTAGAGCAAACTGATGACATCCGTGTCAAGTTTATTTGGATTCCGTCACATACTATAGGAATAACTGCCTGTGACATTGTTGATCGGCTTGCCAAAGAAGCGACACAAGAAGAGGACACTGAAGCCACCCTTGATCTCTCCTTAAATCATCTCAAATCTCTCATACACGTCACAAAACAAGAAGCATTTGATGAACATTGGGCACACCTAAAACAACAGGGTAGCGCCACACTACGCCACTATGATGCTGCAACCGGTGACGACATCCGCCACTACAAAGAGTATCAATCTCTGACCCGACCCAACAGATAGTATACACGAGACTGCGCCTACGGTACAGGTACCTATGAGAGTACATTGACAACCCTGAGCCTGGCTACACTATTTGTAAACTTTGGGGTCAACCCAACTCTCATACCCTCTCTCACTACATTCTCACTTGCCCTATGACCTCATCCTACAGGTCCCCAGCCATTACCAGCACCTCGTCCCTCCCTGACCAGATAACCCTCTTCCTAGAGACAGGCCTGGCACTTGACATTATTAGGGACCTGCCATGCTTTGCCATAAACAGATGAATTGTACCGGGAATTTTCCTCCCACAGACTCTTTATCCTCTCATTTTATGTAACTTTCTGACAAAACCCATTACCCTTCAGGCATTTACACCCTTAATGCACGAGTCATGAAGGCAAGCATGAACTACGCATGCTTCCGTGATGGGCGCTGTAAATGCTTTTTGCGCTTCATCTTGCACAGGATGCAAGGGGGTGCCCAATAAACTAGCGCCCCTCATGGGGTAAATTAAAAAAAAAAAAATCTGTTACAGAAGCCAATATTGTACAGTATTGTACATCTTCCCTTTTTTTGATAAGAATAATATTACATACATGACCACCTACCGGCATGTATTTCTGGTGGAGAGGACAGACTAGCTTTAACACGTAGTCCCTGTATTGGTAAATATACCAGTACTGTACTGTATTTTGCTCCTATTTTTTCAGATTTGCGAAAAATGTGTCATCAGACAGCGTAAATGTTAGCACACTGAAGGGAGAAGGAGAGCTCACAAACTTGGAACTTAATGAAACTGTGCTCACAGATCTACTTGAACTTCCAACATGGCTACGGATAACACGGGCATCAGTAAACAGAGTAAATCTGAAGATACAGTGGACAAAGCTCAAGAGTGTACCAATTGTGGTGGTGAGAAAACTTTATCATTGTGTTGATAGTATCTTTTAACTCTTTATAAACTTCATCACTGTGTTAGAATAAATAACTTCTCTGGCTAAATTTTATATTAACGGTTATGGCTGTAAAAGGAATGTTGGTTTATTTCCTCCAGGTTTACTTCAGATTAAAAGGATGTGAAAAATTGCCAAAGTATTTTGCCTTTGCTGGTGTTATCAGCTTCTTTTTCTAAACTAAACAGAAATTCCACCATTTTCACATTATGAACTCATGAATTATTTATCTCTCACTGTATCCTATCGCACCATTCCTACATATTTGTATATGTGTGTGTGTGTGAAACATAACAAAGCATTCATACATATGTTCACTTGGTGGTCAGTATGCCTGGCTACATATAACTACTGGAATACCCCTGTCAACTCATTTTCGATGAATCCATAAGCAGGAGCCGATTCACCAGATTACTTCTTAATTTAACAAAATCAACAACAACAACAACAAGGGGCTGAATATATAATCTGCAATTGTTATGTTTCCAGCATAAACTAAAATGCCTATAGCTCTCAAAAACACACAGTTCCACATGTTGTTTAACTACTCCCTTCCCTGAGCATTCACAGGGAATATGTTCTCCAAATGGCCATGAATATATATTTTTTTTCTTTTTTGCGGGGAATAGCCCACCCGGGCACAGGTCATCGACCCACAGCGGGGCCCAAGGGGCAACAATATACGAGTAAAAAAATTTAAAAATAGAAAAGAAAAAGATTATATTATTCTACACCACGAAGATGGAATAACCAGGACATCCATGACACACAAGCTATCTGCTCTTTTATAAATTCCAGCGTGTGTGTGTAATAATAATAATAATAAATGGTTTATTAATAGAGTTGCAGCCGGTGGCTGAAAATATACAGACTTACATTTGATTTAGACATAATGATATAATATGCATTGAATACATTTACAGGGCTGTACAGTACATAAATCAGGAGTTGTTTATTATTTTAACAATAGATGGAATGGTGCTATTCTTATATCTATCGGTGAGGGCTCTTATGGGCTGAATTTTGTTGTAGTGGCGGACTGCGCGAGGTGGGTGGGGGGCTGCCGGTGGCAGGAGGTGGCGATGACGAGGGTGGTGCATTAGTTGGCTGCCAAACCTTTCCAGTGCTTGGTGGTGGAGGTCACTGAGGGATGGCATTTCCAGGGTGGAGAGAGCGTTGATGTAACCGGAGTATTCTGCGCTGAGCATGATTCTGCAGTCCCTTTTCTGTACCTTCTCTAGCTGACGTTGTTGGGTGGTGTTGAGAGAAGACGACCAGGCTGGTGACGCATACGTTAGTTTGGGGAGAATAAAGGCGTTGTAGATAGTCCTCAGCTCTGGCGTGGGTGTCCCAAGTGACCTAAGTCGTCGTAGCATGTAGAGAAGGTACGAGGCTGACTTGACTGTGTTATTTATATGGGCCTTCCAGTCCAGTTTGTTGTCTATAGTTACACCCAGGAGTTTGGCAGACTGCACCAGCTGGAGAGGATGGGCACCCACTGTGACTGCTGGAGCTTGCACTGGAGTGGTGGCGGTATTGATGTGCATGACTACGGTTTTGGTGTGGTTGATGGTGACCTTGTTCTCTGTAGTCCATTCCTGTAGCCTGTCCAGGGTGCCTTGTAGCAATGACTAGTCTGGTGCGGTGTTGTCCACTGAAACCCCCACAGTGCAGTCATCCACGTACTTCCACCTGTGAGGAGTGTCCGATAGAGTGTCGTTGATCAGGATGAGGAAGCACAGTGGTCCCATCTTGGTCCCCTGGGGAACACCGCAGGTGAGGTGTTGGAATGTGGAGACCGAGCCCTGATACCTCGCTGCCTGACGACGTCCATTCAGAAATCAGTGAGCCATGAGACCAGGTTGGTGGGCAACCCTAGTGCAATGGCCTTGTTGATAACAGTGCAGTGATCAACACGGTCAAAGGCCTTCCTGAAGTCAACAAGGGCAATGGCCAGTGATGTCTTACGTTTCTGCAGGTTTTTGTGCAGAAAATCCAGAAAGCTCACTAAGCAGTGTGATGTAGAGGAGGTCCTCATATTGCCAAATTGCTGTGGATCAATTGACTGATAGATTCTGGCAAATGCCCACTCAAAAACAAAGTCCTCCCAGAGTAGACTGGGTATGGGGGTAATGGCAACTGGCCTGAGGTCATTAGGGGACGTTGTGTGTGTGTGTGAAATTTTTTAATCTCTTACAAGTTCTCTTCAATATATTTATGTTACCAGAGATTTCACAAGACTACGTATAGGCTAATTGTGGACTTACTGTACATTGGGTGTTCCCTAAACTTACTGACTATGCCCCTTTCAACTCATACTATATTTCATTGGCTAATCTCTGGGCTGTCATTGGCTAATTGTATATTACTCTATATATGATTGGTCATTGGTTACTCCACCCCCTAAGGAGGTCAAAATTCGTTATGTTGTAAACATTCTCATGGGCCAGTTAAGACAATGACAGTTTTCTCATTATTGTACACAGGTATGTTATATTCTCTCCCACTTTATCTTGCATTAATGTGGATATTTTACAGAGCCTGGATGAAGTACAAGTTGAAATGGAAACATGTACAGAACTGCGATCTCAAGGTGGCCAATCTGTCCTCCCATCCTATAGCACAGGCGGAAGCTATGGCTACTCTGATAAGGTCATTGATGGCATGACTGTCACCGTCAATGCAATGCTTATCACTTTTCGTAGTCATGCCTTTCAGGCTTCTTTTCAGGTAATATTATGAATTCCTTTTTATATTTTATTATCAACTATAATAAATAGTAGAATTCAGAGGTGGATGATATGACAGAGAAAGATGATGATGGTGGAAGAATAGGCTGAGGGAGATACCGGACCAGGGAGGGATGGACATACACGATGGGAGAATGGAGTGTTGTGTGGTTTATGGGGATGGTTATACAGCTAATGGAGGATTCTGAGTTTTATGAAACAATAGAGGTAAAGGAAAGAGTGAACATTTGTTTGGGTTCATACCAGAGGCAATATTTATGGCCAGGCAAGTAGAGCAGAAATATCTAGGGAAGGAGAGAAAATTGTATTTCATATTTGTAAACTTAAAAAGGCATATGGCAGGATGCCACATGGAGTAGTAGAGCTCAAGGAATGACTTATTTGAGAGGTTATGGCATTATATGAAGGTAGGAAAACTGCTGTGAGAGTATGTTAATTGGTGATAAATTTGAGTTTAAAGGAAGGATTCATCAGGTGTCTGTCTTGAACCCCCTTCTTTGTAATATGGTGCTGGAGGCAATACCACAGGACTTAGGACTGGTCTGCCTTGGGAGTTGTTGTATGTTCATGACTAAGCGCTGATAGAAAATACTATTTCACAAGGTATATGGAGAGAATGGATGAGTCCATTTGGATCAAGAGATGTAAGAGTCTGAATGTGGAGGGGAGGAGAGCCAGAATGATATGAGGAGAGGTTGTAAGAAGGAACATTAGAGTTTAGAACTTTTAAGAGAGACTGCAAGAGACCATGCAGCATGGAAAACTGTCAACAAGTAATTGCAGCAAATCCACACATGAGTGGAAAATGCCCATAAAACATTGATGATGATGTTATAGATAGTGAACATCACAGCAGGAAATATTTATTACAGCAGTGTGCCAAAAAATTACATCAAAGCATGAGTTTTTGTTGCCCTTGATTCCAATAACCATTCCCAAGCAGAAGAAAGCTTGTGGGAGTGGGGAGAAAAAAAAAAATCCTTTTCAGCTTTCTCGAATTGTACTGGATTCCAAAAACCCATTCTGGCAGAAGGCAGATCTGCGCACCACACGAATGAAGGATGTGGACCGGGGAGAACTTCTTATCTTCAAAGAGGTGAACTATGCTATACAGTATTGATTCATGTATGTGGCTTGCTACTGTAGGGTTGAGTGATATATCAGGATTTCAAAATGTACCAGTAAGTAGCATTGTTGCAGTCTACATATCATTACTACTAATAAAATACTGTAAACATTATGTACAGTGAACCCTCACTTTACGCAGTCAATTGAACCCACGGAGGCTGCGTAAAGCGAGAAACGCGTAAAGTGAACAACATAACATATGGGATTAAATGAAATAGAGACCGGCTGACCCCCAAACTCCACTTTTTCCGACACAATACCTATGTTTTAGTAAAAATAACATCTTAATTTTATGATGGTACATGCACACAATTTACACTTAAGAGAAATAGAGAAATACAGTCGCCAAGTTAATGTCCATTCAAATAATGGACTCAACTCCCTCCCCCTCTTCTCACACTCCTGGCTCTTCCCTCTCTGAGAAATGTTTGGGGAAAAAACCACTAGATTTTAAGGTATAGTAATAAATAATACCTCAAACTAAAGTTAGGATACTATAATTGACATTGCTGGATTCCTTGCAAGACCAGGCATATTTTGAATATAAATGTCATATATTTTGCACAAAAGATAACATATTTACTCAGAGTAAACAAAATACTTAGAGTAGATCTAAAATTTGTATGTCTAATGCAAAATCTATGATGTTTATATTCAAAATGATCATCATTCTGGCCGGATAATTTGTATGATTTTTATGAGCTAAAACAAATATCTTCAGTTAATAAAAAAAAAATATATTCTTCACGACACTATCTGTCAATCAAAGTACCCCACCGTACCTCCCCCCCCTCTTCCAACCTTGCCAGATGGTCGGTCCCTCCCTACCAGAGAAATGTGTGGGAGAAACCAGAATATTACCTTTTTAGTAATAAATAATACCTCAGACTAAAGTTAGGATAATATAATTGACATTGCTGGACTCCTTGCAAGACCAGGCATATTTTGAATATAAATGTCATATATTTTGCACAAAAGATAACATATTTGCTCTGAGTAAACAAAATACTTGCATTAGATCTAAAATTTGTATGTCTAATGCAAAATCTATGATGCTTATATTCAAATTGATCATCAAATTGTAAGAATTCCAGCAATGTAAATTAAATTCTGGCCGGATAATTTGTATGAATTTTACGAGGTAAATGAAAAAATTATACTTCACCCGCGTATATGAGTAGATGCACCGCGTAAAGTGGGAATTCCGGTTCTGGCAGGGTACCGCGTAAATGTAGAAATGCGTAAAGTGAGGGTTCACTGTATATATATTCAGGCTGATAATAGATTGATCAAGTGAATATTGTAGTACAGTACATTTTGGATGTTCACTGTACCCTTATTCCATACAATATGTGTTCAGTTTTTTTTATTGCACTGACTAGGCAATCACTGCATCGATGTATTCTTGTGTGACACTTCACTTGCGTTTTCCAGACATTTCTGAAAGTCAAAGAAAAACTTGATGTATTGGAAAACCCGTCTCAATATGCCATGTTTGGCTCTCTGGTTATCTGTGTCGCTCTATTTCCCCTTATATTATGTTTCCTTTCTCCTCTTATTAATTTTGCACTACTGCTTTCTCATACACATTTCATATAGCACACTCTTAAACTTTTAAAATATCACTTTACAGTGGTCCCTCGGTTAATGAACACAATTTGTTCCAGAAGGTCATTCGTTAACCGAAAATTTCGTTAACCGAAACCATTGTTTTAATGAGATTTTGGGTAATTGGTTCCAGCTCACCGAAAATTACATACAAACTAAAAATAAATGCAGTAAAGAACACTTACTTTGAGGTGTGCATGTAGAAGGCTCCTGGTTCATGATGATGATGATTGGAATTAGAAGTGGGGGTGGAGGAGAAGGGAAAAGAGAAGGAAGTGGGGTTGGAAGAGAAATCACCCCATGCTTCATGCCGCTATTTCACCCATAAAATTTTAAGTTCACTAGGTGTAATTCAAGATAATTTTCTTTAAATCTGCACTGCACTATATATTGTCAATATGTAAAATAAATTCCAGAATGACCAATAATTGTACTTACTGTAAAAATGTAAAAATACTCTGTGTTCAAGAGACCCACAAGCAAGATGTTTCCTCCACTGAACAGAGATACAAACTGAGGCCTTGGTGGGTAAGTGAAGTGGCTGATGGGCGCACCAAAAACTATTTCCCTGTACTGCAATTATGTTAAATAAGTGTTAAAATAACTAAAAATATTAATATAAAGCTTGGAAAATTATTGAATAGTACAACCTTCTTGATATTTACTCCAATTTTAACGAATGTAAGCCCTAGAACAGATTTCTGTATTGGCGGACTAATCTTCCAGCTGGTGAGCAAGCCAAAGCATGTCGAAACATTTTTTGTAAGAATTTCGTTAACCGACATGAAGATATGGAAGGTAATTCGTTAACCAAAATTTCGTTAACCGAGGCGTTCGTTAACCGAGAGACCACTGTATTGTTATTAGGTGTTTTTCATTAATGGAGAGTTATTAGGACCCAGATTGAAGAATATTAACTTTGATGCATTAGTGATATTATTGCTGCAGCATAATATTTTTCCCCTTGTTCACTGCAGCTGTCGTGGCAAACATTACGGGTGGAAGCTCGGTCAACGCGAGATCAGGCGCTCACCCCTCTGAGACTCATAACTAATCAAGCGCGCTGCAGAATTACCATCAAGAAGAAATTGGCAGGTAAAATATCATTGCCAGGCTTGTGATTGATCAGGTGGGATCCAGTCCTAATAGACTTCAACCTTACCTATACTTGCAGGATGTTGTTCCAGTTTTAATTGGGTCCAGTTTAAATGGTAAGACTGTTAGGGATTTTCAACCACATTAAGGCATGTGTTGGCAACTGTGTTATCAATAATATTTTGAAGATTACATGAGAATGCTGTAACATTAGTATTTGGAACATAGTTACCAACAGAAATATGACTGGTATGGACTACTGTTTGTGATTATTTCACCTTCCTTTCTAGCGATGTTGACATCTTTGTCCAACATGTTGATGGCAACATTCCCAACATTATGTTGATGTGAATCTACCTTTAGTTGTTCCCATGACAACATTACATTTTTAATCACACCTCTAATAATATATTACTGTACATTGTATTCCCATATGGCAACTCATCCATGAGGTGGAAATAATTTCTAATGTGAGTAAAACAACATTATGAATTCTACAGTCTTTGTTTTTCCTTTATTTTAAAAAGAAGCAGTAAACTGTACTGAAGAGATATCATGATACTTAAGAAATGCATCTCACAATCATATATACCAACCCTACCAAAACAACAGGGAGTTTTAGTGTTCATCTCAAAACCCATTGGACCCGGAAGTGAAGATAGTTTTTTGTTGATTGTACGTATGTTATTGGATATCCAGTATTAGCTCTTCAACACACTAAGTGTTGCAAGGATCAGTATCATTAGCATGGGTCACTGTACTTAGGTCAAGGTCACTAGTCATCAGTGAAGGCAACCCTATGCGAGGAAACATTCATAGTTATTAACCTCTTCACTATGGGAATGCCACTTTCAATATTTTATTTGGCTAACTCAAGACAGTTTTATTCAACAGAGAGGGGACTCCATACACAAATGGTTAATTGATTTTTTTGCCAAGTATCTTTCTGTGAGCATTGTTTCAGTAATATAGCTAGGCATATATAGTCATCAATAATTATATGAAAAAATTGATCCACAGACTCTTCAGTAGTTGGGTGCCGCCTTGTGTTGCTCATGGATGACCTCTTGTGGGTGTTGACGGACTCACAACTCACAGCAGCTTTCCACTTTCTTGACTCTCTCTCTGGTCTGGTTCGCCAGGCAACTCAACAGTCACAGAAGACAAAAGCTATAAGGAAGCTAGAGGTCAGTCTTATTTTCTCTGTGTAGTAGCAGCCAAGGTAACCTTACTACACTACTACCCTGTATCTTATCTTGTAGAGCAACACATCAAATAAACTCTTCAGTAAACTTGTAAGGCTGTACCAAACATTCAACTGGAGTGATAATTTTTAATGCTTAATATAGTGGTTCCAGCCATGGACAATAGCTGATAACATACATGTCAAGGATTAACTGCCTTGATGACCTCAGTTAGATATTTTCAACTGACTTAGGTTGTATCATAAGATTCCATTTTGACTGTGACTCATATAAAAAGGAGGATATTGATAAAAAAAATTATAACCTATACATGTATACATACTATATATCAAGTAAGTAATAACTAATAGACAACAATGGTTGAGAAACACAGTTCACAGGCCTAGTTACAAGTTGGCACTGAGTTAACAGTGGTGGGGCAGGTATACACATAAGCCTCAAGACAATGGTTTGTCTCTCACACACACGCACGCACGTGCGCACACACACACACACACACACACACACACACACACACACACACACACACACCAGGCCAAAAAGAACTGTCAAGGCAAAATTATCTTGTCAAACTTTTTTTTTTATGTAATAAGAAACAAACTGCCCACTTCATTTTAGTTTTCCATATTAGTAACCATAATTATACAGATAACACACTTATTTATAGACAGAGTTGTAAAGTAACTAAATAAATTTACTTGAGTACAGTACTGTACTCAAGTAACATTTTTGGGTATCTGCTATTGAAAAAGTACTCAATTTTTCTTAACACTTTTACTTAAGTGTGGGTTTCGAATACTTTTACTCCAATACATTTGAAAAACAAGATTCATGACTCGTTACATGCAAACTAATGATATATTTTTTAATTAATTAATTATTAACCATAGTAAAGAGTTGTGTGGGTGGAGGGTATGGTGTGGGTGTGGGGAGGCACCGCACTGTCACATACCGAGAGGTCTCGTATGGTGAGGTGATGTCAGGACAGGTGTCAGTGGTCATGACAGCTGACTTTGTCTTTGATCTTCTTGTGCCCATTAGCACTTTGACCACCCACCTCACCTAGCCTAACCTCTTATCCCTCCTCCCCCATTGAATCCCCTCTCTTCTCTCCCACCTTTCTTTCAGGGGCTTGGTCTTCCCGTAAGATGTCATTTGCTCTTTACATATACAGTAAACCCTCCAGTTTGGCGACTAACTGATGCTGAAAAAACCTCGCCAAACCAGAGGGCTTAATCCAATGGGAAAAAGCCTAATTGGTACTGAGGGGCCAGCCAAAGTCTCAATTTTTTCCTATTTTACCCACATATAACCTATATTTTATTGCTGAAAGAGAATGAATACAGTATAAAGTGGGGTATGCTATAACGAACAGATTCTACTACGAATATTCCTATAACAAACGGTTTTACCTATAAAATTGAGAATGCTATAACGAACGAAATTCCTACAACGAACAGTAATTTTTTATTTTTTATTTTTTATTTATTTTTTTTTACTAATTTATTGTTTTTTATTACAAGTATTAATGATATTCTTTATTTCAGGAGTTTAGATGCATATTTATGCACTTTTTTACAATTTTTACAATTTTATATTATATTTTTCAGTGTTAAGTGGTTGTATTTTGGGGCCTGGAACGGATTAATCCTATAACGAATGAATGCTGTAACGAACAAGGTTCTAGAACCAATTAGATTTGTTATAGCATACCCCACTGTAATCTGCATTTGCGCGGTCAATTGAACCCGTGGAGGTCCACATAAAACGAGAAACGCGTAAACTAAATAACAGAACATATGGGATTAATTGAAATAGAGACTGGGCTGACTCCCAAACTCCACTTTTTCCGACACGATACGTACCTTGTAGTAAAAATAACATCATAATTTTATGATGGTATTGCTACACACATAATATCTAAATAAAAAACTACAAATCTGAAGGTGTTTTAACACTTACATTAGTAGAAGAGATGGGTCGGCACACATGGATGGCGGCTGGTTCCGAGGCAGAGGGCAGATTACTGTAGTTGCCTTCCGGTGAATCACTTTCACTACTCGCAGAGGTTTGCAGGGCCTCCCTGACAAACCCTTCAAAGTCCATATCCTCACTGCTACTATCACTGACTTGGGCTGGCTATGGGTGTGGTGGGTTGAGGGCGAAGAAGTCCTTAATACTACGTTGACGACTAGCATTGAAGATATCGTAATATATCTGGACATACGGCTCCATAATTTTCGACAGATGGTTATTAGACACTTCATACCGATGCTTGATTGGGTGTTTATCAAGGATGACCTTAATTTTCTCCCCCAACTCGATGATTTCCTTCACATAATCATGGCTTGGTCCAGGCAATTCAAGGTTTTTCTGGGGTGGCGGGGGTCCAGCGGAAGCCATTGTGAGGGGAATAGCAGGCACAAGAGAGAACTGTATACGCAGAGACTGAGAACAATGAGACTGGCTCGGCTAGGTCATCGACTTCTGGTGGCAGGGCACTTCATGTTACATTAGACCAATCACAGCTAACGGTGGAGGGACTGCGTGGGTGGTTAGGATGCGTGGCCCAATCACAGTCCGATACGTCATATGACGTCAGCGATAATGTATGAGCGACCTAATGCTTACCCCTCACCGCTTCCCGCATATGGTCTAGAATGGACCGCGTGAGTAAAAAATGGCACGGTGCGTCTGGTCCTCTCCAGCCGCTCACCGCGTAAATGATGAAATTTACCGCGTACAGTGGTCCCTCGGTTAACGAGCACAATTCGTTCCAGAAGGTTGCTCGTTAACCGAATAATTCATTAACCGAAACCATTGTTTCAATGGGTTTTTGGGTAATTGGTTCCAGCTCATCTAAAATTACATACAAACTAAAAATAAATGCAGTAAAGTACACTTACCTTGAGGTGTGCATGTAGAAGGCTCCTGGTTGATGATGATGATGATGATAATTAGAATGGGGGTGGAGGAGAAGGGAGAAGAGAAGGCATTGGGGTGGAAGAGAAGTCACCCCATGCTGCCATTTCACCCATAAAATTTTAGTTCACTTGGTGTAATTCAAGATTATTTTCTTTAAATCAACACTGCACTGCATTATATATTGCCAATATGTTAAATATATTTCAAAATGACCAATAATTTGACTGGAAACACAGAAAAAAAGCGTTTATGTTGAAGAGTCTCAAACAAGATGTTCCTTCCTCTGAACTGGTAAATAAACTGACGCCAAACTTGGTGTGTTGAGTTGCTGTTTGGCACGCAAAAAACTAGCATCCTGTACTTCAATTATGTTCAATAATTGTTAAAATGACTAAGAAAATTAATATAAAACTTTTAAAATTATTGAATAGTACCTTCTTGATATTTACTAAAATGGTAAGGAATTTAAGCCCTAAAACTGATTACTGTATTGGCGGACTAATACTACAGCTGGTGGGCAGCCAAATGCAGGTGAAAACATGTTGGGAAAAATTCGTAAGGAATTCGTTAACCGAGGGTTTGCTCGTTAACCGAAGTGAAGAATCTTATGGAAGGTAATTCGTTAATCGAAATTTCGTTAACCGAGGGATCACTGTAATTAAAACATTTCATTCTGGCAAGGCACCGCGTAAATGACCAAATGCGTAAACAAAAACCGCGTAAATCCAGACTATACTGTCATTAGTTAATCAACATATACATAAATACCAACCTTAAAATTAAAGTTGAGGAGCTTAATGTAGACTAAGCTGATACCTGAGGCTCGGGAAGGAATGCTAACGACCGTCGCCCCCCCACCCAAGCCTCCAGTCTCTCCCCTCCCCCCTTCCTCCACCACTGCCTCTGCCACCACTAGATCAAAGCCTTCAAAATAAAAGGCCTTGTTTTTACCCCATCATTTGAACCGTGTAATGGCCCTTGTTTCACAAACATAAGACTTATATAAGTGGGTTAATTACATTTGATTTATATACCGTGTCATCCCCTGTAACTTTCCACTGGCTATGAGGTGACATTTTCGTTGCACATGATAAGGTGTGCCCATGGGAAGCTGCGTCATACCATGCTGAGTAAAGGCATAAGTAGCCGGCTCTCTGGCCACCTAAAGCGAGCAATAGTTTGATATCCTTGACTAGAGGAAGACGTAATTTGAGAGCCGCAGTGGATGGCTCCATCTTCCTTCAAGGGGGAACGACGTACCTATTCCATTCTCCTTCGATGGGTCATTACTCAGAGTCTCACTCACTGCTTAATATCGAAAGGACGTTGATTCACGTTTACTGTATTTACATAGACGCCGTCCCTATCTCACCACACTCATAAATAGTGGAGCTTACGGTTGATCTACACTCAGGAATTATACAAATACAGCTAGACCCTGACTTACGACCACATGGACTTACGTCCATTGGTACTTACGACCTGCTTTGACCGTACGTCCGTCGGGACATACGACCGCGGCAGTCGTGACCAAAAATATTTTCAAATGACGCGCGCATTTTCTATACCGAAACGTTTCCGTCCGGGGCAAGTGGGTGGCGCGTCTCGGGTCACCTCGTGGATACACTTACTCAGTGGAGCGCTTTGTTTGTGTTTGGCTATCGTATCCTATACTGATCGCGCTGTGAACTTTCGTTATTATCGTATTTAATTGACTTTATAATGACTGGAAAGCGTAAAAGTGAGAGTGCTGGTGGTGCTCCAAAGAAAAGGAGACAGGCAATTACTTTTGAGATGAAAATGAAGATAATAACACAGCATGAGAATGGAAAAACTGTAGCAACAATCTCACGCGACCGAGGTTTCTCACACTCGACTATATCCACTATTCTGAAGGACAAGGAACGTATTCGTGATGTAGTGAAAGGAACAACACCTATAAAGGGAACTATAATATCAAAGAGAAGACAAGGTCCTATTCATGAAACGGAAAAATTATTGGTGATATGGATAGAAGACCAGATACAGAAGCGTATACCCTTAAGCCTTCTAACCATGCAGGCTAAAGCAAGAAGCCTGTTCCAAAGCCTGAAGGAGCAGGCAGGAGATGAATGTGATCAAACCTTTACAGGGAGTCATGGGTGGTTTGATAGATTTAAAAAATGCTACAGTCTACACAATGTTAAGGTGAGTGGAGAGGCAGCTAGTGCTGATGTTGGTGCTGCCGAAGCTTTTAAGGAGGAGTTCGATGATGTGATTGTGGAAGGGAATTATTTGCCTGAGCAAATATTCAATGTGGATGAGACTGGATTATTGTGGAAGCGCATGCCTGTGCGGACATACATCCACAAAGAGGCGAAAACAATGCCTGGATTCAAGGCATTCAAGGACAGAATTACACTAATGTTGAGGGGGAATGTTGCTGGTTTCAAGCTAAAGCCCTTCATGATCTATCATTCAGAGAACCCCAGGGCTTTTAAACATGTCAGCAAGCACACACTGCCAGTGTTTTATCGCAGTAATAAGAGAGCCTGGATGACCCTAGTACTATTTGAGGATTGGTTCATGGCTTGTTTCATTCCACGAGCCAAGGAGTATTGTCTGCAACAACAGATTCCATTCAAGATTTTACTGATTTTGGATAATGCTCCGGGACACCCACCACACCTGGACGACATGCACCCTAATGTTAAGGTAGTGTACATTCCACCTAACACTACCTCTATCATCCAACCCATGGATCAAGGTGCTATTGCTGCCTTTAAAGCGTATTATTTACGCACGACCTTCGCTCGTGCTGTTGCTGCTACTGAAGGTGAGAAAACGCTCAGAGAGTTTTGGAAGGAGTACAACATTTTGTCAAGTATAAAGAACATTAGTGCAGCATGGGATCAGGTTACAAAACATTGCATGAATGGAATATGGAAGAAAATCCTGAAAAGATATGTGCACAGTTTCAAAGGATTTAATGAAAATGAAGTTATTTCGGATATTAGTAACAAGATAGTGGAGTTAGGTAAACAGCTGGAGTTAGAAATTGATACTGAAGATGTTGGACAGTTGGTTGAAAGTGTAGCAGAAGAGCTCAGTAACGAGGATCTTATTGAACTAGATGCATAGAAATTTGTAGAGGAAGAAGAGAGACAAAATGTAGAAGAAGAACCTGCACCCCCAAAAAATTTTCAGTGAAACAAATGGCAGAGGCATTTGCTACAATTAATAAAGCAATGCAAATGTTTGATGGCATGGATCAAAATTATGAGCGTTATGCCAAAGTTGACAGAACGATCCAAGATGCACTTGCTTGCTACAGAGAAATTTAAAATGAAAAGAAAAAGCAAACTGTGCAGTCTAAATTGGACACCTATTTCAAGAAGTCCCCCAGTGCTGCCTCTTCACTCCTTCAAGATGATCCAATACCTTCAACCAGCAAGTTTTCACAGCACATAAACCTGTCTGAAGAAAGCGACATTGATGACCCACCCAGCCCTGTCTCCTCTTCTGCTTCTTCCAATTAATATAGTAGTCTCTATGTATCCTGTAAACAGAAAATTATGGGGGCCCTGTGTGCATTCAGCTGACTACATTTAAGGTAAGTGCTCAGTCACACTGTATCCATTCCTCATTATTTATTACTTTTACTGTACTGTACCCATTCCTCATTATTTATTATGTTTAGTGTACTGTATTTCATTGTAGATTTTTTATTATTTTTTTGGAAAAAACAATTTTTTAATTTTTTTTTTTTTAATTTTTTTTTATATTTATCTATGTCGGACTTACGACCATGTCGGACTTTCGACCTGGATTTGGGTCCCTAACCCCGTCGTAAGTCGGGGTCTAGCTGTAATACTTTTTAATGAAAGAAGAAACTTCAATTGGGGTTCGTTACTAAAGCCCAATATAATAAATATGTGAACCAACCTGGTTAACTTGGAATTAACCAACCGGTTCAACCGACTGGGTGCTCAGACGGTTTTTCACCACCACTATTATCCCCACCAATTACCCCAGGTACTTTTGAGGCCATTAATCCGCACGAAAACACAGCGCCAAGCGAGAGTGAATAAAAAAAAATTACACAAAGGCCAAAGTCAAACAAACAGCGGGAATGTGGATTGACACGGTCATAATGGCCGCCTAAACAGCTGACTGGTGCTTTGCATTCAGTAAAGACTCGCCAATAATACTCACCAGTAGTTTTAAGAGAGATTTATCTTGCACTTATTATTCTACAATTAGTAGTTGTGATTGCATTTAAATTTAAACTCTCGCCAAAGGTGAGGGTTTAGTCGCCAAAATGGAGTGCAGGGTACTTTGAATTTTGACCGCTAACTTCGAATTTGCCAAACAGAGGGTTTACTGTACTGTATTTGTACCCAAAATGAATTTCAAAGAGGCTGTAATTCTAAACTGCTTTACATAATTCCATCTTAGATATAAAGCCTGTATCTATACATATGTGTGAGACTGAGTGTATTTAAAATTCTGCTTGAATAACTAAGTACCACTGCGCCCCGCGCCCCCACCCCTCCCACACCTGCCAGATGTTACGTGGTGTGAAAAGTTCAGCCACTCATCAATTAGAATTGAAAACTGACATCACCACAGCCATACCCTAATTAGAAGGATAATTCATGGTGAGTCTTAATCAAACTCAGTCACTATGGAGGTAACAATCATCTACAAACTCCTCAAATGAAGGAGCTTGATATTACACCCCAGGGTGCGACAAGCCTAGTCGTAAGATCATGCGGTCAAACACATTGGTATTTGTGTCTCGCAGAACATGCTATTACTTGTGATATGTAGACAATATTGATATGAATTAAGGTCAATGGGGGTTAGCACCCTCCTAATCATAGGTTGTGTAAAAGAATTCAATCTAAATTATTACGAATAAGTGGGTGGTGACATATAGTGGGTGGTGACATATAGTGGTTAGTGACTTGTGGTTAGTGCTGGATGGATATACTTTCAGCCCATTCACTATCCCAGTGATGGATTGCAGGGAGAATAGCGGCTGAACGTACGTATTCTCTTTCGGTAGGTCATGCTGGGCTTATATTTAGGCCTAAAAGATCCTGATTAATCAATTATTGATTAATCTCAAAAGAAAGATTTGCAAATAAACATGTGAAATGCTATGTCTTTTATTTTTATCTTTGGATAACTTTTTTTTATAATTTACTGTGGTTTTATTTTAATACTGTATTTGAAACAATTAATAATTTTTTTATTTTTTACTTTCAATACAGTGGTCCCTCGCTTAATGAGCACAATCCGTTCCGGCAGGTTGCTCGTTAACCGAAAATCTTGTTAACCGAAACCATTGTTTCAATGGGTTTTTGGGTAATTGGTTCCAGCTCACCGAAAATTGCCTAAAGTCAACAAAAATTTTAGAAATGGACACTTACCTTGAGGTGTGTATGTAGAAGGCTCCTGGATGATGATGATGTGAATTTGAAGTGGGAGGTGGAGGAGGAGAAGGGAGAAGAGAAGGAAGTGGAGGTGGAGGAGAAGCATTTTACTGCTTCTTGGATTGTAAGTCACCTTCCATGAAAATGTCAGGAACCTCTGGACTGACAGATTCTCCACCATGAACATCCTCTCTCCTTCTTGAAGTGGAAGGCTGAGGGATAGCATCTTGTTCCCTCTGCCTTTTACTGAAGAAAGTGTCAATTGTGGTCTGTGGGGCATCTCTCCTTCTCACCATTAACTTATGTTTAAAGAAGGAGACCACTGAGTTCTCAACATGACACAAAGTTAGTTCAGTTTTTTCCACTTCTGGGTGCTTTGAAGCCAGTTCCCTGAACTTTTCCCAGTAGTAAATCACATCTTTCAACTGTTTAGCTGACATATGGTCATCACTTTCAATTTTCTCCTCACCAATGTCAGCCTCTAACATCTCATCCAGTTGCCTCAAGTCATCAGGAGTAAGTTCCTCCTCATGAGACATCACAAGCTCTTCCCCATCCTCCTCCTCCACTTCAAGGCCCTATGACTGACCAATGGACACAATCTCCTGGTCCAACTCTGTTTCTTCCTCAAATCCCTCAAAATCATAGACTACTGATGGCCACAGTGCTTTCCATGAAGAATTGAGGGATCTAGTGGAGACTTCTTGCCATGATGACACAATAAATTTTACAACCTCCAGGATGTTGAATTGTGTCTTCCAGAACTGTTTCAGTGTTAGTTCAGGATCATTGGAAGTTGCCTGATGACACCTCCTAAACATTTTCTTCATGTACAACTTCTTGAAGTTGCTGATCACATTCTGGTCCATTGGTTGTATGATTGATGTAGTGTTTGGAGGCAAAAACAACACTTTGACAAAGTCAAATTGATACTCCAAATTTCTGGCAAGGTCAGGGTCATGACCAGGAGTATTATCCATGAGGAGAAGAGCCTTTAAAGGGAGTTTATTGGTGGCTAGGTAGTTCTTGACAGAAGGGCAAAACACATCAACAGCTCATTCATTAAAGAGCTGTCTTGTAACCCATGCCTTACGGTTGGACTTCCAATAAACTCCAAGCTTTGTTCTTACCACTTTCTGTTGCTTGAACACCCTGGGGTTTTCAGAGTGGTAGACAAGCATAGGCTTCAGTCGGAAATCCCCTGAAGCATTGGCACCAAGCAATAGAGTGAGACGGTCTTTCATGGGTTTATGCCCAGGTAAAGAGGCTTCATCTCTGATGATGAATGTTCTTTTGGGCATCTTTTTCCAGAACAGCCCAGTTTCGTCCACATTGAACACTTGCTGTGGAAGATAATTTTCTAAATCCATCAGTTCTTTAAATTCAACTAAAAACTTTGCTGCCCCTTCCTTATCAGCACTAGCAGCTTCACCATGCCTAACAACACTGAAAATGTCACTTTTTTCTTAAATTTTTCGAACCAGCCTTTGCTGGCCCGAAAATCTTCAAATTCTGTGCCTGAAGAGCCAGGTTGATCTGTCTTTAAATGTTCTTAAATCTCCCTGGCTCTTTCACAAATGAATTCAGTAGAAACTGAATCACCTTTCATTTGTTTTTCCCTAATCCAGATGATAAGTAACCTCTCAGTTTCTGCAATTAGGGATCTACTTTTAAACGCTCTTGTAGATTTGTCTCTCACTTTCACTTCTTTAAATTTGTCTTTCTGTGCAAGAATTGTCGACACAGTTGATGTCGACATGCCATATTCTTTGCACAGCGCATTTGTTCTAATGCCTTGTTCATGTTTTTTTATGATTTCCTGCTTTGTTTGGATTGAAATCGCTTTTCTTGATCTCTTAGGCCCCATGTTGGATTCAAACAATGTCAACACGTGTTTTTTAAAGTTAAACTTGTTGTAAATAAAGAATATTTTCTTTAAAATAACACTGCACTGCGCCATATATTGTCAATATGTAAAATATATTTCCAAATGACCAATAATTTGCTTGGAAACACAGAAAAAAAGTGTTTACTTCATGAAAATCTCAAGCAAGATGTTACCTCCAGTGAAAACAGAGAGAGACTAACGCTTGTTTGCTGTGTTAAGAGGCTGGATGCCGCGCATTAAACTAGTCACTTTACCTTCTGTTATGTTCAATAATTGTTAAAATTACTAAAAAATTTAATATTAGACTTTTAAAATTATTGAATAGTATAAACTTCTTGATATTTACTAAAATAGTAAGGAATTTAAGCCCTAGAACCAATTAATGTATTGGCGGACTAATACTAAAGCTGGTTGACCGCCAAGTGCAAGCCAAGACTTGTTGAGGTTGGCTCGTAAGAAACTCGTTAACCGAGGGGTTGATCGTTAACCGAAGTTAAGAATCTTATGGGAGGTATCTCGTTAACCGAGGGACCACTGTACTTGAATACAGGTACTTTATGAATGAGTTACTTTTTTATTTCTACTTGAGAACTGTACATTGAATTTGGGATAATTTTACTTCTACTTGAGTTTTATTTTGCCAATGTAACAATACTTTTACTTAAGTAACAAAATACAGTACTTTTTACAACTCCGTGTACAGATAATCTTTTGAAAAACCACCATAGCTTCTGTGCCTTGTCACTTGTTTGAATTAATTTACCTAAAATCTTACCATTTTTGTGTGATGAGGGAGGGAAGCACGTCTTGCCTCTTGAAAGAATCTACCCAATCTAACCAAGCTATTCTAATCATAATTTAATTTTAGAGACAAGTTTTGTTTTACAGAGTACAGTAGTTGACCAGGTTCTTTACAATTCTCTTTTCTTGTTGCAGTCTCTTCCAGAGTTTCAGGCTCAGCAGGCACAGCAAGTTCGAGGTAGTTCTGGACAGCAACGGGGAGCCAATGTAGGAAGCAGCGGAGGTCGTCCGCAACCGCCCCAGTCCAACATTGCTAAGGCCTTTAACAAGTATGATGTGCCAGAGACTTCCTATCACTTTTATTCGGAGAGGATCGACTTGCATTTCTGTGATGACCCAGGACGTAAGTACAGATGAGACTTTTGACAATACTCTCCTAGGATACACGTGGGATCTGCTCATATTCTCTGCCTTATATACCTCTGCATTCTTCTACGCATGCACAAGATATTATTTTATGTTATTATAAATGGTGTGACAATCTTTCTCTGCCTTGCTATTTTGTTTAATGATGAGTTGTTATCCCTCAGCCAGTGTCGCAGCAGATAAGTCATTGAAGCCCTCCTCTTTGTTTATCTAGCCTTAATTTGCTTCCAACAAATTCTATGCAGACATTATAAGAAAATTGGAAATTTATTGATTTTGTAAGTAAACTAAAAAGAATAAAACAGTTACAGTATGCTGTACAGTATATTATATAACTCATACCTTATAAAGTTGATTGTCTTCCTGAGTTTTGAGAGAAGTTATATACATTTATACTTAAAGATGAAAAGAAAAAACATATATACACCAATAAGTAACTTTCTTTAAAGTTATATCTGGGATGGCTGACTTGCATAAACACTTTGTTTCAGATAAAGTGCATACATTATATTACTCACTCTCACATCTTATACACTGACAAAAGAAAGCCTTAATTTTCCCATAGATGAGATCCACACTTCCTAATTCAACACTTAACTCTTGCATATCATGAAATGTGCTAAAACAAGGAGGCTGCATTCTATATTGCCCCTTCCCAGTTTTTTATAGCTACCAGAAAACAGACCTTGAATCGTCAGTAAAGAATAGTCCTCCCCACATTGTAATCCGTGTCTGTGAATTTTATTTTATTTTTTTTTTCGGGGAAAAGCCCACCCGGGCACAGGTCATCGACCCACAATGGGGCCTAGGGGAAGAAAAATAAAGAGTAAGATAAAATTAAAAATAGAAAAGAAAAAGATTAAATTACATCACGAAGATGCTGGAAAACCAACTTTTTGAAGTGAGACAGATTGTATGAGTATGGAAACACAGAAGAAGGCAGAGCATTCCACAATTTGGCTGTGTGAGGAAAGAACGGTGTACTATAACGGGTTATTGTAGTATGACCGACATCCACAGAGAAACGGCGGGCACCGCAGGCAAGACGAGTCATACAAGCCCACGGCCTTGCCGGCGGTACACAGGATGCCAAATCCACCGAACATTTCCCGTTAAAGTACCTGTAAAAGAGAGAGAGAGTGAAGCAACATTGCAGCGAAGAGAAAGGGAAGAAAGATTATCAACCAAAGGAGGAGGGTCAATAAGACGAAATGCCTTTGATTCCACCCTATCTAACAGTTGGAGAGAAAAAGAGCCACCCCAGATATGAGAGCAGTACTCCAAGTTAGGACGAATGAATGCCTTTTAAACTTGAAGCAACTGCTCAGGAGTGAAGTAGTTATGGCATCTGTCCAGCATTCCCAGCTTTTGGGAGGCGGCTTTAGCAATGTTGTGGATGTGTGGCTTCCATGACTTATGAGAGGAAATGGTGAGACCTAGCATATCTATTTTAGAATTTAGCATAATGATTGCGTCCTGAAATGTGATTGGTGGGAGATCATCTAATTTGGAAAGTGTAATTGGTAAATTCTGAGTTTTATTATGATTGAATTTAAACAAGTTTCTACCTCCCCATTTGGAGATGCTTCACAGATCTGCATTGATAGAAGTAATGATATCAGCTCTAGAAACAGATCTAGTTTGAGAATTAGGGGGAAGGGGAAAATGTGAAGAAATAGAATCATCAGCATAAGAATGGAGAGAATTATTCGTAGTGTGAAGTAATATTTTGACCAAGTCTCAGGTTGCTGATCTGAATTTCTGCCTCATTTACACACAATTGCAGGGTTTCAATTGTTTGACAAAACAACGTACATAGTTCGTTTCTCACTTTTGATATATTTTTTAATTTTTTTTATTTATTTATGGTCTATTAATATTATTATTATTATTATTATTATTATTATTATTATTATTATTATTATTATTATTATTATTATTATTATATTTTCACCCCCAGGCCCTGATGTGGGTCATTGACCTGTGCCCTGGTGGGCTAATCCCGTTAAAAAAAAAAAAATCTTTGCTAAAAAAGAGGAAGAGAGTAGTTGAAAGAACAGAACCCTGTGGGACACCACTATTGCTAGAGAAAGAGCGAGAGATCGATCTCTCGACAACAGCTGCCATGTATCGGTTCTCAAGGAAGCTAGAAATTAGAGAACAAAGTGGGGGAGTGAAACCATAAGAGGGAAGTTTAGAAAGCAAGGACTTGTGCCATATCCTGTCAATTACTTTGGAGATGTTGAGGGCCATGATAAAAGTTTCCCCATAATCCCTAAGAGAGGGTGACCAAAGATGGGTGCATTAGGAGAGCAAATCACTAATAGATCTCGCCTGGCAAAAGCCATACTGGTGTTCTGACAAAGGAGAGAAGCATTCAAGATGACAGAGAAAATGGGCATTTAAGATAGTTTTGAAAATCTTAGAGAAGGATGAAGTTAGGGCAATGGGGAGATAGTTAGAAGGATTGGAATGGTCACCCTTCTTCGGGATGGGTTGAACCAAGGCATGCTTCCAAGAAGAAGGAAAAGTTTGTGTTTTGAGGCAAGCAAGCACAGGGGGCTAGAATTTCAGCACACTCCCTCAGAACACGAGGGGGTATTCCGTCTGGTCCATGCACCTTGCTCACATCCAACCTGAATAACATACCAGCAACCCTACGAGTGGAGATTATAGGAAAGTGCATAGGTTCAGTAGGAGGAGCAGGAGTAAGTGGACATAAACCTGTCTCAAAAATATGACTGGAGAATAAGGCTTGGGAAACTACTGGTAGATCAGAAATATGCCCGAATGTGGAGCCTCATATTAATTTATTTTTTAAATGGAAATCTGTTCTTGTATACAGTATGGACCCTAGTGCCGGATTTAGACCTGTGGAGGCCCATGGGCAGCCTCTTTGTGGAGGCCCCCCTCATTATAACTACCCAAGAGGGTGGGGTGGCGAGTGAAGCGAGCCTCAACATTTGGGAGTTCCGGGGGGCGCTGTAAGCCCCCCCGGGAAAATTTTGAAATTTGAACACTTCTTTGGAGAATTTTGAAGCCATATGCAGTTATATTGAGGAAATTAGAACATTGAGAAATTTTTAATTAACTGTATATTTATTGATACAGTAGTGTACAAATTCCCAACACACACACAAACGTGAGACATGACTGGACTCATTCATGTGGTTTCAAGTCGACCAGCCCTGATATAGCTACTACCGCACACGCTTCTTGCTGAACATAGTTTTACGTGATGGAATAGATAACATGAATTTTAAAGAATGAAAATAAAAATAATCCAAATGAATAAACAAATAAATAAAATATTGTAATACAGTATGTGGAGGCCCCCAGATTGTGGAGGCCCCTGGGCAGCTGCCCACTTTGCCCACTCCTGAATCCGGCCCTGATGGACCTTTTTGTTTATTATCCTAAATCATCTAACAAAGTGTATTTTATTTTGCTCCTCTTTGTTTTGAGTTACCTGAACATCAGACATTATTTTCCTTATTCAATACTAATCTGTCTATTTATCTCTTTAACAGCCACACTCTGAATGTAAATACAGTACAGTAATAGTATTGGATCAGTCACATTTTAATAGTACTATATCATGAGGATGATTTAAATACAGGTATGTATTATTAGCAAGAAACAATACAACCAGAGTCATTTTGTAGGAGTTTTTGAAAAATAAATGTGTTGTCCTGCTGTAGGTTGTGAAAAATTTTAATGATGATCACACGTGACGTAGGCTTGTGCATGCGTGGAGAAGAATTTCAGTAGGAAAAGTATTTGGCAAAGTAACGGTGATAATGAGCAAGTGGTGTGGGTTTTAGATAAGAAATATAGTAGTCATGAAACACATAAGAAAACTTAGGTGATTCTCATTTAGTTTCACCAATAATATCTCTTGTTTGAGTTCATGCATCTTTGTTGTGTTTCCTGCAGTTTCATTAATACTGTATCTTTCATTTATATTTAAAATTTATTTAGGCTTTACATCTGACTGAACTTTTAGTGATTTTCTAAAAACATTGCAAAAATTTTCCTTTGAACATGCTCCTTGAATTTTGAAGGAGGTAAGAAAATATTTATAGGCTTGAGATTGTAGAAGAGATGATCCCTGCATGAAGAGTCCCATTGATGACGACATTCAGGCTTGTATTCTCCGCAGTTATTGTGGCCTTAGCCTCTTAGTACACCATACTTTACTGCTTGTTACACCTGTACTTAATGTTCATGTGTCTGTCACTTACAGAACTTCAGCATTGAAACCAATCTTTTTTTGAACTTAGAACAGTACTTGTTGATATGAAAGGACATTAGGAATAAGACTGTGTTGAACAAAGTCATTTTAACTTATAACAGTGAATCTTTTATTTATAACAAATGAAACAATCACTGTGATTTGGGTAGAACATAAACTCGGAACCTTATCTACACATAGAATGACAGAAACATTCACTCCAGTATACATATTACTGTACTGTAGTAGATTAATGGAATAGATATTGTATATTGTATGTTCCATAGCTGACAAAGTACAGTAAATTAATGTAATGTACTGTATTTTGCCAATAAATACGTACTGTACTTACCTTTTACCACTTGGTTAAAGAATAGTTTAATTTGCTTAATTTGGGGAGGATCAAGAAATAGCATATAGTATAGTACTATGGGTATTATAAAAGTAAGTGGTGTAAGGCTTCTTATTTTTCATGTACCGTAATGGGAAACAGTAAATGGGGATTTCACCATTGTGAGAGCATGGGAAGGCTATGGACCATAGATCACTTAGGAAAGTCAAGGAGTAAAATTGTGAGAGATGTACACATTCCACCACTGTATAATGACAGCAGTGTGAGGAAGAAATGTCTTGCGAAATGGAAAAACAGAATTTTGCTGTAGATTAGGTGGACCCTAAAGAGTATCCTCTGACACATTAACACACACCTCTTCCTGTTGCAGTACAGTGAACCCTCAAAGATCCGGACTGAAAGGGGGGACCACCTGTTCGGAAAAGTCGATTGTCTGAATCTTTTGGCAAATGTACTAAATCTATAAAAGCAATAAATAATGATATAAAAAACACCACAAATACAGTACATAATATCCTGACCACTGGGGTTAGTTTACAGACTTTTTCCTGTGAAAAAGGCCTAATTTGAGTAATATATTACTGTACAGGTACTCACTTTGTACTCAAATGTGCTGGACTAAAATTTTTATCTATTGTGCAAATTACAGTAGAACCTTGATAAATTGGACTAATTGGGGCAGACCCTACTCCGGAAAATGCAAATACAGTCATGCGCTGGTTAACGTCCTAGATACGTTTGGAAACGAAACGTGACGTTAACCGAAATGGACGTTGTCCGATCATCACAAATTTTTTATTTATACTTACGTGTATGTGGAATACTATGTACGTACATATACACTTTTTCTCTTAAATCACTAATGTAATGTGATACAGGTGATTAATTTTTATCTCTTGTGCAAAATACATGATGTTTATATTAAAATTATTCACTGTTTTACAAGGCTTCCAGCAACGCCAAGCAGATTGGGGAGAGAGAGGGTGCGAGGGGGCATGGGGGAAGGGGAGGTAGTACGTTTGACAGTTGGCACAGACCCAAGTCTAACGTGTGTATATTTATCAGTTCTTAAGTGACTAAGCTTCTCTCTTATAAAAAGCCAGTGAAATGACCTGGGTGAATATAAATTACATTGCTGGGATTCTTGTAACATACTGATTAATTTGAATATAAACATGCTATAATTTGCACTGGACAAAACAATTTTAGTACCGTAATCAAATTAGTACATGTGCACTCCAGCTTTGCACTAAGAAATCTATGTAAATCTACCCAAAAATACAGTTGAAAAACTTTTTTATAAAATGTACTACAGTACTGTACACTAATGTACAACAATTTTTATCTCTTGAGCAAAATATATGACGTTTATATTCAAATTATTGGCTGTCTTGCAAGGATTCCAGCAATGCAAATAAAAATTTCCTAACTTTAGTCTGAGATATTATATAAGATAAAAACTGTAAGCCTAAAAGCCTGGATGGGGGGGGGGGGGGGGGAACTGCTGGCTCCGCCACCCAGCTAGGGGTTGGGTGGGGGGGTTGAGGTGATAAGTTTGAGGCGAAGGTCTCTGTGTTTATTTAACAGTCCTACTAAGCTTCTCTCATTTTAAAATGCCAGTAATATGACCTAGGAAAATATAATTAACATAGCTGGGATTCTTGTAAGATACTGATTTATTTGAATATAAACATGTTGTCATTCGCACTAGACATAACAATTTTAGTACCGTAATCAAATTAGTACATGTGCACTCCAGCTTTGCACTAAAGTCATTTACAGTATTTCTTTTATGTTTCTTTTAGTATGGTGTGTGCATGTAAATGGGTGAAAATAAATGAAGAAATTTATGTAAATCTACCCAAAAATACAGTACATTTTTTTTTATAAAATGTGCTACAGTATTATACACTAATGTACTACATTTTTTATATCTTGAGCAAAATATATGACGCTTATATTCAAATTAATCTCTGTCTTGCAAGGATTTCAGCAATGCAAATTATATTATCGTAACTTTAGTCTGAGATATTATATAAAATAAACATAAAGAAATCACCAATCTTTTATCTTGAACAGGAGGGGGGGGGGGGAGGGGGCGGGAGGTGAGGTGATAGAATGTCTGGCATTTGTTTGTTTATTTATTTGAGATAAGTTTTGACAGTTGGCGTTGAAGGCCTGCCTGGTGTTTATTTATCATTACTTAAGAGTGACTAAGCTCTTCTCATAATTTTCCACCCAAACGACCTGGGTGAATATTACTTACATTGGAGGGATTCTTGTAAGATAGTAATTTATTTGAATGTTTTTTTTTTTTCAATTTAAATTTTAATTGTTTATTCCTTGATAGAGGAAGCGGGATCCTAGTGCTGTCACTTGGTACCCCTGTACCGTAACACCAGAAGCAACTGGCTAGTGTCACAAGTATATACAGTCATCCCTTGGTTATCTCGCCTAATTGGGACCCCGCATAACGAAAGTACAGAACCTATGGGATTTATTCTAATTGGTTCCAGGCACCCAAGACCCAACCCCAAGTTCCCATTTTACGACCATTTATACCCACCAAATATATATATAATGTTATGGTAAATATCATAAACACACACAGGCATGGCTAGGTTTATTACAAAGTGACGAAAAGGGTACGCTTAATACTGTAGTCCACAAAACATGTAGCTATGCTTTTTTTATTTGGTCCCTGTCATATGAGTCCGTTTTCTCTCACATCAGGACGCCTGAGTCCTCCGTTTTCTCTCTTAATCTTAGAGTGCACCAGAAACTTTACTATTTTTAGTAATGCCACAGATTTTGAAATTGCGACTCCAATTGCAACTTGCAATTGTTGAGGCAACTAGATATGTCTGATTACAGCAAATGTGTTATTGTCAATTTGTAGGTGGAAGATTTTATCCTTAATAGATGTAGGTTAACATTTCACCTGTAGGCAAATGCTTAGAAAAGCCTAAGTAAGGAAGCATATTCCTTTAACACATAATATCTGGCCAGTATGGGGAGGATCATCGTGTCTCCGTTAGGGGGTCGTGGAGTGGTGGTCCAGCAGGCGTCACGTTTTTTTTTTTTTTTTTTTTTTTTTTTGGGGGGGGGGTTGGGGGCCACGGACGTATATGCGATCGGACGTTGTTCGGTCGGACGTTAACCGGCGCATGACTGCAGTACAGTACTGTATATGGGGGGGGGGGGGGTGGAGATAACAATGCTGATCTGAGCTGTTTAAAGAAAATCAGTTATTACTGCACTTCAACAATTAAAGTCTTTAAGTGTATAACAAGGTTATTAAAAGAATATTACATCAACGATAATAAAAATGTGAAACAGAACTCTCTGGGTTGAAAATCAGACATATAAGTCACCAGACTTATATGTCTGATCGTCAACAACTCTGTTGTCACCAAGATGATCGTTATTTACTATAAAGTGTTATATGGAAGTAACCACAGAATTTGTCTTATGAATAAAGAGAAAACTGCATAGTGTACAGTACTGTAAAGATAAAAATAAGCGGAGGAGTATATTGAATGTAAAAGACGAATGTTTATCTGGGAGCAGCTGGCAGAGGGTAGGCGGGTAGCATGGGTGGGTTGCCCCCCTCCCCCTATCTCCCACAGGATTTCTTTGACACTTTTTATGCAATTCCACCACAATTCTCATATAATTTAGGATCATTTGGTGCCAGGTTGATAAAATATTATCCTAAAGGAATCAGCTTTCCTGAAAAAAGAATCCTTCACTGACCACCATGAGTCATTTCATGCTCATTTGTTTACAAAGAGCAAACAGCTGATTGGCTTGCCACAATGTCTGTTTTCAACACTTAATAAATTAGTTCAGTACAGTTGTGTATTATCATCACTTAATAAATATTATTGAAGTGTATTTATCACCACTTAATAAATACTATTGCAGTCTTTATTATCACTTAATAAGTAATACTGTAGTGTAAAGTATTTTGTATCTGCATATACCCTGGTTTATTCATTAATCATTTGTCTCAGTGTACAAGAAGCCAAACTGAGTCATCATATAACACTCAAAGGTAGTAAATGAAATTTTTAAGAAGGTATCTTCATATCAATTACTATACAGTGTGTTATAGTGACCCCTATTGTAAGCTGGTAGTTTGCTGAATGCTCTCACATGAACACATCTTGAGTAAAAACCCTTCTAATACAGCTTTTCCTTTTATTTTCAAGTCATATTACAAATTACGTACAGTATTGTACTTTTTTATCTATTACTGAAGATGTTATATTAATCATGATGAACCATAAACCATAAGAGGCCAATCATAGGAGAATGTAATACTGAATCAATAAGTAAATAAACCTGACGAATGCAGCAACACCTGATCAGCCTCAACCTGCCTACATACTCAGGTGTCTTAGTTCTCAGTAGGCCTGCTGTACAGTATTCAGTAAGTGTTGTTCATTTCATAAGATTTTTTATTTTTTTTTTTTGTCTTCCTCATTTCTTAAAACCTTTTTTATAGCAAATTCCGATATATTGAAGTCCAATTTATCGAGGCTTATACTGAAATTAATCACTATGTTGCAAGGATTCCAGCAATGCAAGTTATATTCTGCTAAGTTTAGTTTGTGACTTTTATAAGGTAAAATCTTTGAACCTAAATCTACCTTCACCCTGGCTGGGGGGAGGGAGAGGTGAGGCGTTGACAGCCAGCGAAGAGATAACAAAGTGTGTAGTTATCAGTCATATAGAGGGATTTTAAGTTCTTCACTTATAAAATGTCACTGAATTGACTTACCAGAATATAACGTACATTGCTGGAATTCTTGTAAGATGGTGATTAATTTAAGTACAAACATCCCATAGTTTGCACTAGACATAAAAATTTTAGTAATTAACGTAGCACATTTGAGTACAGTCACTCGATTTACGATGGGGTTCCGGACCTACGACCAGGTCGTATGTACAGTAGATTGGTCGTAAGTCGAAAAGGCGAAAATAATACATAAAAAATCTAAAATGAGGGTGTCTCTCTCTTCTCAGCACCACGAGAACTCTCACTTTTACGCTTGCCAGCCATTTTAAAGGGAATTACAAACAAAAATTTTGTCAGTACACAGCGCGATCACTAATGTCGGGACTCGAAAATACGTAATTTGAAAATTATTTTATATGACTGTGGCAGTCGGATGTCCGGGTGGTCGTAAGTCGAGTAGGTTGTAAGTCGAGGAGTACCTGTACAGGTTTGCCTTTAGGACAATTATTTCTTTTACTTTATTCCACAATGTATTTAGGATGGTGTGCATGTAACTGAGTAAAAAATAAATGAAAGTTACGTATGTCTATCCCAAAATATGAGTTAAAAAACAACCATAACATCTCACAGCTTAGTCCAGTAGCCTGGTGGTTGCAGTGATGAGTTTAACCTCGCTACAATGCCATGATCAATCACTATTAAGCATTATTATATCAGTAAACACTAAGAGTAATAGTAAATCCAGTGAAATATGGCAGAGGGTGAGGAGAGTTAGTGAAATATAGCAGGGAGGCAGGAGAGTTAAGTGCAGACGACGCTCAACTAGCAGCACTCACTCACTCCCTCCCCCTCCTTACCTGCACCCGTTGCCAGGCATTTGATCGAAATAGTTATGGGAGAAATATATTTCTTTTCTTCTAATTTGAAAATGGTGACAAGCCCAGTGATAAACAAATTATATAATGCATACATTTACCTACGATAACATAATAAGAAACATTGTATCATTACCAGAGTGAATGTAGTATTCCCACAAACAACAATTGACAACTGTTTATGTTTCCCATCCTCCTCGGGCACCTGTGTCCAGCGCAACCGACTGATCAACCAGCGCCCACAGACCTAAAATGTTCTGTATGGGGAAAGTTTCTTTGGGAGGATTCTTAGCCCAGATCTCCCAAATTTTTTGTCCAAATCTTCCGAAATCTGGATTTACAGGGCCCGGATCTTCGAGGATTCACTGTACTTACATACAGGACTTTTACCTCCCTCAGACAATGTTAATGGTATTTACCAGCATCGGGAAGTGCGGTTTTTATTATTTAAAAATTGCCAAGTTTCCATTCGGAACAAGAACTATTTCTCCTCTTTGCCAGTTTTCTTATAACATCTTTGTTATGCCTTTTGAAATCTTTCTTCTTTTTGTAAAGGCCTTCATTTAATTTTTTATTAAGCTTTCAGATAACTGCTTCACCACATGAAGAAGCAGTCTCCATTTTTACAAGTTTCAAACACATTTTATGTCCACACTTTATCCTCTTATCTATTTGTTAACAAACTTTGGACTCTTAGGATGAAACTTAAGATTTTCAGTACCATATCATACGACCAAAGAAAGTACAGTTGCAATAAGTTGGTGTTGCACATTATTAGTTTAGATCAGGCATGGGCAACCTTTCCTTAGTCATGGGCTGCATTATAATTTAGGTATTTTCTGTAGGCCAACTCCTCAAAATTTATATCCTACCTAACCCAAAAGTAATGTTAATATTGTATTAGCATGGACAGTGAAACAGTTTATCATCACGTCGGGGGCGGATCCAGGAGTATCAAAAAGGGGGGTTCCAAGAAGTTGTGGGTGAGAGAACATGAGTACAATGATCCACCCAGCCTGGAAAAATTTTGAAATTTGACTAATATTATGGGCATTTTGAGGCCATTTTGAGACCAGGTGCACTTGATATAAGAAGATATTCTGAGGTCAATAGTAATTACTTTATACTATACAAAAATGCCTGAGTGCAATATGGCATTAAAATTTGGAATTTGTTTTTATGAAAAGGGGGGTTTTGGACCCCAAGACCCCTCTGGATTTGCCCCTGCACGTCTACCTTACGATGTTTTCAGTTTACAATCACAGACTATTTGTCATTTATGTAATAAGTTAATCATGTGTGTGTGTGTGTGTCTATATATACATGGTCGTTTGACCTGTGCCCGGGTGGGCTAATTCCCGTAAAAAAAAAAAAAAAAAAATTATTAAAGCATGCTATGACACTATGTTTTTAGGGTAATCATTTATGGACATTCTGGGTGTATATATATATATATATATATATATATATATATATATATATATATATATACCCCGACTTACGACGGGGTTAGGGACCCAAGTCCAGGTCGTAAGTCCGACATAGACAAAAAAAAAAAAAAAATTTTAAATGAATAATCTACAATGAAATGCAGTACAGTAAAAGTAATGAATAATGATGATTGGATACAGTACAGTGAAAGTAATAAATAATAAGGAATGGATACAGTGTGACTGAGCACTTACCTTTAATGTAGTCAGCTGAATGCACATGGGGCCCCCATAATTTTCTAATTATACATGGAGACGACATTAACTGGAAACGTTTCGGTATAGAAAATGCGTGTCATTTGAAGAAGAAGAAGAAGAAAAAAAAAAAAAAAAAAATTTTTTTTTTTTTTTTTTTTTATCTATATCTGAGGCGGTCGTAAGTCCCGACGGTCGTAAGTCGTAGCAGTCGTAAGTCCGGGTCTGTATGTATATATATATATATATATATATATATTTTATGAAAATCCACAATGAAAAACGTGGATAAGATAAATCTTGATAAAATCACACGGGAAAATGGAAACAACGGAGTACCTTAGCTTTCGTCTTTATTCAAGACATCTTCAGAGGCAACTGGATTACATGGACAGAGAGAGGCTTAAATATACAGGGTGACCTAAAAACATGAGGTCAGGTCAAAATGATGACATCCACTAATCCCCACACCAACAAACACGTAGAGGAGCTTAAGAGAAGGGTGGTGACGTGACTAGTCAAGTCAGGTCAGAAAAGAGGGGACCCACAAAATAACTATCATACATCTAGATCAAAAGGTTTTTAAAGCATTTTTAACCTTGGGCCACTGACAAATATATTTATGTAACATATTATCAGTTTTGAACTGACCATCACTAAGGTTTATTGATTCTAATTCCTTAATCAAACTAGCTTCAACAAGAAGTTTCCATTTTCCCGTGTGATTTTATCAAGATATGTATATATATATATATTTCATTAGCCCAATAAAGCACGCGGACTTCTACATACAATCATCACCTCAACCCGCCAGGATTCGAACCCACGGCCCACAAGCCTATGACTGTGACCGGGGAACGCTAACCACTGGACCACCAGGGTACAAAAGCAGTCCTAGACTTTGTTATATTTCACACAAAGCCTGTTCAACGAGCTTATGGCGCCGTGAACCTCTATTGGGCTAATGAAATATATATGGATCCTCATGTTTCGAAGCGGTATTTGGTAAAACGTTACTCTGACCACCTACGTGATACGGCTGTTCCCCATTAGAGGTTCACGGCGCCATAAGCTCGTTGAACAGGCTTTGTGTGAAATATAACAAAGTCTAGGACTGCTTTTGTATCCTGGTGGTCCAGTGGTTAGCGTTCCCCGGTCACAGTCATAGGCTTGAGGGCCGTGGGTTCGACCACCTGCACTTACGACCTGCCGCAGTCGTACCAAAATTTGGTCAAATTATGTATTTTCGAGTCCCAGAGTCAGTACACAGACAAAATTTTCTTTTGTAATTCACTTTAAAATTGCTGGCAAGCTTAAACATGAGAGTTTTGTGGTGCTGAGAAGAAAAATAGACACCCATTTTGGATTTTCTATGTATTATTTAAGCATTTCCGACTTACGACCATTTCTACGTACGACCTGGATTTGGGTCCCTAACCCCGTCGTAAGTCGGGGATTAGCTGTATATATATTGTGAGATCGGTTATTTTGCAAAATTCCCAGCATGTATGCCGGTAATTTTGCAAAATAACTTGCAAACAGTCTAACCAAAGTTAAAAAAAAAAGAACAGGACCTCTTAACTGTGTATCAATCTACACGAGCCATCCTAGCCTAATCTCTCACTTAACCTAACCATAAGGTTAGGTTAGCTTAGGTTGTCTGTTTGTTAGTTATTTTGCAAAATTACCCGTAACGTATGTATACCTGTATATACCCCGTATAAGTATATGGAGAGACCTAATCAGACAAGAATAAATAGCTAGAACAGATAGCCTGCCCGTGACCCCACTTGGATTTGCCCAACCTTAGTTAACTCCCAAGTGACCCATTGCCACAACAATCCATCAAACAGACCACACTGAACTTGGCCCGTAAATTCACACAAGTTCAAATGTTTATATTGTTGACTATATATATTTATTTCACTAACATTTTCATAGTTACTTATTCTTAGGTGATGAAACAGTAATGAATTGTTTGTGAAGATTATTCTTTTAATAATTATTGCTTTACACACCATAAGCTGGCTGCATCTACCTGAACCACGGGCCACATTAAATAGAATTTCTCATCACACCACAGGCCACACAAAGACATGGTTAGGGCAACATGTGGTTCACGGGCCACGGGTTGCCCATGCCTGGTTTAGATTATAAGTATACAAGTAGAAGTTTGATATCGTGCATAAGTACAGTATTAATAAATGTAGAATCAGAATGTTGGCACCATCATACTGGAGTACAGTATAACTATAGTCACAACCTGTAATACTGTACCTGTGTTGGAGCCTCTGGCCTGACACAGTACACAAGTTGGTCCTCCCCTATTATGTCCCAAGTCCTAACTAACATTATATTTTCCTTGACTTACCTTAACTTATCTTCCCCACATCTTACCCAGCCTCACCTCACCCTGCCTTATGCTGCCCCACTTTACCTTACCCTTCCTTACCTTAATGAACCCTACCTTAATGAACCCTACCTTAACTTACCTTACCTTAACCTACCTAATCTTACATTACCTTGCCTAACCTTAACCTACCTTACCATACCTTACCCTGCCCTTCTTTACCTTACCTTAATTTGCTCTCCCCCGAGAGACGTAGAGTGAGGGGTGATATGATCGAGGTGTATAAATGTAAGTCAAGGTTAAACAAAGGTACTGTACTCAAACTATCCAACCAGGAGTGAACTTGTTACAATGATTTTAAATTAGACAAATTTAGATTTAGGCGCAAGATAGGTAAACACTGGGTTGGAAATAGAGTAGTGGATGAGTGGAACAAGTTACCAAACATCATCATTAACTCGAATACGCTGGATAGCTTCAAACATAGGTTGGATGATTCATTCCAAGTTTCGGACAAGGAACTCGGTCATCACACTATGGAATTGAGCGATAAGGGTTGGGTGTAAACGGGACTGCCCAGTATGGGCCAATAGGCCCTCTGCAGTTTCCTCCATTCTTATGTTCTTACTTTACCTTACCCTACCTTATCTTACTTAACCTTACCCTACCTTATCTTACTTTACCTTATCTTACCTTACCTTGCCTTATCTTACCTTACCCTGCCTTATCTTACCTTACCCTGCCTTATCTTACCTTACCTTATCTTACCTTACCCTGCCTTATCTTACCTTACCTTACCCTGCCTTATCTTACCTTACCTTACCCTGCCTTACCTTACCCTGCCTTACCCTGCCTTATCTTAACCTACCTTACCCTGCCTTACTGTACCCTGCCTTACCTTACCCTGCCTTACCTTACCCTGCCTTATCTTAACCTACCTTACCCTGCCTTACTGTACCCTGCCTTACCTTAGCCTGCCTTACTGTACCCTGCCTTACCTTACCCTGCCTTATCTTACCCTGCCTTATCTTACCTTACCTTACCCTGCCTTATCTTACCCTGCCTTATCTTACCTTACCTTACCCTGCCTTACCTTACCCTGCCTTACCTTACCCTTCCTTGCCTTATCTTACCTTACCTTACCCTGCCTTATCTTACCCTGCCTTATCTTACCTTACCTTACCCTGCCTTACCTTACCCTGCCTTACCTTACCCTGCCTTATCTTAACCTACCTTACCCTGCCTTACTGTACCCTGCCTTACCTTAGCCTGCCTTACTGTACCCTACCTTACCTTACCCTGCCTTATCTTACCCTGCCTTATCTTACCTTACCTTACCCTACCTTACCTTACCCTACCCTACCTTACCTTACCTTACCCTACCTTACCTTACCCTACCCTACCCTACCTTACCTTACCTTACCCTACCTTACCTTACCTTACCCTACCTTACCTTACCCTACCTTACCTTACCTTACTCTACTTTACCTTACCCTACCTTACCTTACCCTACCTTACCTTACCTTACCCTACCTTACCTTACCCTGCCTTACCTTACCCTACCCTACCTTACCTTACCTTACCCTACCTTACCTTACCTTACCCTACCTTACCTTACCTTACCTTACCTTACCTTACTCTACTTTACCTTACCCTACCTTACCTTACCCTACCTTACCTTACCCTACCCTACCTTACCTTACCTTACCCTACCTTACCTTACCCTACCTTACCTTACCTTACCCTACCTTACCTTACCTTACCCTACCTTACCTTACCCTACCTTACCTTACCTTACCTTACCTTACCTTACCTTACTCTACTTTACCTTACCCTACCTTACCTTACCCTACCTTACCTTACCCTACCTTACCTTACCTTACCTTACCCTGCCTTACCTTACCCTACCCTACCTTACCTTACCTTACCCTACCCTACCTTACCTTACCTTACCCTACCTTACCTTACCTTACCTTACCTTACCTTACTCTACTTTACCTTACCCTACCTTACCTTACCCTACCTTACCTTACCTTACCCTACCCTACCTTACCTTACCTTACTCAACTTTACCTTACCTTACCTTACCCTACCTTACCTTACCTTACCTTACTCAACTTTACCTTACCTTGCCTTGCCTTACCTTGCCCTACCTTACCTTAACTTACCTTACCTTGCCCTACCTTACCTTACCTTGCCCTACCTTACCTTACTCTACTTTACCTTACCCTACCTTACCTTGCCCTACCTTACCTTAACTTACTCTACCTTACCCTACATTACTCTACCTTACCTTACCTTACCTTACCTTACCTTACTCTACTTTACCTTACCCTACCTTACCTTGCCCTACCTTACCTTAACTTACTCTACCTTACCCTACATTACTCTACCTTACCTTACCTTACCTTACCTTACTCTACTTTACCTTACCCTACCTTACCTTGCCCTGCCTTACCCTACCATACTTTACCTCACCCTGCCTTACCTTACCATACTACAATTTACCTAACTTGACCTATCATAATTTTACCATACATGACTTAACCTTGCCTAATTGAATTACTCATATGTTACTGTACTTTATTTAACTTGACCAAACCTAATATAATATAAGTGGAATAGGGATTAACTAAAGGTATATAGTACTGTAGTTGTAACCCATTCTCAACCAAGAATTTTTTTTCATGAAGTCTCTGGTTGACAGAGTTGGTCACCCCATGAGCCCTGAGTTACAAGCTTCTCTGCCACACCATTTCTGTCTTTGATTTAAAGAAAAAGAGTGAGAAAAAATTTGTCTAGTATCATAAAGATAATGAAATACTAAAATTAAAAACTTGCTGTGTGTTTATGAAACTAATTGTATTGATCTTCATTTTGCTTAATATTTCCTGTAATCCAATAAAACCCCAGGTAACCCACACCTAGTTCTATGCTACACTCACATCTGAGAAAGATCCTAGAGAGACAGGTATTAAAAAATATAAACTTATGCAGCCCTCTATCTCCCTCTTGTCAGGAGAAGGTATCCCTCATATTTCTTAAAATCTCATAATTCTTAAGGGGTAGACCACCAATTATTTTAAATTATGGGTTTTTATTGTACATTAATGGTTGCCCTTGTGTTTAAGGATGGCTGGACCTAGAGCCACTTAGGCATGAATTTGTTTAAAGAGTAAAAGCTGTTGCTAACACAGCAACCACACCCCAAGGTAATGAGTTGTACTACCCAGTGCCAAGGTATAATTCAAGAAGACCGGACAACTCGCCAACTGCACTGGCTAACCATTACCCCGGAACATGATCTGAAAATCAATTAACTTCCAGGTTCTCAATTATTGCTGGGTAAACAGAGGCAAATAGTGTAAAGAAACTTGCCCATAGTTTCACTCTGCCTGTGAATCGAACCTGGGACTACTCACTTGAGAGGTGAGCATGCTGATCATTACACCACAGGTCACCATTAGATTAGACTAACATGACCTTCACACTGTACACAAATAACATCAGTGCCATTTTCATACACAAATCCAGTACACTGTACACTTTGAACACTCATAAACACAATCATTGGACTCAAAAGAACCATTAACAGTTGTATACAGATTCCTTCAACTCTACAGTAAACTACAAGTATACTAGTTCAAGGTGGGCTTCAATTTACACTAAATTTACAAATATTAGTCACCTACAATGTGAAACAAGAATATCCCCATACAAGACAAAGAGTATTTCAACATCAGGAACACACATTTCAACATAACACACCACAGGTCCTTGCATTATTGTGTTAAACTATTCTTCTCACCCTAGCGACAAAAAATGCACCACAGACTCAATATTATCCCAACACAACCGTCCACAAACACATGCACAACAACCTTGCAATACAGAAACTCCAGTCAAACAGATTTTTGCCAATTATCAGCTTACTAGCCATTTGGGTGCTCTATCCAGTGTTAGTACAGGAGGAAACAAAGGACTGGGAAACCTGTAATGTTTGGTAGTGTCACACTGGATAACACCCTTCTCACTTGTGTCTGAGCCGAGGATCGAACTCTTGACATATTGGTTCTTGAACTGTGCACCCATGTGAAGCAGGGGCTGCAGTACCAAAAACAACAGTACTGCTCCTCCCCGACTTACGACCTTCTCGACTTACATCCACCCGCACTTACGACCTGCCTCAGTCGTACCAATATTTGGTCAAATTACGTATTTTCGAGTCACAGAGTCAGTACACAGGCAAAATTTTCATCTGTAATTCACCTTAAAATGGCTGGCAAGCTTAAAAGTGAGAGTTTTGTGGTGCTGAGAAGAAAAATAGACACCCATTTTAGATTTTCTATGTATTATTTAAGCATTTCCGACTTACGACCATTTTGACTTACGACCTGGATGTCGGTCCCTAACCCCGTCGTAAGTCGGGGAGCAGCTGTATTCACATATTTCATAAAACCTCAGTGTGTGAGATTGATGTTGTCCTGAAATATGTTCAGTAAAATTCTCCTTGCATTGTTAAAGAAAATGTAGATACTTTCGAATGTGGAATGTTTGACGAGGTATTTTAGGCAAAATTTATTTTAGATTAAAGAATGACAGGATATTTTTTCCCACTCTACCAAAAGCTGATTCAACACAGCTGAAACTTTAGAGATGTTGAAAATTTATTTTATAGAAATGCCTGTCTCATGGCTTGTACTACACACTTCAGTTTATCACATAACTATTGACTCTACACATTTTTCTCTACATCTCTTGTATTGGATACTTCTTGAAATTGATAAAGTGCATTCATTATCTTGGGTAGAATCTCCTTTACTTTTCAAGCTATTGGCAGTTACTGTCTATCTGCCATTCTGTGCACCAGTTTCTCTATGAATTATACCCTGTCACTATATCCTGCTATCATCTGACTTTCAGCCATAATATTTTGAAGTTCTTCAAAGATTTGAGTGTCCCAGATATTGGTGTTGGAAGCAATCACAAAAGTATGACATGATCAAATACTAATAATTTAAAAAAGAATACATTAATTTGTTTTTTCAATCAAATCTGAGAATGTTTCCAATATATGACAGAAGAGTCCATCAGCTAAATGAGTTATTTTTATTTGCCCATAAATACAGGACATTAATGGTGTGGTGTTTTATCTGTCAGATTTGTTCATTCCTGCTCCTTTAATAATATTTATCATACTATGTATCACTGTAATTTATTACAAAAGTCAGGCCGGGTTTGATTTTAACCCTTAAGCCCTGGGTTAGGGTGCTGCTGGCAGTATCCCCCCAGCGGGGATAAAAAGAGAAAAATCAACCTTTAAAAAAAAGAAGAAAAAGCGTCGCAGGAATAGGCGGACGTTCTGGAACGTCACCCGGGGTCTAAGGGTTAAGAGAGATAACATTCAGTTGTAGATTTATGTCTCTCCAAGTTACCAGAATTTGTGAACTTCTTCACTTTTGGTCATTAACACCAATTTCCTCTGATATGTATGAATTAATGATATCTTGTTATAAGTATGTTTTATGACTTATTCCCCAATGAACTTGTGGGATGATCCTATAGAGAATTATACTCTTATACATCAGCCAACCCCCACCGTATTATCCTCACATATTGAATGCTGACCAAGAACCCAGCCTTTTCGGGTACTCTGTTACCATTGTGAATGTTTAACATTAAATTTTATAAAGTGTGCTCAGGGATTCAGAAGAAGACAGAGAGGTTAAAGAAGTTTTTCCATCCATTAGCTTCCCCTGACTTATGTATAGTGGATTATAGTAAGTGAGGAGGAGGTACTATTCAGTAAAGCCTCAAATAACGACAGTAATGTGTCCTTCAATATTGCAGTGTAAGGTGAATCATCGTACCGTGAATTATTAATTACCATTAAAATAAAGCAATAATAATGAGATGCATTCCAAAGTCTGACCTTTTCATATCTTTTGTGTGGCTTTTACCCTCTTAAAATAATGTTTATGAATGCACCTTATACAATATAAATCAATAATAATATGGTCACCCAAGAGGAGATGGGTTGCCATTGTTGTTGTCAGTGTTTACTGCCATAGTGTCAGTTATCCATCTGAAACTTAACAAAATATGACCCTGGTTGTTGGTGTAGTAAAATTAATGTGAGAAAATGAATATGTATGTTTTAAGTAATGTTATTTAATGTTAATAAATGGAACAATACAAGTAACGAACCACTAATGGTAAAGAAAAAAGAGAGTTGAATTGGGAACGTTAACGTACAGGTAGTTCTGCTATAACGCAATAATTGTGTTCTTGTAAAATATCGTGTTATAGAAAATCGCGTAATAGAAATAACAGGGCTTATGGAGAAAATAGGGTTAGGTGCAGATTACTCGAAATCGAAAAAATTTAGTAGTTAGCCTAACACAAGGATAGCACAGTCTAAATAAATGTTACATTCATATCTAATAATGAAATCATACAGTAAATGTAACACTTTACCTTGAAAAGATATGAATGTAACTTGATGGGGGAGAAGGGTGATTTTGAGGTTGATAAAATCGAGCTTCTCTTCAAGTGTTATATCCTTTCTTTTACGATCATCACCGGGAATTCTATCACCAGAACGCTTCTTGGAGATATTCTTCTTTACCCTATTCACAGTTAATACCACAAAATTGGAGAAATAGTAAGCAAAAATCGCGTTATAGCAAACAAGCGTTCGCGTTATACAAATATCGTTCCTAATTCATAAATCGCGTTAGAGCAAATTCGCGTTATCAAAACACGCGTTATAGCAGAACTCACTGTATGTAAGTGCGTACATGGGAAAACTTATAGTCATTTCTCTACTTAAGAATATGAAAGCAGCACTTATTACTGTTCATATATGTTTTAAATAATTTTACTGGTAAAGTCTAAAACATAATGACAGCCAATGAATGTTGTGTGAGTTTTTACTTAGATGACAAAGTTATCAGGTTCAACTCTGGCTGAAGCTGTAGCTTTCCGTAAAGATGTCATAGCTGTTGCTGACCTGAAGTTGTTGCTGAAGCTGCTTATGATGTTGAATTTGATGGTGTAGCTGGTTAATGGTTTAGGCCTTAGAATAATAAAGCTGTTGAAAGAACCTTGCACAAATGCTTTCTTTTCTCATTATACATCTTTATGTAGAGGTCATATGCATTTTTCGCTTCCCTGTTAATTTAATGCTTCGTTCTGTTAATGGATCCACTTCAGAAAACATGTTCAATGCTTGCTCCATATAATATCCACAGATCTCTCACCCTTTTCATATCGTTTTAGCACATCTAGTTTCTTGGTTAAGCTTATACACTTTCTTTTAGCTTTTGAACCAGCACTACCATCACTTGCTCTCTTGATCATATTGAATAGGGAAGCAAAAATGCAGTAAGAAACCCGAGAAAGTTTTTTTTTCTTTTCCTGTTCAGATGCGTGAAAACAAAAAGCCCGCCAAGCTGCTACTGTTTATACTACTGATGCTGGCATCACCACTCACAAGCCGGGCAGCCTCCGTGTGCAAAGCGGTGTTATTTTATTTTATTTTTTGTTTAATGCACATTTGGATTTAGTTATTACAGGTATTTATATGAAAAGTAATTTTATTTTATTTTTTATTCTATTTTCGTCATAATTACGAAGAAAATAATGGTGTAAATTGAATTGGGTCCTAAATTAACCAGGGTCTTAAATTAGAACCATCGTTATCGGAGGCTTTCCTGCAGTGTGCTTTTACCATGATCTCAATAATAGTCACCAACCTGTATCCAGTACAGTATGAGCTATTACTGGTAACATAACCTTATCCAATCAGCCATTAAAGTCCAACTGGTTTACAGATGTCTAGAAAATTGGAGTTAGATACACATATCGTTGTCCTTGAAGTCAGACCCACCCACCTGGTTGAAGACATTGGCTGATTCACTGTAGGGGCCATAAACCATCCCTCACTTTCAGTACACTACAAAATATATATCCTGCACTAAGTGGAAAAAAGACTTGAAAAAGTATAAAAGGAAAAAAAGTAACCGCATTATCTTTTACAAATTTCAGCACTTATGACTCATCAATGACTTCCTCATCCTACATATGGTGTTAAGTCATTGATTCCTGTGTAGTTATTCATCAGTTTCTCTTATTCTGGACTAAAAGCATCTTTGTCAACCATCTCAATAACTCCCATTGTTTCATCAGTAACAGTGCAACACTATTATGACATGAGCAAACAAATCCAGCAGTCTCATGTTAGTAGTAAAAAACTAATAATTAAGAGATTAGCCAGCTGAGAGTTAAGACACTGGTAGAGAGGCAAGGAAGTGTAGGGAAATATGGCATAGATATAGGTATTAGTTTATATTATTTTAGAAGGTTTTATATTGGGTTTAAATCCTGCCAGAGGATAAGTTATTGGTGGTATGTTTCCTTAATGTTGATACATGTTGCCATAAGCTTTCCTTCAGACAGTAAAATATATCTTGTTTACATAATTTATTGAATTTAAGAATGTGTGACAAGCAGATGGAACTACAAGAAAGATGTTTGTAAAAATAGAAAAGTAAAACTTGCACTCAGCTGAATTTTTTTTTTTTTTTTATAATGCTCCTTTAATCATTGTTGCCATCAACAGAATTACTGAGAACATTCCCTCTTAATGTTGAGAACCATACCTAATGTATATTATAACTCGGTCTTTCAGTATATATTAAGCCACTTCAAAAATACATTCCACATATCTCCATTTTTATTTATTTCTCCTTTCTTCATCAAAGCATCACAGCCCACCTCACACATTTATTATGATGGTGTGAGCTTGAACAATTTTATATTTATGTAAAATGTTTCTCCCTAATACACAGACATCTTGGCTTCATGCAGCTTCCTGTCTCTTTAATGTAATGTTTTTGCAGAGGGTGACAAAGAGCCCCTGCAGAACTCATCCAAATCGTTATTGCTAATCTGTTATAAATCTGAATATCATTTACAACTGTCTATACAGCACTGTACTCTACATGAAGGAAAGTTTTGTAGATAAGCATTATTAATTTACTCCCCAAGAAATTGAGAGTATCGTGTAAGATTTATAGTTGAAAACAATCAAACTACTGTAATTAGTATAATGCTGTAATAATTGTATCTGAGTACTTATTGTGCTTTCACTTGTACAATGCATAAAACTGCCTGGTAGACTTAACAACGGTACAGTACAAAGTATCCCTGTATTATCATTTATTGAAGAGGTTGTTTACACTAAGATTGGGGATACATTATACAGTTTAATAGGTAAATTAATTATAATGTTGTATGTGAATTTAGGTGTTGTGAAGTACTGTACATCATTTTACAAAGATGTAGAAGTGCACTTAGTGTGAATGACTATTCTTCCAGTGGGACGGTCAAGCCACCCAGACTTGTCATCAGGGGCAGCTCTTCAGGTTGCCATCTGTCAGCTGGAGATGGACTTCTATCCCTACCATTTGGCAACCGGAGACAGAGGACATTGGATCAAGTGTGTATTTCACGATTTATGTTGTAAGGAGAAAGTGGAGCTGGAGCTATTGTAGCATCAGTGTTTAATTGAGATGACTAAATTGTTCACCTTGTTGCGAGGCAAGTGCGCACACACGCATAGTTTATAGATTTTATCCTTGCCATCTGGAGCAGAATGTGAGGATGCATTCACTGTTTGGGAGTTGTGAACATGATAACTCAAACTAGTCTGGATTTTAAACAGACCTTTATAAGTCGATATATCACAAATATACTTGAGAAAGAATAAAAATTTAGCATATTCATTCAGGCTCATTGACTTTTATGCAGTGGTGCAGGAGACTTGTCCACCTTTACTGCCAACCTTCTCTTTTCTCTTCTTTTAAGTAATCAGTTTGATAATTTATAGATACTGTGCAGACTGTGGACCAGCATTATGGGCTCAGGAATCCATAGTGCAGTTTAAAACACTGCTTACGGACACCCTGAACTCAAGCCGGTCCTCTCACACCCCTCTTGCCCGTGCACCTCCACACACTCGTCATGGTCCTTCACATCAGGTGCGTTAGTCATCATCGTATGCTCACAATTACTGTAGTTGTTTTTTCATGTTAACTGCTTTGATTAAGTTAGGCTATCACCTGAAAGATCCACCATAAATTTGAGAAAGGATGTCACAGTACAGGTAGTCGTCGACTTACGACCTATGCGACTTACGTCTGTTCGACTTTACGACCGGCGGTACGACAGTTTTGGCCCCAGCCCCAGTGTAAATAATAAACCAATTGTACTGTAGTATGCAGTGATTTACTTAAACCTGACGACCGTAACAATAATGAACAAAGAAAATGTTGATAAAATATGACTTAAAGATGATTATATTATCATTACACATTACAGTATAATATACGTAAGGTAATTATAACATAGGCCGACTTACGACCAGATCAACTTACGACCGGTCGGCCGTAACCAATCTAGGTCGTAAGTCGACGACTACCTGTACAGTACTTAGGAAGATAGCATTGACATATAACAGTGATGTAACCAAAACCACCATGAATGAGACCATTCTCAGTTTTAGCCTTTACGAGTCACCTAAAGAATAGCCTCCCAGATACCTGTACTCATAGTTTCAGGGTGGTAAGCTGGAGGGCAAAACTTTAGGTGAGTACTTCAGGTGATCCATAAAGCCTGAAAATGTGAATGGTCTCATTGTTGGTCTTAACTACATTACTGACAAGTATAGTAAAGGATGAATGGTTTGTTACATGAAGTAATATACGTATACTGTATAGTTCAGATTAGTTTAAACACCGCAAGATATTATCCTTATAGTATAGAAAATAGATGAAGTGAAGTAACCTTAAGTTGTCTCCCAGATCTTGTAAGTAATTTTTGTTGTCAGGAAGAAACAGTCTATAAATCTGTAAAAAAATATTAATTGATACTTTTTCCAGACCCCAGGAGGTCGAACAGGTCATGGGCCCGGTGAAGGTGGTGGTGCAACCCAGGGCAGCCCTCTTAAGGTTATGATTGCCGCACAACTTCGAAAGCTCATGTCATCTTGTTGCGTGCTTCGTGTCAGCGATTTTTGTGTTTACAGAGTGTCAACCACTAAGCGAAAACAGACTCCAAAAGAATTCATCTCAGGTAAATTGTAGTATATTGTATCTCTGAATCTTTGTCTATTTGTGTAACTTTTTTCACTCTTTAAATTTAATGAAGAAAATGAGTGAGGCAACTTATTGTTAACAGGTAGTTTACACAAGTAAGTATGGGAACAAATAATGCTTATTTGTTTTGAGGTGTTAACTTAGCATGGGCTTTTATATCCCTCATATATATTTAAATTCCTCATCATTAACTTATTGCAATTTTTACTATCTTATTTAACCGTTGCATAATTTCATGTGAGTCCATAGTTTAGTAGTGGTGCGTTCTCTTCACAAGTGGATGGTCTTGGGTTCGATTCCAAGCCAGAGTGGAGGACTTTAGTTCTTTCATTGTATCCCCTGTGCAATTAAAAGTAAAATAAGTACACTACTTGATGTGCTTGTTTGTGGTGGAACACGCTTTAAATAAACTAGCATCCTACCAGTGGTGTATTACCTTCTAGCTGCTAAATGATAGCAGCTCAACACCTTAGTGAACTAGCATCCAGTTGGGGGGAGGAGGGGACCCACTAGCTGATGAATGATAAGATTTCATGGGGTCAGCTCTTCTCCACCTATCCTGTACCACAGCAGGAAAAGGCTAATATGTGACTCAGAGTTGCAAGTCAAATAGGTTCCAGTTATACTTTGGTCCAGGTTAAACTAACTAGATAATTAGGACTGGGACACCTTATGTCCCGGGACCATTGGGATTGGGGATGACTATTAGGATTGGGTATTAGTCCAATGGTTTTGGTGGAGTTAGGTTTGGATTTGTTTTGATTGGGGCCCATCACTTCTCAGTAGACAATCTAATGAATCTCTTGGACTCTTTGTGAATGACTGTCCCAGAACCCTGGAGACTAATGTTAAGTTTCACACATACAGTAGAGCCACAAATGTGCGTACCTGTACTTGTTTTGGTTTCCATAACACAAGTTGGATATGCATGTTTTTAAGTCAATATGGGTTAATGTGGTGTATTTTGAATTGTGGTTGGGACCACATTTTATAAACTGCAAGGAAGTGCTGAGGATGAACAAACATCCCCTCAGGGGCATTATTTGTAGTCCTTTGTTTTGATGTTGGTCATTATAGAGTATATGGGCCCTAGATTATTAGGTTAATAATGACTGTGTTCAAATGCTTTCCATGCAATATAAGACATATGGTCTACTCAGAATATGATCCATCTCTATGTCCTTGGTTGTGCATGAATGTACAGTACACTCAAATTTTGAAGTAGAGATGACGACTTAGGGCACACTAATATTATTATTATCACTCAGATAAAGCTCTTCATTTTATGTGGTAAAGCAGCTAAAAAGAACAAGTACAGAGACTGAGGCAGAGTCACTGTTACTCTAACTTCCAGCCAACTTGTACTGAACCATAGTCAAGAAGGAGTAAGATTTGTGTTCGAAGACTAAGATAAATCGCCCTCTCTAGTTTCACATTATTTAATATCATGCATTGCTAAGCCTTTAAGTGTTGATTCCCACACTGCCTTAGTCTCCTTTGTCTGTCATGCTGTGTCTATTCTAACTTGACTGTCTCTTACTTCCCATCACCATAAAGCTGGACACAACAAAAGGCTACGGAAGAAGACAGGTGATCTCATACGTTTGTTAGATACTTGCTCCTCTTGTGTGCTAAGTCCTCGTATTCCCCTTCAGGAATAATACTATTCCTGTAACCTTAATTGTTGGAGATTGCTGAAGGAAGGGGATGGGGTGCATGGCAGCAATGGCCACACATTCAGTGAATAAAGTTCTTCATGGCACCCTGTCAGTCTCTTTGATGATGTGTTTTAGTGCATCATATTTTTACAATCAAACAACTCATCAACTTTAGTAATGGCTCTTCATATCAACTTTATTGCATTGCTGTCAACTTTGATTAATTTTTGTAAGGATACAAACCTCCTGTCACCGTTCTGCATGGTTAATATATTTTGTATAGTATATTAACCTCTGAATCAATACCAATGAAGACACAGCAGTTCCTAACAATAGTTGTAAAATTATTTCTTGTTTTTTTTTTTTTTTTTTTTTTTGAGACTATTTGTAAGTTGATCTTGCTTATACATTAGCTTTTCTCTGTTTGGTCAAAATCTATATTTATGAACAGGTGCTCCTCTACTTAAGAACATTCGATTTACAAACTTTCAGAGATGCAAACATCATCATTGAGGGGGCTACCTTCCACAGCAGGTGTTTAATGTGAATGAGACAGGGATTATTTTGAAGAAAATTCTAGATAGAACATGCATTACCTAAGAGGAGAAGAGTGAACCAGGTTTTAAGGCTGTATTGTATGGTATAGCTGTATTAAACATACATTATCTTTTCATTTTTGACAGTAGTATGTTTGGTATCTACAAGAGTAATGTTGGACTAGCGAACACGTCTCAGAAACGCAACTTGTTCATAAGTAGTGGAGCGCCTGTATATATAAGTAGTTGGTGCTTGTACAGTTTTGTTCATTTATGCCCATTACCTTATTGTTAAGCTTACTTTTTAATGACAGCTGTATAATTTAAATAATTTACCGTAAATAACAGGGAGCACAGACTTCATGCCTTAGTTGTAGTCCAGCAAGGTTACTTTTATCATTTTATTCAGTGATGTCTATGATCACTTTATTTTTTGCACTTTGGAAATGTTCCAACTTTACCTCTTCATGGTATTTATTGTGAATACTCAGTGTTGTGTATACTGCATGCAGTGATTTATCTGTGAGTTGTTACTGAAGTACCACTGTACTCTACTGTAGCAGTATTGCTGTGTTCTATGCTACATGTAACATTAAGGCAGTAAATGAAGAAAGGAGTTTTGTCTACCACTACACAAGTTGGTACAATATTACACACGTTGCAATCAACAGCTGATCTGCCTTCAAGGATACACATCACAAAAAAGTTAGTTATATTTTTATGACTTGAGTTTTAATATAGTCCTCGCTTAACATCGGGGTTACGTTCCTGAAAACGTGACGTTATACGAAACAAAGTTAAGTGGATCAATTTTCCCCAAAATAAATATATAAAATACAGGAGTTACGTTCCTGAGCCTCCCTTTGCCCCATGAAATGCATTATATATACAGAAAATCATTGCCATTTCTATAGAAAATAGTGCATTCATATACAACTCCTAAGTTTGCGTTGGTACTCACCGATGGGTGGAGGTGGTAGAGCGTGTGTGTAGTGGGTATTGAAGCGGAGGAGGCGGATGGCGGGAACGGAGGAGGCGGATGGTAGGAGCGGAGAGGCTGATTGTGGGAGCGGAGGAGAAGGGTGGTGAGTCACTGAGACTGCGGCTGCCTCCTCCTGCTCCTCCTCCTGAGCTGATTGGGGTTCCTCCGCCACTGCTTGCTCTGCCTTCATTGTTGTTTGCTCCTCCTTGGCTGCCGGCTGTTGCGACTAACGAGCCGATCAGTGGTGAAGAGGCTAAAGGTAACAGCTATATTCACGCCCGTATCATATAGAGCTTCTTTTTTTTTTTTAATATATTTATTTTACCAAACTTTTAGATAAAGTATACAGGATTATTTTGATAAAAAAAAATGGTGTGTCTAACGAAATTAGAACTGATTTTACTGATTCCGGTATCAACATTTCTGAAGTTTTTTTTTTTATAAAGAATGGAATTCCCATCACTATATCCTATAGAAATATTTCGTTTATGGATATCTTACTGGAAACGTTTTGTAGAGAATTTATTAAGGATCATTATGGTGTCAAAATCATCTCCCTATCACAATTACCCACGCTTGAGTGAGGGAGGGGGGGGAGAGAAAAGTGACCGAGCAAGCCCCCCACCCCCCAAAAAGGTTCGACTCCCACACTCTTCAGCCAAACATTACACCCACACATCACACACACACACTCCAACAACCACCCACATACACACACCCTCCAACAACCACAGACACACAAGCAAGGCAGCTTCTTTGCACAAGGCGCTCTTCATTTTTTTACATTTTTTTTATAATACATATCGGGATTCAGTTATTATTAATATGAAAATTTTATTTTATTTTATTTTATTATATTTTGGTCGTAAATACGAATGAAATAAGGATGTAAACTGAATTGGGTCATAAATTATCTAGGGTTTAAAATACGAAAAGTTGTTGGACGAATCGTATGTATGTGTATACTATATATATACATATATATATATATATATACATACATGTATATATATATACATATATATATATATATATACATATATATACATATATATATATATATATATATATATATATATATATATATATGTATATATATATATATACATATATACATATATTTGTTATATATATATATATATATATATATATATATATATATATATATATATATATATATATATATATATATAATATATATATATATATATATATATATATATATATATATATATGCGCCGGTTAACCTCCTAAATACTAAATACGTTCTTGGAAACGTGACGTTAACCGAAATGGACGTTGTCCGATCATCACATAAACTTTGTGTTTATACTTACGTGTATGTGGAATACTATATACGTACATATACACTCTTACTCTTAAATCACTACTGTAATGTGATATAGGTGATTAATTTTTATCTCTTGAGCAAAATACATGATGTTTATATTAAAATTATTCACTGTCTTACAAGGATTCCAGCATCGCCAGCAGATGGGGGAGAGGGAGGGAGCGTGGGAGCGTGGGGGGGAGGGGAGCGGGAGGTGAGGTAGTATGTTTGACAGTTGGCACCTGCCCAAGGTCTAACGCGTGTTTGTTTATCAGTTCTTAAGTGACTAAGCTTCTCTCTTATAAAAGCCAGTGAAATGACCTGGGTGAATATAATTTACATTGCTGGGATTCTTGTAAGATAGTGATTAAATTAAATATAAACAACCTATAATTTGCACTAGACATAACAATTTTAGTACCGTAATCAAATTAGTACATGTGCACTCCAGCTTTGCACTAAGGTCATTTATTTCTTTTACGTTACTTTTAGTATGGTGTGTGCATGTAAATGGGTGAAAATAAATGAAGAAATTTATGTAAATCTACCCAAAAATACAGTTGAAAAACTTTATATTATAAAATGTACTACAGTACTGTACACTAATGTACTACAATTTTTATCTCTTGAGCAAAATATATGACGTATATATTCAAATTATTGGCTGTCTTGCAAGGATTCCAGCAATGCAAATTATAATCTAACTTTAGTGTGAGATATTATGTAAGATAAAAACTGTAAGCCTAAAACCCTGGCTGGGGGGGAGGAAGGGAGGGACGGAGCCATCCAGCCAGCTACGGGTGTTGGGGGGGGCTTGAGGTGATATGTTTAACAGTTTGAGGCGAAGGTCTCTGTGTGTTTATTTAACAGTCCTACTAAGCTTCTCTCATTTTAAAATGCCAGTGAAATGACCGGGGAGAATATAATTAACATTGCTAGAATTCTCACAAGACAGCGACCAATTTGAATATAAACATGCTAGAATTTGCATTAGACATACAAATTTTAGATCTAATTTAAGAATTTTATCACAGAGCAAAATTTTTTATCTCTTGTGCAAAATATATGACGTTTATATTCAAATTACTCACTGTCTTGCAAAGACTCCAGCAATGCAAATTATAATCTAACTTTAGTGTGAGATATTATGTAAGATAAAAACTGTAAGCCTAAAACCCTGGCTGGGGAGAGGAAGGGAGGGGGAAGTGAGGTGTACTTTGACAGTTAAGGCGAAGGTCTGGTGAAGTATTTATTTGTTTATTTATGTTTAAATTAGTTTTTGTTTTTTGCTCATAAAATTTCATAGAAGTGACCGGGGAGAATATAATTTTCATTGCTGGATTCCCCACAAGACAGCGATTAATTTCAATATAAACAAGCTATAATTTGCATTAGACATACAAGTTTTAGATCTAATTTAAGAATTTTATTAGAGAGCAAAATTTTTATCTTTTGTGCAAAATATATGACGTTTGTATTCAAATCATCCGCTGTCTTGCAAGGATTCCAGTAATGCAAATTATATTCTCCCAACTTTAGTCTGTGATTTTATATAACATACAAACTTCGCTGGGAGGAGGGGGGGGGGGGGTGACAGTGACATGTTTGACAGTTGGCGCCTGTGGTGAGAAGTATTTAATTGTTAATTTATGTCCTTTAGGTTGAGTTTTTGTTTTTTGCTTATAAAAGTTAATAGAAGTGACCAGGGTGAGGGAGGTGTCAGTGGTGGTGTGAAGTAGGTGTTGGTAGTGCTGTGAGGGAAGTGTTAGTGGTGATGTGAGGGAGGTGTTGGTGGTGGTTTGAGGGAGGTGTCAGCGGTGGTGTGAAGTAGGTGTTGGTAGTGCTGCGAGGGAAGTGTTAGTGATGATGTGAGGGAGGTGTTGGTGGTGGTGTGAGGGAGGTGTCAGCGGTGGTGTGAAGTAGGTGTTGGTAGTGCTGCGAGGGAAGTGTTAGTGATGATGTGAGGGAGGTGTTGGTGGTGGCGTTGGTGTGAGGGAGGTGTTGGTGGTGGTGTGAAGTAGGTGTTGGTAGTGCTGTGAGGGAAGTGTTAGTGGTGATGTGAGGGAGGTGTTGGTGGTGGTGTGAGGGAGGTGTCAGCGGTGGTGTGAAGTAGGTGTTGGTAGTGCTGCGAGGGAAGTGTTAGTGGTGATGTGAGGGAGGTGTTGGTGGTGGTGTGAGGGAGGTGTTGGTGGTGGCGTTGGTGTGAGGGAGGTGTTGGTGGTGGTGTGAGGGTGGTGTTGGTGGTGGCGTTGGTGTGAGGGAGGTGTTGGTGGTGGTGTGAAGTAGGTGTTGGTAGTGCTGTGAGGGAAGTGTTAGTGGTGATGTGAGGGAGGTGTTGGTGGTGGTGTGAGGGAGGTGTCAGCGGTGGTGTGAAGTAGGTGTTGGTAGTGCTGTGAGGGAAGTGTTAGTGGTGATGTGAGGGAGGTGTTGGTGGTGGTTTGAGGGAGGTGTTGGTGGTGGCGTTGGTGTGAGGGAGGTGTTGGTGGTGGTGTGAAGTAGGTGTTGGTAGTGCTGCGAGGGAAGTGTTAGTGGTGATGTGAGGGAGGTGTTGGTGGTGGTGTTGGTGTGAGGGAGGTGTCAGTGGTGGTGTGAAGTAGGTGTTGGTAGTGCTGCGAGGGAAGTGTTAGTGGTGATGTGAGGGAGGTGTTGGTGGTGGTGTGAGGGAGGTGTCAGCGGTGGTGTGAAGTAGGTGTTGGTAGTGCTGTGAGGGAGGTGTGGGTGTTGGGTGTGAGGGAGGTGTGGGTGGTGGTGTGAAGGAGGTGTTGGTGGTGGTGTGAGGGAGGTGTTGGTGTGAGGGAGGTGTGGGTGGTGGTGTGAGGGAGGTGTGGGTGTTGGTGTGAGGGAGGTGTTGGTGTGAGGGAGGTGTTGGTGGTGGTGTGAGGGAGGTGTGGGTGTTGGTGTGAGGGAGGTGTTGGTGTGAGGGAGGTGTCGGTGGTGGTGTGAGGGAGGTGTGGGTGTTGGTGTGAAGGAGGTCTTGGTGTTGGTGTGAGGGAGGTGTTGGTGTGAGGGAGGTGTTGGTGTGAGGGAGGTGTCGGTGGTGGTGTGAGGGAGGTGTGGGTGTTGGTGTGAAGGAGGTCTTGGTGTTGGTGTGAGGGAGGTGTTGGTGTTGGTGTGAAGGTCTTGGTGGTGGTGTGAGGGAGGTGTTGGTGTTGGTGTGAAGGAGGTCTTGGTGGTGGGGTGAGGGAGGTGTGGGTGTTGGTGTGAGGGAGGTGTGGGTGTTGGTGTGAGGGAGATGTTAGTGATGGTGTGAGGGAGGTGTTGGTGTGAAGGAGGTCTTGGTGTTGGTGTGAGGGAGGTGTTGGTGGTGGTGTGAAGGAGGTCTTGGTGGTGGTGTGAGGGAGGTCTTGGTGGTGGGGTGAGGGAGGTGTTGGTGTTGGTGTGAAGGAGGTCTTGGTGTGGTGTGAGGGAGGTGTGGGTGTGAAGGAGGTCTTGGTGGTGGTGTGAGGGAGGTCTTGGTGATGGGGTGAGGGAGGTCTTGGTGGTGGTGTGAAGGAGGTCTTGGTGGTGGTGTGAGGGAGGTCTTGGTGGTGGGGTGAGGGAGGTGTTGGTGTTGGTGTGAAGGAGGTCTTGGTGATGGTGTGAGGGAGGTGTTGGTGTTGGTGTGAAGGAGGTCTTGGTGGTGGGGTGAGGGAGGTGTTGGTGTTGGTGTGAAGGAGGTCTTGGTGGTGGTGTGAGGGAGGTGTTGGTGTGAAGGAGGTCTTGGTGGTGGGGTGAGGGAGGTGTTGGTGTGAGGGAGGTCTTGGTGGTGGTGTGAAGGAGGTCTTGGTGTTGGTGTGAAGGAGGTCTTGGTGGTGGTGTGAGGGAGGTGTTGGTGGTGGTGTGAGGGAGGTGTGGGTGTTGGTGTGAAGGAGGTCTTGGTGGTGGTGTGAGGGAGGTGTTGGTGTTGGTGTGAAGGAGGTCTTGGTGGTGGTGTGAGGGAGGTGTTGGTGTGAAGGAGGTCTTGGTGGTGGGGTGAGGGAGGTGTTGGTGTTGATGTGAAGGAGGTGTTGGTGTTGGTGTGAAGGAGGTCTTGGTGGTGGTGTGAGGGAGGTGTGGGTGTTGGTGTGAAGGAGGTCTTGGTGGTGGGGTGAGGGAGGTGTTGGTGTTGGTGTGAAGGAGGTGTTGGTGTTGGTGTGAAGGAGGTCTTGGTGGTGGGGTGAGGGAGGTGTTGGTGTGAAGGAGGTCTTGGTGGTGGGGTGAGGGAGGTGTGGGTGTTGGTGTGAAGGAGGTCTTGGTGGTGGTGTGAGGGAGGTGTTGGTGTTGGTGTGAAGGAGGTCTTGGTGGTGGTGTGAGGGAGGTGTTGGTGTTGGTGTGAAGGAGGTCTTGGTGGTGGTGTGAGGGAGGTGTTGGTGTTGGTGTGAGGGAGGTCTTGGTGGTGGTGTGAGGGAGGTCTTGGTGGTGGGGTGAGGGAGGTGTTGGTGTTGGTGTGAAGGAGGTCTTGGTGGTGGTGTGAGGGAGGTGTTGGTGTTGGTGTGAAGGAGGTCTTGGTGGTGGGGTGAGGGAGGTGTTGGTGTGAAGGAGGTCTTGGTGGTGGTGTGAGGGAGGTGTTGGTGTGAAGGAGGTCTTGGTGGTGGGGTGAGGGAGGTGTGGGTGTTGGTGTGAAGGAGGTCTTGGTGGTGGTGTGAGGGAGGTGTTGGTGTGAGGGAGGTGTTGGTGGTGGGGTGAGGGAGGTGTGGGTGTTGGTGTGAAGGAGGTCTTGGTGGTGGTGTGAGGGAGGTGTTGGTGTGAAGGAGGTCTTGGTGGTGGGGTGAGGGAGGTGTTGGTGTGAGGGAGGTCTTGGTGGTGGTGTGAGGGAGGTGTGGGTGTTGGTGTGAAGGAGGTCTTGGTGGTGGTGTGAGGGAGGTGTTGGTGTTGGTGTGAAGGAGGTCTTGGTGGTGGGGTGAGGGAGGTGTTGGTGTGAAGGAGGTCTTGGTGGTGGTGTGAGGGAGGTGTTGGTGTGAAGGAGGTCTTGGTGGTGGGGTGAGGGAGGTGTGGGTGTTGGTGTGAAGGAGGTCTTGGTGGTGGTGTGAAGGAGGTCTTGCTGGTCGGGTGAGGGAGGTGTTGGTGTGAAGGAGGTCTTGGTGGTGGGGTGAGGGAGGTGTTGGTGTGAAGGAGGTCTTGGTGGTGGGGTGAGGGAGGTGTTGGTGTGAGGGAGGTCTTGGTGGTGGGGTGAGGGAGGTGTGGGTGTTGGTGTGAAGGTGGTCTTGGTGGTGGTGTGAAGGTCGTCTTGCTGGTCGGGTGAGGGAGGTGTTGGTGTGAAGGAGGTCTTGGTGGTGGTGTGAGGGAGGTGTTGGTGTGAAGGAGGTCTTGGTGGTGGGGTGAGGGAGGTCTTGGTGGTGGTGTGAGGGAGGTGATGGTGTGAGGGAGGTCTTGGTGGTGGTGTGAGGGAGGTGTTGGTGTTGGTGTGAAGGAGGTCTTGGTGGTGGTGTGAGGGAGGTCTTGGTGGTGGTGTGAAGGAGGTCTTGGTGTTGGTGTGAAGGAGGTGTGGGTGGTGGTGTGAGGGAGGTGTTGGTGTTGGTGTGAAGGAGGTCTTGGTGGTGGGGTGAGGGAGGTGTTGGTATTGGTGTGAAGGAGGTCTTGGTGGTGGTGTGAGGGAGGTGTGGGTGTTGGTGTGAAGGAGGTCTTGGTGGTGGGGTGAGGGAGGTGTTGGTGTTGGTGTGAAGGAGGTCTTGGTGGTGGTGTGAGGGAGGTGTTGGTGTGAAGGAGGTCTTGGTGGTGGGGTGAGGGAGGTGTTGGTGTTGGTGTGAAGGAGGTCTTGGTGGTGGTGTGAAGGAGGTCTTGGTGGTGGGTGAGGGAGGTGTTGGTGTGAAGGAGGTCTTGGTGGTGGTGTGAGGGAGGTGTTGGTGTGAAGGAGGTCTTGGTGGTGGGGTGAGGGAGGTGTGGGTGTTGGTGTGAAGGAGGTCTTGGTGGTGGTGTGAGGGAGGTGTTGGTGTGAGGAGGTCTTGGTGGTGGGTGAGGGAGGTGTTGGTGTGAGGGAGGTCTTGGTGGTGGGGTGAGGGAGGTGTGGGTGTTGGTGTGAAGGAGGTCTTGGTGGTGGTGTGAGGGAGGTGTTGGTGTGAAGGAGGTCTTGGTGGTGGGGTGAGGGAGGTGTTGGTGTTGGTGTGAAGGAGGTCTTGGTGGTGGTGTGAAGGAGGTCTTGGTGGTGGTGTGAGGGAGGTGTTGGTGGTGGTGTGAGGGAGGTGTTGGTGTTGGTGTGAAGGAGGTCTTGGTGTTGGTGTGAAGGAGGTCTTGGTGGTGGTGTGAGGGAGGTGTTGGTGTGAAGGAGGTCTTGGTGGTGGGGTGAGGGAGGTGTTGGTGTGAGGGAGGTCTTGGTGGTGGTGTGAGGGAGGTGTTGGTGTTGGTGTGAAGGAGGTCTTGGTGGTGGGGTGAGGGAGGTGTTGGTGTTGGTGTGAAGGAGGTCTTGGTGTTGGTGTGAGGGAGGTGTTGGTGTGAGGGAGGTGTTGGTGTGAGGGAGGTGTGGGTGTTGGTGTGAAGGAGGTCTTGGTGGTGGTGTGAGGGAGGTGTTGGTGTTGGTGTGAAGGTCTTGGTGGTGGTGTGAGGGAGGTGTTGGTGTTGGTGTGAAGGAGGTCTTGGTGGTGGGGTGAGGGAGGTGTGGGTGTTGGTGTGAGGGAGGTGTGGGTGGTGGTGTGAGGGAGATGTTGGTGTTGGTGTGAGGGAGGTGTTGGTGTGAAGGAGGTCTTGGTGTTGGTGTGAGGGAGGTGTTGGTGGTGGTGTGAAGGAGGTCTGGTGGTGGTGTGAGGGAGGTCTTGGTGGTGGGTGAGGGAGGTGTTGGTGTTGGTGTGAAGGAGGTCTTGGTGTGGTGTGAGGGAGGTGTGGTGTGAGGAGGTTGGTGGTGGTGTGAGGGAGGTCTTGGTGGTGGTGTGAGGGAGGTCTTGGTGGTGGTGTGAGGGAGGTGTTGGTGTTGGTGTGATGGAGGTCTTGGTGGTGGTGTGAGGGAGGTGTTGGTGTTGGTGTGAAGGAGGTCTTGGTGGTGGTGTGAGGGAGGTGTTGGTGTTGGTGTGAAGGAGGTCTTGGTGGTGGTGTGAGGGAGGTGTTGGTGTGAGGAGGTGTTGGTGGTGGTGTGAGGGAGGTGTTGGTGTGAGGGAGGTTTTGGTGGTGGTGGTGTGAAGGAGGTTTGGTGTGGTGTGAAGGAGGTTTGGTGGTGTGAGGGAGGTCTTGGTGGTGGTGTGAGGGAGGTGTGGTGTTGGTGTGAGGAGGTCTTGGTGGTGGTGTGAGGGAGGTGGTGGTGTGAGGGAGGTGGTGGTGTGAGGGAGGTGTTGGTGTTGGTGTGAAGGAGGTCTTGGTGGTGGGGTGAGGGAGGTGTTGGTGTTGGTGTGAGGGAGGTGTTGGTGTGGTGTGAAGGAGGTCTTGGTGATGGTGTGAGGGAGGTGTGGGTGTGAAGGAGGTCTTGGTGGTGGTGTGAGGGAGGTGTTGGTGTTGGTGTGAAAGAGGTGTGGTGTGAGGAGGTCTTGGTGGTGTGAGGGAGGTGTTGGTGTGAGGGAGGTCTTGGTGGTGGTGTGAGGGAGGTGTGGGTGTTGGTGTGAAGGAGGTCTTGGTGGTGGTGTGAGGGAGGTGTTGGTGTTGGTGTGAAGGAGGTCTTGGTGGTGGTGTGAGGGAGGTGTTGGTGTTGGTGTGAAGGAGGTCTTGGTGGTGGTGTGAGGGAGGTGTTGGTGTTGGTGTGAGGGAGGTCTTGGTGGTGGTGTGAGGGAGGTCTTGGTGGTGGTGTGAGGGAGGTGTTGGTGTTGGTGTGAAGGAGGTCTTGGTGGTGGTGTGAGGGAGGTGTTGGTGTTGGTGTGAAGGAGGTCTTGGTGGTGGTGTGAGGGAGGTGTTGGTGTGAAGGAGGTGTTGGTGTGAAGGAGGTGTTGGTGTGAGGGAGGTCTTGGTGGTGGGGTGAGGGAGGTGTGGTGTTGGTGTGTGGGAGGTCTTGGTGGTGGTGTGAGGGAGGTGTTGGTGTGAGGGAGGTGTTGGTGGTGGGTGAGGAGGTGTGGTGTTGGTGTGAGGGAGGTCTTGGTGGTGGTGTGAGGGAGGTGTTGGTGTGAGGGAGGTCTTGGTGGTGGGGTGAGGGAGTGTTTGGTGGTGGTGTGAGGGAGGTGTGGTGTTGGTGTGAAGGAGGTCTTGGTGGTGGTGTGAGGGAGTGTGGTTGGTGTGAAGGAGGTCTTGGTGGTGGGGTGAGGGAGGTGTTGGTGTGAAGGAGGTCTTGGTGGTGGTGTGAGGGAGGTGTTGGTGTGAAGGAGGTCTTGGTGGTGGGGTGAGGGAGGTGTTGGTGTTGGTGTGAAGGAGGTCTTGGTGGTGGTGTGAAGGAGGTCTGTGGTGTGAGGGAGGTGTTGGTGTGAAGGAGGTCTTGGTGTTGGTGTGAGGGAGGTGTAGGTGTGAAGGAGGTCTTGGTGGTGGGGTGAGGGAGGTGTTGGTGTGAGGGAGGTCTTGGTGGTGGGGTGAGGGAGGTGTGGGTGTTGGTGTGAGGGAGGTCTTGGTGGTGGTGTGAGGGAGGTGTTGGTGGTGGTGTGAGGGAGGTGTTGGTGTGAAGGAGGTCTTGGTGGTGGGGTGATGGAGGTGTTGGTGTGAAGTAGGTCTTGGTGGTGGTGTGTGGGAGGTGTTGGTGGTGGTGTGAGGGAGGTGTTGGTGTGAGGGAGGTCTTGGTGGTGGTGTGAGGGAGGTCTTGGTGTTGGTGTGAAGGAGGTCTTGGTGGTGGTGTGAGGGAGGTCTTGGTGGTGGTGTGAAGGAGGTCTTGGTGTTGGTGTGAAGGAGGTGTGGGTGGTGGTGTGAGGGAGGTGTTGGTGTTGGTGTGAAGGAGGTCTTGGTGGTGGGGTGAGGGAGGTGTTGGTATTGGTGTGAAGGAGGTCTTGGTGGTGGTGTGAGGGAGGTGTGGGTGTTGGTGTGAAGGAGGTCTTGGTGGTGGTGTGAGGGAGGTGTTGGTGTTGGTGTGAAGGAGGTCTTGGTGGTGGTGTGAGGGAGGTGTTGGTGTGAAGGAGGTCTTGGTGGTGGGGTGAGGGAGGTGTTGGTGTGGGTGTGAAGGAGGTGTTGGTGGTGGTGTGAGGGAGGTTGGTGGTGGTGTGAGGGAGGTGTTGGTGTGAAGGAGGTCTTGGTGGTGGTGTGAGGGAGGTGTTGGTGTGAAGGAGGTCTTGGTGGTGGGGTGAGGGAGGTGTGGGTGTTGGTGTGAAGGAGGTCTTGGTGGTGGGGTGAGGGAGGTGTTGGTGTGAGGGAGGTCTTGGTGGTGGGTGAGGGAGGTGTTGGTGTTGGTGTGAAGGAGGTCTTGGTGGTGGTGTGAGGGAGGTGTTGGTGTGAAGGAGGTCTTGGTGGTGGGGTGAGGGAGGTGTTGGTGTTAGTGTGAAGGAGGTGTTGGTGTGAGGGAGGTGTTGGTGGTGGTGTGAGGGAGGTGTTGGTGGTGGGGTGAGGGAGGTGTTGGTGTTGGTGTGAAGGAGGTCTTGGTGGTGGTTTGGGGAGGTGTGGTGTTGGTGTGAAGGGTCTTGGTGGTGTGGGTGAGGAGGTGTGGGTGTTGGTGTGAAAGGAGGTCTTGGGTGGTAGCTAGTGTGAGGGTTTTTGTTTTTTTTCATGGGCCACGGAGGTATTATGCGATGGCGTTGTTCGGTTTGGACGTTAACAGGCGCATGACCTGACAACGTTGAAGCAAGATGTTTTAATGAGAGCGCTTTGCCTCTCCACTGCACATGTACGGTGTAATCAAGACCCAAAGCCTAACAACCCAGCAAGACCCATCATCAGTCAGTTGGGTCCAATCTCTTATAAATTATCTAAATGGTTAGTTTCTTTACAAATCCCCTAGTTGGCAACATTTCTAACTCAATATTAGAAAAATATGGATTTGGTGATAAACTCAATAACTTGCACATTAATTATATTTTAAAACGGTCAATTTCATATGTAACATCACTCTTTACAAAGGTCCAAGTTGAGATTTAATGGAGTTCCTCATAGTTCCCTGGGATATTATTTCATTGCCCGTCGAAAGAGCGACTTCATGAACTCATCAAACTGTGTATTAAGGATTGTAATTTGAATTCAATCGAGAATAATATGCTCAAAAATTTGGTTATGTCTGGCAATGGAGAATCACTCTCACCTGTATTAAGCAACCTATATATGGAATTTCTTGAAAGGAACTATTAAGAATATTTTACCACCTCAGCGTCTGGTTTAGATATATGATGATGTATTTGTCTCTGACGCTACTGTAATGAGGACCTAAAAGCTTTCCTGCCTCAAACTTTATACTTAGCCCCCTCAATCAAAATTCACTGTGGAATTAGAGCATGACTGTCTGATCCAAAAGAATAGGTAACACCGTTAAGTCAGTATCTATAGGAAAACTACTAATGTGTGTTCATACATTCATTATTATTCTGCCCACCATAAATAGAGTCAAACAGGTCAGTATTTTCACAATGTTTTTACGTGCTTTGGGAATTTGCAGCCTGGAAGACATGATGAGGAATATAAATATATCTATAATATTGGCTTGAACCTACAGTAAGTACCCTATTATCTTTCATAGACAAATGCCTTAACATTACTAAGAAATCTTTCTTTAGAACCGATCCCAAGCCCACCCATGACCATAAGAATCTCTTAGTATTACCATTTCACAAAAATTTCTCTCAAATTCCTTTACAACTAAAAACCTGGAACATCAATGTGGCATTTAAAAACTCGTGCACTGTTAAACAAATGTTAATCAAGAACTCCCCCAACAATACAGGTGGCTGCATTTATAAGGTTCCTTGCAAGGAATGTAATATGTTTTACTTAGGCCAGACAGGTAAAGATCTTGTAACTAGACTTAAACAACATAAATATAGTGTTAGGACAGGCCAGGAATCCAATGCTCTGTTTGTTCATTTGAGGGATAATAAGCATTGCATTGACTGGGATAATGCCTCCTCAATATTATCTTGTAATTCAATTGACAGTAGGAACATTTTATAATCTAGTCTCATTAAACATACCGAATCCAGCAACATGAATTTAAGTAATGGTATGTACAAACTGGATAATTTCGTAATTACAAAGATTTGTAACCAATGTGAGAAGGTTGGGTCAGCTTACCCTCTGACCTGACTACCGACTGCTGTAATGCTCTTTGAAGATTAGTAGGGTCATTACCTAATACCTGACCACTGTGGACTTGATCTCACCCTCCTCTGTATATATACACCTTGTTTTGTACTTCTCCTTAGTCTGCACTCACCCCTGAAGATGTGAATTACACGAAAGCGCTTGGGAACTTCATGGTTTCTTCTTTCCTTGTGGTTATCAGCATATACCTGGATCACGTGCACCCATAGTGATTTACTTGCATACATGCATATATATAAACCATTGTTTTAATGGGTTTTTGGGTAATTGGTTCCAGCTCACCGAAAATTGCCTGAAGTCAACAAAAAAGGTAGCAAAGTACACTTACTTTGAGGTGTGTATGTAGAAGGCTCCTGGATGATGATGATGATGTGAATTTGAAGTGGGAGGTGGAGGAGGAGAAGGGAGAAGAGAAGGAAGTGGAGGTGGAGGAGAAGCATTTTACTGCTTCTTGGAAGGTGAGTCACCTTCCATGAAAATGTCAGGAACCTCTGGATTGACAGATTCTCCACCAGGAACATCCTCTCTCCTTCTTGAAGTGGAAGGCTGAGGGTTAGCATCTGTTTCCCGCTGCCTTTTAGTGAAGAAACTCAATTCTGGTTTGTGGGGCATCTCTCCTCCTCATCATTAACTAATGTTTGAAGAAGGAGAACACTGTGTCCTCAACATTACACAAGGCAAGTTCTGCTTTTTCCACATTAGGGTGTCTTGAAGCCAGTTTCCTGAACTTCTCCCAGTAATGAACAACATCTTTCAAATCTGAAGTTGACATATGGTCATCACTTTCCTTTTCCTCCTCACCAATGTCAACCTCTAACATCTCATCCAGTTGCTGCAAGTCTTCAGGAGTAAGTTCCTGCTCATGAGACATCACAAGCTCTTCTACATCATCCTCCTCCACTTCAAGGCCCTATGACTGACCAATGGACATAATCTCCTGGTCCAACTCTGTTTCTTCCTCAAATCCCTCAAAATCATGGACTACTGATGGCCACAGTGCTTTCCAAGAAGAATTGAGGGATCTAGTGGAGACTTCTTGCCATGAGGACACAATCAATTTTGCAGCCTCCAGGATGTTAAATTGTGTGTTCTAGAACTGTGCCAGTGTTAGTTCAGGATCAGTGGAAGTTGCCTGATGACACCTCCTGAACATTTTCTTCATGTACAGCTTCTTAAAGTTGCTGATCACATTCTGGTCCATTGGCTGTATTATTGATGTAGTGTAGGGAGGCAAAAACAACACTTTGACAAAGTCAAATTGAGACTCCCAAAGTGCTGGGAAGTTGAGGGTCATGACCAGGGGCATTATCCATAAGGGGAAGAGCCTTTAAAGGGAGTTTATTGGTGGTTAGGTAGCTTTTCACAGAAGGGCAAAACACCTCAACTGCCCATTCATTAAAGAGCTGTCTTGTCACCCATGCCTTACGGTTGGACTTCCAATAAACTCCAAGCCGTCCTCTTACCACTTTTTGTTGCTGGAACACCCTGGGGTTACAAGCATAGGCTTCAGTTGGAAATCCCCTGAAGCATTGGCACCAAGCAATACAGTGAGACGGTCTTTCATAGGTTTATGCCCAGGTAAAGAGGCTTCATCTTTGGTGATGAATGTCCTTTTGGGCATCTTTTTTCAGAACAGCCCAATTTCGTCCACATTGAACACTTGCTGTGGAAGATGATTTTCTTCATCCATCAGTTCTTTAAATTCCACTAAAAATTTTGCTGCCCCTTCCTTATCAGCACTAGCAGCTTCACCATGCCTAACAACACCGAAAATGTCACTTCTCTTCTTAAATTTTTCGAACCAGCCCTTGCTGTGCCTGAAGAACCAGGTTGATCTGCCTTTAAATTTTCATAAATCTCCCTGGCTCTTTCACAAATAAATTCGGTCGAAACTGAATCACCTTTCATCTGTTTTTTCCTAATTCAAATGAGAAGTACCGGTAACCTCTCTGTTTCTGCTTTTAGGGATCTACCTTTAAACACTCTGATAGATTTGGCTCTCACTTTCACTTCCTTGAATTTGTCTTTCTGTGAAAGAATTGTTGACACAGTTGATGCTGACATGCCATATTCTTTGTTAAGCACATTTGTTCTAATGCCTTCTTCATGTTTCTTAATAGTTTCCTGTTTCACCTGGATTGAAATTGCCTTTCTAGATTTCTTTGGACCCATTCTGGATTCAATAACAATTTCACCACTAAAATTTTAAGATTAATTGCTGTAAATAAATAATATTTTCTTTAAATCAACACTGCACTGCGCTATATATCATCAATATGTAAAATAAATTTCAAAATGTCCAATAATTCACTGTAAAAATGGAAAAATTAGTTTATGTTGAAGAGAGTCTGAAGCAAGATGTTACCTCCACTGAAAAGACACAGAGACTGACGCCTGTTTGGTGTGTTGACAGGCTGTTTGGAGCGCTTAAAACTAGTTTCCCTGCACTTCAATTATGTTAAATAATTGTTAAAATGACTAAAAAATTTAATATAAGACTTTTAAAATTACAGTATTGAATAGTACAAACTTCTTGATATTTACTAAAATAGTAAGGAATTTAAGCACTAGAACCGGTTACTGTATTGGCGGACTAATACTACAGCTAGTGAGCAAGCGAAAACATGTTGAGGGGCGCTCGTAAGGAATTCGTTAATCGAGGGATTGCTCGTTAACCGAAGTTAAGAATCTTATGGAAAGTAATTCGTTAACCGAAATTTTGTTTACCGAGGCGCTCGTTAACTGAGGGATCACTGTACAGGTTGACAATCCCTTATCCGAAATCCTTGGGGCATTTCGGATTTTTGAATTTTTTTTTTTTTTTTTTCATTATACCACCTGGGCACAAGTCACTGACCCACAGTGGGGCCTGGAAGTCGAAAATATAATAATAATAATAATAATAATTCATAGGTCTAGGTCGTGTTTCTCACTTTTAATCTTTTTTCATTCTTGTATTTCTTTATTATTATTATTATTTTATTAATACAGTATTATTGTTATTATTATTATTTCATTTTGGTGTATTTTTTATTAAAATTTTTATTTACTTTGAATAATTATTATTATTACAATTAGTATTACTATTATATTTTCGCCCCCCAGGCCCTGATGTGGGTCAGTGATCTATGCCTGGGTGGGCTAATCCCTGTTAAAAAAAAAAAAAAAAAAAAAAAAAAAAAAAAAAAAAATGCTCCACAAAAAACTTTCGGTTTTCAGAGCTTTTCGGATAAAGGGTTGTCAACCTGTATTTTATTGTGCACTGTTTTTAACACTTGAGATTTATTTTACCTTCAATTTATTGTCATTATTTTACTATTAATTAATTACTTCTATAATTGTGATTGTAATATGTTTTATTTGATGTTTAAGGTGTGTTATATTGCATGTCTGCAGTGTTGAGATAGGTAGGATTTATTGAACCCTTTTAACATTTAACAGTCCTCAGTCCTTGGACCACTGTCAATATTAAATCTGTGATGCAGATTTAGTCTCATTATGAAAAGTTTATGAGGTGTATGTGCATTAAGAAGAAAGACTGGTATGAAGCATGACAGTTTGCTTGCAAGAAGATGTATTGAATTGTTTGAAATTGGGCAGCCGCCCACAGAGTGGGGCTGTCTAGTTAAGCCAGTTGAGAATATTTGCTAAGCTTTACAGTTAGGGAAGTGAAGGTGGGTGAGAGCATTGCTTATCTGTGTGAAAAGTAGGAGTTGATCCCATTTTCATTACTACTACAGGTTGACAATCCCTTAATCCGAAATTCCGAAAACCTCTGAAAACCGAAAGTTTTTTCATGGAGCAAATTTTTATTTATTTAATTTTTTTTTTTTTTTTTTGTACATGGATTAGCCCACCCGGGCACAGGTCATTGACCCACACCGGGGCCTGGGGGGCGAAAATGTAATACAGTAATAATTATTAATAGTAAATAAAATTTATAATAAAAAATAAACAAAAATAAAATAATAATAATAAAATAATAATAATAATAATAACAATAATACTGTAATAATAAAATAATCATAATAATAACAATAATAATAATTATAATAAAGAAATACAAGAATGAAAAAAGATCAAAAGTGAGAAACACGACCTAGACCTATGAATTATTATTATTATTACTATTATTATAATTGTTATTATATTTTAGCCCTCCAGGTACCAATGTGGGTCAGTGACCTGTGCCTGAGTGGGCTGATCCCTGAAAAAAAAAAAAAACTAACCTAACCATTCTGAAATCCGAAAAATTACGAAATCCGAAATGCATCTGGCCCCAATGATTTCGGATAAGGGATTGTCAACCTGGTACCAGGCTAGAGGTACCACCATCCACTTTCACTCTACATTAGTCAGATAAATTTTCAATAATTTTTGTGATGATGCACTTGTGTTATAATGATGGTATATATCACTTGTAAATCAGGAGTAAGGTGCAGTGGTGTGAGGTGTACAGTGTGTTGTAAACAGTGGAGTGTCACTGTCATCTTTACTGTGGTATACATATGCAGCTCCTCCCCGACTTACAATCTACTCGACTTACGACCACCCGCACTTATACCTGCCTCAGTCGTACCAAAATTTTGTTAAATTACGTATTTTCGAGTCCCAACGTCAGTACACAGACAAAATTTTCATTTGTAATTCACTTTAAAATAGCTGGCAAGCTTAAAAGTGAGAGTTTTGTGGTGCTGAGAAGAAAAAGAGACACCAATTTTAGATTTTCTATGCATTATTCAAGCATTTTCGACTTAAGACCATTTCGACTTACGACCTGGATTTGGGTCCCTAACCCCGTCGTAAGTCGGGGAGGAGCTGTACACTGTACAGTAAATGTCGCAGAAGAGGGAAGTTTGTTCTATAGTTGAGTGTGCTTTTATATGTCAAAGACTGTTTGTGCTGGAATGTGTAATGCAGTGTGACAGTTATCAATTGTTCATAGTAAAACCTGGATGATTTTGGTGCTGTACAATTTTTACATAAAATTTTAAGTTTCTGTGAAGACAACAATAAAACATTTTAATACATATATATATTTTTTTTTCATATACAAATTTGGAGTATTGTTATAGTGTACAAACTTTACAAAAACTGGTGAACTCTTCTAGGGGACAAAGATCGTTTCAAACTACCGACACAGATGTCCAGCCTCCACCTGGAATTTACCTCCTATTACTTCCCGGCAGACTCTGAATTTCCAGGTCAGTTATGGGCGTACAGTATTTTGTTATATCTAAGTCTACTCTGTGTTCTGTCTGGGCATGCAAAGCAACACACATTTCACAATTTTGTTTTCTTAATGTTACCTCCTAAATTGCATCAGAATTTGATAGCTTTATAAAAAAAAAAAATTGTTGTGTATTGGCAGCCCACTTTATGTAAATATCTCAGGCTACAGGATGAACCCCAGCACAGGAAATTACATGCAACCTTTCATGCATTTTTCATTCAAAAACACATTGGCTTGTGTAAAACAACAGGGATCTTTAAGGTTTTTTCCCAATTGAATAGATTTTCAGGGACTTCAGTCAGGAACTCTTGTTATATTTATTAAACAACAAAATATAACCAGTCATTGTAATTGAAGTTGTGAGATTAGGAAGTCCTGCATAAGAGAATTAACTTCACTGTGGCTTGGTGGGGTCCAACAGTCACCCCCTTTATGTGTAGGTGGGGTCCATAAGCCACACCCTGTATGTATGGGTGGGATCCAATAGTCACCCCCTGTAAGTATGGGTGGGATCCAATAGTCACCCCCTGTAAGTATGGGTGGGTTCCATATGCCACCTCCTGTATGTATGGGTGGGGTCCAAAACAGTCACCCCCTGTATGTATGGGTGGGGTCCAAAACAGTCACCCCCTTTATGTGTAGGTGGGGTCCATAAGCCACACCCTGTATGTATGGGTGGGATCCACCAGTCACCCCCTGTATGTATGAGTGGGGTTCATTTGTCACCCCCTGTATGTACGGGTGGCATCCAACAGTCACCCTCTGTATGTATGGGTGGGGTCCAAAACAGTCACACCCTTTATGTATAGGTGGGGTCCATAAGCCATGTATGCATGGGTGGGGTCCACCAGTCACCCCCTGTATGTATGGGTGGGGTCCATATGCCACCCCCTGTATGTATGGGTGGGGTTCATTTGTCACCCCCTGTATGTACGGGTGGCATCCAACAGTCACCCTCTGTATGTATGGGTGGGGTCCAAAACAGTCACACCCTTTATGTATAGGTGGGGTCCATAAGCCATGTATGCATGGGTGGGGTCCACCAGTCACCCCCTGTATGTATGGGTGGGGTCCATATGCCACCCCCTGTATGTATGGGTGGGGTTCATTTGTCACCCCCTGTATGTATGGGTGGCATCCAACAGTCACCCTCTGTATGTATGGGTGGGGTCCATATGCCACCCCCTGTATGTATGGAGTCCATTTGTCACCCCCTGTATGTATGGGTGGAGTCCATTTGTCACCCCCTGTATGTATGGGTGGAGTCCATTAGTCACCCCCTGAATGTATGGGTGGGGTCCAACAGTCACCCTCTGTATGTATGGGTGGAGTCCATTAGTCACCCCCTGTATGTATGGGTGAGGTCCAACAGTCACCCTCTGTATGTATGGATGGGGTCCAACAGTCACCCCCTGTATGTATGGGTGGAGTCCATTAGTCACCCCCTGTATGTATGGGTGGGGTCCAACAGTCACCCCCTGTATGTATGGGTGGAGTCCATTTGTCACCCCCTGTATGTATGGGTGGGGTCCATTAGTCACCCTCTGTATGTATGGGTGGAGTCCATTAGTCACCCCCTGTATGTATGGGTGGAGTCCATTAGTCACCCCCTGTATGTATGGGTGGAGTCCATTAGTCACCCCCTGTATGTATGGGTGGAGTCCATTAGTCACCCCCTGAATGTATGGGTGGAGTCCATTAGTCACCCCTGTATGTATGGGTGGAGTCCATTAGTCACCCCCTGTATGTATGGGTGGAGTCCATTAGTCACCCCCTGTATGTATGGGTGGAGTCCATTAGTCACCCCCTGTATGTATGGGTGGGGTCCATTAGTCACCCTCTGTATGTATGGGTGGAGTCCATTAGTCACCCCCTGTATGTATGGGTGGGGTCCATTAGTCACCCCCTGTATGTATGGGTGGAGTCCATTAGTCACCCTCTGTATGTATGGGTGGGGTCCAACAGTCACCCTCTGTATGTATGGGTGGGGTCCAACAGTCACCCTCTGTATGTATGGGTGGGGTCCAACAGTCACCCTCTGTATGTATGGGTGGAGTCCATTAGTCACCCCCTGTATGTATGGGTGGAGTCCATTAGTCACCCCCTGTATGTATGGGTGGAGTCCATTAGTCACCCTCTGTATGTATGGGTGGGGTCCAACAGTCACCCTCTGTATGTATGGGTGGGGTCCAACAGTCACCCTCTGTATGTATGGGTGGAGTCCATTAGTCACCCCCTGTATGTATGGGTGGGGTCCAACAGTTACCGTCTGTATGTATGGGTGGAGTCCATTAGTCACCCCCCGTATGTATGGGTGGGGTCCATTAGTCACCCTCTGTATGTATGGGTGGGGTCCATTAGTCACCCCCTGTATGTATGGGTGGGGTCCATTAGTCACCCTCTGTATGTATGGGTGGAGTCCATTAGTCACCCCCTGTATGTATGGGTGGGGTCCATTAGTCACCCTCTGTATGTATGGGTGGAGTCCATTAGTCACCCCCTGTATGTATGGGTGGGGTCCATTAGTCACCCTCTGTATGTATGGGTGGAGTCCATTAGTCACCCCCTGTATGTATGGGTGGGGTCCATTAGTCACCCCCTGTATGTATGGGTGGGGTCCATTAGTCACCCTCTGTATGTATGGGTGGAGTCCATTAGTCACCCCCTGTATGTATGGGTGGAGTCCATTAGTCACCCCCTGTATGTATGGGTGGGGTCCATTAGTCACCCCCTGTATGTATGGGTGGGGTCCATTAGTCACCCTCTGTATGTATGGGTGGAGTCCATTAGTCACCCCCTGTATGTATGGGTGGGGTCCATTAGTCACCCTCTGTATGTATGGGTGGAGTCCATTAGTCACCCCCTGTATGTATGGGTGGGGTCCATTAGTCACCCCCTGTATGTATGGGTGGGGTCCATTAGTCACCCTCTGTATGTATGGGTGGAGTCCATTAGTCACCCCCTGTATGTATGGGTGGGGTCCATTAGTCACCCCCTGTATGTATGGGTGGGGTCCATTAGTCACCCTCTGTATGTATGGGTGGAGTCCATTAGTCACCCCCTGTATGTATGGGTGGGGTCCATTAGTCACCCCCTGTATGTATGGGTGGGGTCCATTAGTCACCCCCTGTATGTATGGGTGGGGTCCAAAACAGTCACCCCCTTTATGTGTAGGTGGGGTCCATAAGCCACACCCTGTATGTATGGGTGGGATCCAATAGTCACCCCCTGTAAGTATGGGTGGGGTCCATATGCCACCTCCTGTATGTATGGGTGGGGTCCAAAACAGTCACACCCTTTATGTATAGGTGGGGTCCATAAGCCATGTATGCATGGGTGGGGTCCACCAGTCACCCCCTGTATGTATGGGTGGGGTCCATATGCCACCCCCTGTATGTATGGGTGGGGTTCATTTGTCACCCCCTGTATGTACGGGTGGCATCCAACAGTCACCCTCTGTATGTATGGGTGGGGTCCAAAACAGTCACACCCTTTATGTATAGGTGGGGTCCATAAGCCATGTATGCATGGGTGGGGTCCACCAGTCACCCCCTGTATGTATGGGTGGGGTCCATATGCCACTCCCTGTATGTATGGGTGGGGTTCATTTGTCACCCCCTGTATGTATGGGTGGCATCCAACAGTCACCCTCTGTATGTATGGGTGGGGTCCATATGCCACCCCCTGTATGTATGGAGTCCATTTGTCACCCCCTGTATGTATGGGTGGAGTCCATTTGTCACCCCCTGTATGTATGGGTGGAGTCCATTAGTCACCCCCTGAATGTATGGGTGGGGTCCAACAGTCACCCTCTGTATGTATGGGTGGAGTCCATTAGTCACCCCCTGTATGTATGGGTGGGGTCCAACAGTCACCCTCTGTATGTATGGATGGGGTCCAACAGTCACCCCCTGTATGTATGGGTGGAGTCCATTAGTCACCCCCTGTATGTATGGGTGGGGTCCAACAGTCACCCCCTGTATGTATGGGTGGAGTCCATTAGTCACCCCCTGTATGTATGGGTGGGGTCCATTAGTCACCCTCTGTATGTATGGGTGGAGTCCATTAGTCACCCCCTGTATGTATGGGTGGAGTCCATTAGTCACCCCCTGTATGTATGGGTGGAGTCCATTAGTCACCCCCTGTATGTATGGGTGGAGTCCATTAGTCACCCCCTGAATGTATGGGTGGAGTCCATTAGTCACCCCCTGTATGTATGGGTGGAGTCCATTAGTCACCCCCTGTATGTATGGGTGGAGTCCATTAGTCACCCCCTGTATGTATGGGTGGAGTCCATTAGTCACCCCCTGTATGTATGGGTGGAGTCCATTAGTCACCCCCTGTATGTATGGTGGATCTAGTCACCCCCTGTATGTATGGGTGGAGTCCATTAGTCACCCCTGTATGTATGGGTGGGAGTCCCCATTAGGTCACCCCCTGTATGTATGGGTGGAGTCCATTAGTCACCCCCTGTATGTATGGGTGGAGTCCATTAGTCACCCTCTGTATGTATGGGTGGGGTCCAACAGTCACCCTCTGTATGTATGGGTGGGGTCCAACAGTCACCCTCTGTATGTATGGGTGGGGTCCAACAGTCACCCTCTGTATGTATGGGTGGAGTCCATTAGTCACCCCCTGTATGTATGGGTGGAGTCCATTAGTCACCCCTGTATGTATGGGTGGGTCCATTAGTCACCCTCTGTATGTATGGGTGGGGTCCAACAGTCACCCTCTGTATGTATGGGTGGGGTCCAACAGTCACCCTCTGTATGTATGGGTGGAGTCCATTAGTCACCCCCTGTATGTATGGGTGGGGTCCAACAGTTACCGTCTGTATGTATGGGTGGAGTCCATTAGTCACCCCCTGTATGTATGGGTGGGGTCCATTAGTCACCCTCTGTATGTATGGGTGGGGTCCATTAGTCACCCCCTGTATGTATGGGTGGGGTCCATTAGTCACCCTCTGTATGTATGGGTGGAGTCCATTAGTCACCCCCTGTATGTATGGGTGGGGTCCATTAGTCACCCTCTGTATGTATGGGTGGAGTCCATTAGTCACCCCCTGTATGTATGGGTGGGGTCCATTAGTCACCCTCTGTATGTATGGGTGGAGTCCATTAGTCACCCCCTGTATGTATGGGTGGGGTCCATTAGTCACCCCCTGTATGTATGGGTGGGGTCCATTAGTCACCCTCTGTATGTATGGGTGGAGTCCATTAGTCACCCCCTGTATGTATGGGTGGAGTCCATTAGTCACCCCCTGTATGTATGGGTGGGGTCCATTAGTCACCCCCTGTATGTATGGGTGGGGTCCATTAGTCACCCTCTGTATGTATGGGTGGAGTCCATTAGTCACCCCCTGTATGTATGGGTGGGGTCCATTAGTCACCCTCTGTATGTATGGGTGGAGTCCATTAGTCACCCCCTGTATGTATGGGTGGGGTCCATTAGTCACCCCCTGTATGTATGGGTGGGGTCCATTAGTCACCCTCTGTATGTATGGGTGGAGTCCATTAGTCACCCCCTGTATGTATGGGTGGGGTCCATTAGTCACCCCCTGTATGTATGGGTGGGGTCCATTAGTCACCCTCTGTATGTATGGGTGGAGTCCATTAGTCACCCCCTGTATGTATGGGTGGGGTCCATTAGTCACCCCCTGTATGTATGGGTGGGGTCCATTAGTCACCCCCTGTATGTATGGGTGGAGTCCAACAGTCACCCTCTGTATGTATGGGTGGAGTCCAACAGTCACCCCCTGTATGTATGGGTGGAGTCCAACAGTCACCCCCTGTATGTATGGGTGGGGTCCAACAGTCACCCCCTGTATGTATGGGTGGGGTCCAACAGTCACCCCCTGTATGTATGGGTAGGGTCCAACAGTCACCCCCTGTATGTATGGGTGGGGTAGCTAAGTTGAGAATTAGCCTTGTTGTTAAAAATATAAAGTTTAGGGAGCTGTTCAAAAATTAATATTCATATGTCTGTAGACTCAGTCTTTGATAGATGATGTTAGACATCTGTACAGTATTTAAAATCACAGTTAAAAAGTTTAATGGTAACTCTTCGTAAGAGAACCTGTTTTTGGTTGTACAGTAATTGTGACACGAACGTGTAACTTATTATACGGTTCGTCTTTACTGCTATTTTAATGAAGAAATCTTTGTTTATTCATTGCATAACATAGTCTTAATTATAAATTGGGATTTCTGGATTTATTTATCAATTATTATGAGGAATTAACACCTATATTCTGGGACTTGTTCTATATGTACAGTCTCAGTTAAAAGTATTCATCCACTCCACCTCCAACACCTGTGCCTGGCCAGGTCCTTTCTGCATGGCAAGTCATGTGGAGTGGAGATTGGGAATGGTTGACACGAGAGAGGGCTCATCAGAAAGGGGACAGGGATTGAAGAAAGCAGGGCAATTGATGAAAGAAGGATGGATGTAGTTTTTTCTTTTCAATTTACACTACAGTATTAGGTTTGCATGCTTGAAAGAGTAATAGATGAGGACCCATATTTTATGAGTTTTATAATGTGCTATCCATTCTCTAATTTATAATTTTTTCAGGTTGTGGTTTAGGTTTTAAACAATGGTAATTTGATATTCACAATAACACTGATATGAGGAGAAATATTGAATATGAGAATGGCCATATAATTTATTTTTAATATTTACCAACACAGATCATGCAGAATCTCAATAGCCCATCCAAGGTCCTCCCTTTTCTATAACCTCCTGGAGTTTTCTTGTGCCCTCCTACCTTACTCAGTACTCAGGTCCACCACCCCTAGCTCTCCCCCCATCAATACCCTCCCCCCCTAGCTCTTCCCCCATCAATACCCCCCCCCCTACCCTTTTGTGACCCATCGTGTATAAATACCTTGTGGGTGTGGTGGTAGGAGGAATGGATGGTTACTTTTGACTGCGACTGTATTTTGTTCACTTTAGGTCTTTACACATCCATCTTGAAACTTGTACTCTAATTTTTTAAGTAAAACAGAATATAAAGTACTGTATTAATAATGATAATAATAAGAATAAGGACAAATATGCACTTTCAGTATACATTACAGGATTTATATTTTAATATAGACTTTTTATTTTTTCAGTGCCACCTCCAAAGTTATTCCTGCAGCTGAACCCAGTGCAGGTAACTTTTGACCCACTCTCCATCCTCTGGCTCAACTCCTTTGCCCAAAGCCTCCAACGTGCCATTGTTACCGAGCCATCGCCCAGTTCTTACCTCGACGTATACTTAGAGGCCATCATGCCCAGAGTAAGTCTTTCAAGCTGGTTCTTTGTAAATTTGAGAGGATATTTAAAGTTTTCTTATAAGCTTTGTTACTCTAGCCATTCTGTCTTAAAATAATTTTTTTTTATTATACAACTCAAGATTACAGTAGACCCTCAATAGTTCGGACCTCTTTTATCAGGGTTTTGGTTAATCTGCACAGAATGTGCTCGGTCCGGAGACTGTCCAGACACTATGTGTTTTTCCAACCCCACTCTCCTCAGTCTCAAAGCAATGACTGTGCATTTTACAATACTTGTTGCAGTGTTACCAAAATTCATTTCTAGTTCCCCAAAATTATTTTTTAAAGCTGTTATAATGGCATCTGAGAAAAATGCAGGAAAAGAATGCATGTTAGCTTAAAATTAAGTGTTCATGATAAACTAAAGATAATTGAGAGATTAGAGGCAACTTAATCAGTGTCTTTGATTGTTGATGAATTCGGTATTGCAAAGCAAACTGTTTCTGATATAAAGAAAAACAAAGAAAAGCTTCAGAAATTGTTAATCACTATGAAAATGTTATTCATGAGCAAATAAAACAATTCACTCGGTTAAAAATTGAAAACTTTAAGCTTCCACTCATTCAAGATCTACATGTATTGAAGGTTCCATATCACCAGCATGGCCTTCCTCATTATCACTATTCAGCCTGAGAAGTGTTTTGGCTATCAGTAATGTGGCATCAGAACAGCTATTGCTGATACTCAAACAATTCTAAATGACAGCAATGCCTCTACCTACCTCTGTCTATGCAACTCCTCTGTATTATACAATACACCTTACACCATGTCCACTACTCTGGCGAGTAGATCTTTTAAGTGTTATATAAGACCAGCGACAACCTCCATGCATCATGCTGAAACTGAAACTGCCGCGAGCCCGGGGAAAAGCCCCGTAGCAGAGCGCAGACTCATTACTGCTTGGAAAACAAATTAGTGGGTGCCTAGGTGCCTAAATATCTACAAATCGAGATTTTTGCACAAGAAAAGATTACCATATGAGAACAGTAATACAAATAACTCATTTGTGGGTTAGTCCTATATATTAACCACCTAACCTAACCTTTATATATTGGAGCCTAACCTTTATATATTGGAGAAATTATTAGAAAAAGTTTGTTGTCTCTGTAAATGTATTTTTTAAAAAGATTGAAAATTTTCTAGAGAACTTAATTGTTTGTCATTTGCATTGCAGCTTTCTTAGGGTAGGTAGGGTAACGTTAGGTTAGGTTAGATAAGGTAAGGTAAGATTAGGTAAGGTTGGGTTTTGTTAGGGTAAGATAAATTTCACTAATTTTGCAGCGGAAAAAATCACTACTGAATGTATCGGATAAAAAATATATGAACATACAGGTAATTCTTTTTCTAAGAAAAAAAATGCTATACCACTGTAAATTTTTACCCCTCTTCTTTATTAGATTTGACGAACTTAGATTGGGTTAGGTATTATTTAACTATGAGTCTTGGGTACATTAATAAGTTTTATCTGCAAGTTTACTCAGTCAAAAAATATTTGTACCATAAATGTGGACAATAAAAATTTTGGTACAAATTACTTGAAAAGTTGTAGGAAGACAAAAGCTTCGTTTCTTCCATTCCACGACAAATAGAAACACTCAAGCCTCTTCTTATCGTCAAAAAAATAAAGAACTAGAAAGACTAACTGTAATATCGTATTTTAGTAAGTTGGTGTACAAAACATTTTCTTCATTATTCTATGATGAAACAAGTCTAATAAGCATTATTACAACATATTCAGTCATGCGCCGGTAAACGTCCGACCAAACAACGTCCAATCGCATATACGTCCGTGGCCCCCCCCCCCCCCCCCCAAAAGTGACACCTGCTGGACCACCACTCCACGACCCCCTGACGGAGACATGATAATCCTCCCTATACTGGTCAGATATTATGTGTTAAAGGAATATGCTTCCTTACTTAGACTTTTTTAAGCATTTGCCTACAGGCAAAATGTTAACCTACATCTATTGAGGATAAAATCTTTCACCTACAAATTGACAATACAGTACAGTGATCCCTCGGTTAACGAGCACCTCGGTTAACGAGATTTCGGTTAACGAATTACCTTCCATAAGATTCTTAACTTCGGTTAACGAGCAATCCCTCGATTAAGGAGTTTTTTACAAGCCGACCTCAACATGTTTTCGCTTGCATTTGGCGGTCCACCAGCTGTAGTATTAGTCCGCCAATACAGTAATCAGTTTTAGGGCTTAAATTCCTTACTATTTTAGTAAATATCAAGAAGTTTATATTATTCAATAATTTTAAAAGTTTAATATTAATATTTTTTAGTCATTTTAACAATTATTGAACATAATTGAAGGTAAAGAAACTAGTTTCTGGCATGCCATCCAGCCTGTTAACACACAAACAGGCGTTAGTCTCTCTCTCTTTTCAGTGGAGGTAACATATTGCTTGAGACTCTCTTCAACTAAATGCTTTTTTTCTGTGTTTCCAAGCAAATTATTGGTCATTTTGAAATTTATTTTACATATTGACAATATATAATGCAGTGCAGTGTTGATTTAAAGAAAATAATCTTGAATTACACCAAGAGAACTAAAATTTTATGGGTGAAATGGTGCCATGGGGTGACTTCTCTTCCACCCCAATGCCTTCTCTTCTCTCTTCTCCTCCATCCCCATTCTAATTCCCGTCATCATCATCCAAGAGCCTTCTACATACACACCTCAAAGTAAGTGTGCTTTTCTACATTTTTTGTTGATTTTAGGCAATTTTCTGTGAGCTGGAACCAATTACCCAAAAACCCATTGAAACAATGGTTTCGGTTAACGAGTTTTTCGGTTAACGAGCAACATGCTGGAACGGATTGTGCTCGTTAACCGAGGGACCACTGTAACACTTTTGCTGTAATCAGACATATCTAGTTGCCTCAACAATTGCAACCCCAGTTGCAATTGGGGTTGCAATTTCAAAATCTGTGGCATTACTAAAAATAGTAAAGTTTCTGGTGCACTCTAAGATTAAGAGAGAAAACGGAGGACTCAGGCGTCCTGATGTGAGAGAAAACGGACTCATATGACAGGGGACCAAATAAAAAAAGCATAGCTACATGTTTTGTGGACTACAGTATTAAGAGTACCCTTTTCATCACTGTAATAAACCTAGCCATGCCTGTGTGTGTTTATGATATTTACCATAACATTATATATATATTTGGTGGGTATAAATGGTCGTAAAATGGGAAACTTGGGGTTGGGTCTTGGGTGCCTGGAACCAATTAGAATAAATCCCATAGGTTCTGTACTTTCGTTATGCGGGGTCCCAATTAGGCGAGATAACCAAGGGATGACTGTATATACTTGTGACACTGGCCAGTTGCTTCTGGTGTTACGGTACAGGGGTACCAAGTGACAGCACTAGGATCCCGCTTCCTCTATCAAGGAATAAACAATTTAAATTTAAATTGAAAAAAAAAACATTCAAGTAAATTACTATCTTACAAGAATCCCTCCAATGTAAGTAATATTCACCCAGGTCGTTTGGGTGGAAAATTATGAGAAGAGCTTAGTCACTCTTAAGTAATGATAAATAAACACCAGGCAGGCCTTCAACGCCAACTGTCAAAACTTATCTCAAATAAATAAACAAACAAATGCCAGACATTCTATCACCTCACCTCCCGCCCCCTCCCCCCCCCCCCTCCTGTTCAAGATAAAAGATTGGTGACTTCTTTATGTTAATTTTATATAATATCTCAGACTAAAGTTACGATAATATAATTTGCATTGCTGAAATCCTTGCAAGACAGAGATTAATTTGAATATAAGCGTCATATATTTTGCTCAAGATATAAAAAATGTAGTACATTAGTGTATAATACTGTAGCACATTTTATAAAAAAAAATGTACTGTATTTTTGGGTAGATTTACATAAATTTCTTCATTTATTTTCATACATTTACATGCACACACCATACTAAAAGAAACATAAAAGAAATACTGTAAATGACTTTAGTGCAAAGCTGGAGTGCACATGTACTAATTTGATTACGGTACTAAAATTGTTATGTCTAGTGCGAATGACAACATGTTTATATTCAAATAAATCAGTATCTTACAAGAATCCCAGCTATTTTAATTATATTTTCCTAGGTCATATTACTGGCATTTTAAAATGAGAGAAGCTTAGTAGGACTGTTAAATAAACACACAGACCTTCGCCTCAAACTTATCACCTCAACCCCCCCACCCAACCCCTAGCTGGGTGGCGGAGCCAGCAGTTCCCCCCCCCCCCCATCCAGGCTTTTAGGCTTACAGTTTTTATCTTATATAATATCTCAGACTAAAGTTAGGAAATTATAATTTGCATTGCTGGAATCCTTGCATGACAGCCAATAATTTGAATATAAGCGTCATATATTTTGCTCAAGAGATAAAAATTGTTGTACATTAGTGTACAGTACTGTAGTACATTTTATATAAAAGTTTTTCAATTGTATTTTTGGGTAGATTTACATAGATTTCTTAGTGCAAAGCTGGAGTGCACATGTACTAATTTGATTACGGTACTAAAATTGTTTTGTCTAGTGCAAATTATAGCATGTTTTTATTCAAATTAATCAGTAAGTTACAAGAATCCCAGCAATGTTAATTATATTCACCCAGGTCATTTCACTGGCTTTTTATAAGAGAGAAGCTTCGTCACCTAAGAACTGATAAATATACGCACGTTAGACCTGGGTCTGTGCCAACTGTCAAACGTACTACCTTCCCTCCCCCCATGCCCCCTCGCACCCTCTCTCTCCCCCATCTGCTTGGCGTTGCTGGAATCCTTGTAAAACAGTGAATAATTTTAATATAAACATCATGTATTTTGCACAAGAGATAAAAATTAATCACCTGTATCACATTACAGTAGTGATTTAACAGTAAAAGTGTATATGTACGTATATAGTATTCCACATACACATAAGTGTAAATAAAAAGTTTGTGATGATCGGACAACGTCCATTTCGGTTAACGTCACGTTTCCAAGAACGTATCTAGGACGTTAACCGGCGCATGACTGTATTATTAGTTTTTGTTATGCTATCATGAAATCGCTACTACTATATCTGGGTTGAGCGTCTTACAGCACCTAAGGAGGTCCTGTAAGTTACGGTCTCAAATACAGGCTCACTTACGGAGTACGCTGCCAACTATTTGTTTTGAGTATACTGATCGGAGTCTGTAAGTCCAGTTACGGGGTAAACAAAGAGATGCAGTCCCGTAAATGCTTTTGAGTATGCGGCCCCTGTACTGTACTAGCTAAAGTCTACAAGATGACACCTGTCAGCACTTGTAACTCCTACTAAGTGACTAGTTAATTATTAGTTCTAAGCCCTTCCATACAATAGGTACTGAACAGGGAAAGATAATATTGTTACTGGACAGAGATTTTGTATGATAAAAGAAAGCTGTATTTTTAGGATGCTTTCCTTTCATTGTCTCAGGTAATCATTGATGGAGTGGGTGAACACAGTAACCAGCGAGACCGTCCACATGCTATGCACATTCAGGCGTCGCGACTCAACCTCTCCAATGTGCGACCAGCCGACCCAACTATCCCAGGGTCCCTTGCATCTCTGGTCACTAGTCTTGATGCAGCCCAGCAGGGAGAACTCTTCTTTGCCTCAACGTTTCCTGCTTCATCAACAGACTTCCAGCCTATATGTCATAAGTTTGTCAAGCATGCAATGGGTGAGTCTGATCAATGTATAATTTATTAAGATTTATAGATTCAGTATACTGATAGTGATATCTCCATTAGCCAGAATAATTGGTGCAGAGCTCTTCCAGGAATGAGAGATTCCAGATATTTTGACAATTTTCTCATCCCCTGAATTTTTTTGGGTACTGGGGTAAGCTTTCCAAGAATCAAAACTATGGGAGTCTAAACTACACATCTCACACGGACAGACACAGAACTGTATTTATTTACACAAATGCCTTTGTACACATACAATATTTTGCAAATAAATAAAATAATGGATACTACTATAATGTACTGTATATACTGTACTTACCAGCAGATGCTGTTGTCTTGAGTTTGTGATATGATGCAGGCAGGCCAAATGGTGATATGATGATACAGGATGGCTTGCCTTTGTCCTGTAACATCTACTGCAACAAATGTTACTGTTACTCTTCTCCCACCATGAACTAGGGATTGTTCATGCCCTGTATACTACACGTACACATTTACACTAGCCTACAGTAGGCATACACTTTCCTCTCTGCTGAATGTACATTACAGTACACATAACTGTCATCACTTTTTATACCTTATCACTGCTTTAACACTGTATTCTTGGCTGATTGTGTCCTGATACAGTAATGTACAGTACTGCACAGCATAACTTGTATGAGAAAACAACAGTGAGTGAGGAATCAACCTTGTACAATGGTAGTAGAATATGAACTAGTACTGTAATTGCATGATTCTTTGGCCAAAGTTATTCAAGCAGCTAGCCCACCCTACAACCAGCACATTGGGATGCATCAGTGCATTATGTAAATTCTCAGAACTTCCATAAAAAAATTTTCCCATGCCCAGAATGGAGAGGTTTAGAAGATTTTTGCTTAAATTTTCCGGAAAATGTACACAATTTCATCCTCGGAAACTCGTTCTCATGCCCAAAATGGAAAGAGTTTTCCCGGAATTTTCTGAAAGGCTCAAAATCATTTTTGGCTCTTGGAGAGTTCTGGGTACTGGAGATTCTAGCTAACGGAAATTTCTACAGTATATATATTCATAATGCATGGAAGGTATAGAACTGAATGTGTTGAGGATTACCTTGGCTTAGCCAGCTGTATAAGGATACCTTTGTCTGGTGTGGTCACCTACAAGTCTGACCTTCCTGCATCCTTTCTTGGCCTTCATCTCTTCATTCCGTGCCATTATTTACATATATTCCATTTCAGTTCTTTTTGTTTCGCTCTTTGATACTTATCAAAACAAACATACATGGGAGAATGAGTGAGGAACGTGGCATCAAGTGCTGATTGATACTAGGTTGTGTGAAGTGACAAGGATAAACAGACTGATATCTGAGGAATTATTATTGAAAGGGACCACTGTAGTAGAATGTAACTTACAGCAGTAAGAATGGGTGAATGACAAGTCTGTGTTTTTACTACTGTACCCTTCATTGTGGTGTGAAGAGATATGAGAGCAGAAGCAAAAATTATACATGTACAGTGGTGTCTCGATAATTCATGAAATACAAATTCACATTCTTCAATTTGCAGATGCCTCTATCACAAACTCATTTTTTAAGTTTTGAAGTCAAGTATTCATAATTCATGGCAGAATAAGGATAAAAAAAAATTAAAATAGAAAAGAAAAACCATATTAATCTACACCACGAAGATGCTGGAAAACCAGCTTTTTAGAGTGAGACAGATTGTAAGAGTATGGAAACACAGAAGAGGGCAGATCATTCCACAGTTTGGCTGTGTGAGAAAAGAAGGATGTACTATAACGGGTTATTCTAGTGTGACCGACAGCCACAGAGAAACTGCGGGCACCGTGGGCAAGACGAGTGTTACAAGCCCAAGGCCTTGCCGGTGGTACAAAGGATGTCAAATCCACCGAACATTGCCCGTTAAAGTACCTGTAAAAGAGAGAGAGTGAAGCACCATTGTGGCTAAGAGAAAGGGAAGAAAGATTATCAACTAAAAGATGAGAGTTAATAAGACGAAATGCCTTTGATTCTACCCTACCTAACAGTTGGACAGAAGAAGAGCAGATATGAAAGCAGTACTCCAAGTTAGGATGAATGAGTGAAGTAGCTAAGTCATCTGTACAACATTCCCAGCTTTCAGGAGGCTGCTTTAGCAATGTTGTGGATGTGTGGCTTCCATGACATTAATAGAGGAAATAGTGAGACCTAGCATATCTATTTTAGAATTTGACATAATGATTGCGTCCTGAAATGTGATTGGTGGGAGATCATCTAATTTGAAAAGTGTAATTGGTAAATACTGAGTTTTATTACTATTGAATTTAACCAAGTTTCTACCTCCCCATTCGGAGATGCTGCACAGATCCGCATTGATAGATGAAATGTTATCAGCTCTAGAAACAGATCTAGTTCGAGAATTAGGGGGAAGGGGAAAATCTGAAGAAGAGTGAAGAGTAGAATCATCAGCATAAGAATAACCCACATGAAATTATGAGAAAGAAAGGAGCTGTTTATTTATTACTGTATAGAACTAGTTTTTGTTCAACATCTATGTGTTACTGTATTTTTGTATGTATTTTGTATGATGTTTAGTGGGTATTTCTTGGCCTCTGGAATCCAACTAATTACAGTATGTAGTATTTTCATTTAAATCGATTAAATTATAATTTGTTATTTTATAATCCACGATGTCTTCTGGTACCTAACCCGCAAATTATCAAGACTCCATTGTATTGTATATACAGTATATAAAATATGAAACTTGTACATAATCATAAGAGGTAGTTAACTTCAATTTATCCATAGTTGCATGATGACGCATTAAAATATAAATGACTGATTTTTTTATATTCCACACCCATGACCTGTTGAATGCTTATTACTCTTCCTTACAAACATGGTAATAATTTTTCTTCAAGGTGTGGTATTATGTACTGTGTTCAAAATTTTCAAATTTTCAAATGTTTACTTTATTACAGCTGAAGACAATGTAAGAGACCCTCCCATAGTAGAGAGCTCATTATATGAAGCCATCTCCAGCATGAAGCATGATGCCCTCTGGCTGCAGGCAAGAGACATACTCTTTGTGCACTGTGAACCTCTCTGGGTGGAGTTCTTTGGGGTGCCAGCAGCAAGAAGCAGACCCGTTCCTTTTGTAGATGCCTTTCCCTTATCCCTCTGGATCTACATCAAGCCCAAATCTAGTCTATCTGTTGCCACTAAAGAGTCAAGTGTGGGGTTGTGTGAAGAAAAAGACCCAAGACCCCATAGGCATCTGTTAAGAAACTTTTATGATGAGGACTCCAATAAAGGTTGCAATAGCTGTAGTGGGGAAGCTAAAAAGGACCCTGGCAGTGTTCTCGGGGACAGAGGGGAGGGTTGCCGGCCAGAAGCAGCCATACACATACTCGCTTACACACCAAGTCTAGTCAGTGCCCAACTTAATCATTATCAGTACCTGTTCCTTATGCGACAATTAGATGTTATTACAGAACTCACATCTTACCTTACTTTCGATACAATCAACATCCTGACTCACCCCAACATGGCAGGAGTGGCCTTAGCTCAGGAGAACCTAGGGGACACTTTAGTGGTGTCTGCCGTGGTTCCTCAGGTGGATGTATCATTAGTGATGCCACCACCACATCCCAGTAAAGACTTCACAGCTGGGGACATGGAGAGTTTCCTTCCTGATTCGTCGTCCACGGCAGATCTCCACGATCTAGGATCGCCTAGTTGTGAAGTCAGAAACTCTGCCTCAGAACACAGTATAGTCCAGAGGGCAAGTGAAACAGATGCCTGCTCCATTACCAGTGACATCACTAAGTCCTACAGTGTTGATCAGCTTACTTCTCCACAACCTGTGCCAGTGTCTACCTCCATAACCAGGCAGCCAGCAAACACTGCCAATGGCAACATAAGCCAGCCCCCAGTCAGTCAACATTCTCCAGTCAACACAGGTAAGCAACAATCACCATCAACTGCTGTAAAACATGCCGCTAGCAGACAACTGTCAAGTAGCTTGACCAACTTGCCGCGTAGTTTACGAAGCTGCCAACTTACCGACAATCAAATTTCGTTCAACAACGGCCCGGTGATGCAATTAAATCTCCAGGATAATCTTAATGCAGGCTTAACTTCCATGCGTAAAGGCCTTACTAGTGGTTTTACAAGTATTATGTCCACCCTTGAGTCTGCAGTGAAAACTAGTCCAGAAGACATGAGTGACACTCTTTCAGTTCGTAGTGACCTGAGTTCTGACAGCGACAACTTCATCTTGGTCAACATAGACCCAGAGCGCTCAGACAGTGGTCTAGGGGGAATGGATGCTCTGTTTCGTGTGGAACACAAGCCACCTCCATCTTCTGTAGAACTTGCCTCAGAGGTGTTTGAAGAACCAACTCCCAGTGAAATATCTGATGTGACCAGCTCCTTCAGAAGGAAAGATGCAGTAAGTGTTGAGTTTCAGGTTTTTGTGTGTTGTTTTGTAGGTAATGTAAAAATTTGTGTAGCTAACATATTAGGCATGAAATTTAAGTATCCACAAATTCAATAACTTGCACACTGTCTCTCTTAAGTTGTAACCCATTACATTCTGCCAGTATCCAAGTGAAGTATTTTCATACTTTTAAAAGGATGAGGCATGTACAGAATCATATTTAAACAGTGAACCCTCAAAGATCCGTGCCCTGTCAGATTTCAGAAGACTCTGACAAAAAAATTGGGGGTTCTGGGCTAAGAAGCATTCCCAAAACAGGGTGAAGGTAGATTTAGGCTTAAAGTTTTTATCTTATAAAATGTCACAAACTTAAGTTAACAAAATGTAACATACATTGCTGGAATCCTTGTAAGATATCATATAATTTGAGTATAAACATCACATGGTTTGCACAAGATATAAACATTTTAGTCCTTTTGTGTAGTACATTTCAGTACAAGTTTTTCAACTCATATTTTCGGGTAGATATACGTAACTTTTTTCATTTAATTTTACTCATTGACATGCACGCACCATCCTAAATACATATTGTGAAAAGGGGTAAAAGAAATAATTGTCCTCGGGCAAACCTGTACAGTACTGAAATGTGCTAAATAATTACTAAAAATTTTATGTCTAGTGCAAACTATGGGATGTATGTACTTAAATTACTCACTATCTTGCAAGAATTCCAGCAATGTACGTTACATTCTGGTAAGTCAATTCAGTGACATTTTACAAGTGAAAAACTTAAAATCTCTCTATATGACTGATAACTACACACTTTGTTATCTCTTCGCTGGCTGTCAACGCCTCACCTCTCCCTCCCCCCAGCCAGGGTGAAGGTAATTTTAGGTTCAAAGTTTTTATCTTATAAAAGTCACAAACTAAACTTAGCAGAATATAACTTGCATTGCTGGAATCCTTGCAAGATAGCAAATAATTTGAGTATAAACATCACATTGTTTGCTCAAGAGATAAAATTTTTAGTCCATTAGTGTAGTACATTTGAGTACAAAGTGAGTACAGTGGTCCCTCGGTTAACGAACACAATTCGTTCCACAGAGTCGTTCGTTAACCGAATCTAATATTTAATGGGGTATTGGGTAATTGGTTCCAACTCACAGAAAAAGTACATACAAAGTACTCTATACCAGTAATAGAATTAAAAAAAAACATTAAATATAAACTAAATACAGAACTGTACAGTATACTGTACAATAATCAATAAAAAGCAATAGAATACTGTATTTTAACTTACTTTGAGGTGTGTATGTCGTATTCCCGGCAGCTTAGTTTACATATTAAACAGCTGATTGTAGAGGCAGTCGATGATGACATGCCATATTCTTTACGGAGTGCGTTGGTTCTAATGCCTTCTTCGTGTTTCATATTAATTTATGCACTATATATTCTCATTATGTTAACTAAATTTCAGAATGACCAATAATTTTAATGTAAAAATGCAAAAATATGCAAGAGACCAACAAAATTGATGTTCACTCCACTGTAAACAAAGTTAAACTGAGAAGCGTTGTTGGGTGATTCAATCAGCTGATGGGCACACAAAAACTGTTCCCTGTACTGTATATATTATCAATATGTAAACTAAATTAGAATGACCAATAATTAAATTTTAATATAAAAATGCAAAAATATTCAAGAGACCAACTTTCGTGATATTTACTCCACTGGAACATGAATGTAAACATAGAACCAATTATTGTACTGTATTGGCGGACTAGCCGATCAGCTGATTCGCACAATAAAACGTGTTTGTCGTAAGGATTTCGTTAATCGAAGTTTTGTTCGTTAATCGAACTGAAAATCCTTATGGGAACTAATTCGTTAACCGAAATTTCGTTAATCGAACCGTTCATTAACCGTGGGACTACTGTACAGTAACATGTTGCTCAAAATTAGGCCTTTTTCACTGGAAAAATCTTTACAACTAACCCCAGTGGTCAGGATATTATGTACTGTATTTATGGTGTTTTTTATATCATTATTTATTGCTTTTGTACATTTAGTACATTTGCCGGAAGATTCAGACAATCGGCTTTTTTGGACAGGTGGTCCCCCCTTTTAGTCCGGTTCTTTGAGGGTTCACTGTATGGATGATTCTCCAAGTAAATCTTTGTTTTGTATTGAAGAGAACATAAATTAATGCTCAGAATGTTTGCATGAAAACTCTTATGTAATATAAATTTAATCATTATTTTAAGCTTGTCAACTTGAGTAACTTCAGCTGATACGAACAATCAACCTTCATATAAATGATCTGTCTTACCTTTCCCAGTTTGATAGTTTCAACACCGACTTAATACTATACATTTGATGAAATAATTCTTTTCACAGTTTTATCAATACTGTACTGTACTGTACCTTACTGTACTGTACTGTACAGGGGATCCCTGGGTTATAAACGGGTTCCGTTCCTGAGGACGTTCCTAAGTTGGATTTATACATATGCTGTATGCATACTGTACTTACAGAACAATGTTTAAAATCTCACTATATCATAGCCTAACACTTAATTTCAGACAAAAGAAGAAATAGAATGACAAAATACAGTAAATGAAAGTAAAAAATAAGTCATCAGGTAAATAAGATAATGTAAATTTCAAGTTTATCCCCGAACGTATCGGCGGGCATTCATAAATTGGACGTTCATAAGTCGGGGACCTCCTGAAAATGACATGAACGGATGTACTGCTGTACAGTACTTGAGGGTCATATACGTAAAGGTGTTAAGCAGAATTTTCTTTGGACAGAGTCTTTGTAACCATATTTTTACATAATAACCTATATGGAATATGAAAGAGCATTCCAACTATAAACCAATTACACACATTTATGAACACAAGTAGATGCCATATACACTGTATTGTCTTCATCCAGGGAATTTTATCTGCAACTGTACATCTCAAATTTTTATACAAACACTCACACATATACAGTATATATATATATATATATATATATATATATATATATATATATATATATATATATATATATATATATATATATATATATATGCTGATAACCACCAGGAAAGAAGAAAACACGAAAGCGCTTGGGAACTTCGTGTTTTCTTCTTTCCTGGTGGTTATCAGTATATATATATATATATATATATATATATATATATATATATATATATATATATATATATAATATATATATATATATATATATATATATATATATATATATATATATATATATATATATACAGTAATACCCCACTTAACACGGTTTTGCTTAGCGCTATTTCACGTATACGCCATTTCATGTATACGCGGTGCCTCGCCAGAGCCGAACTTTCACTTAACACAACACGGGTTTTTTCCATTCCACATATACGCGCAGAGTGTCCGGCTCCAGACACTATTTTTGGATTCGCCCCACCCGCCACCCTCCTGCCTGCCTGCCTGTTTTAGCTCATAAAATTCATACAAATTACCCGGCCAGAATATAATTTACATTGCTGGAATTCTTACAATATGATGATCATTTTGAATATAAACATCATAGATTTTGCATTAGACATACAAATTTTAGATATAATGTTTACTCTGAGTAAATATGTTACTTTTTGTGCAAATTATATGACATTTGTATTCAAAATATTCCTGGTCTTACAAGAAATCCAGCAATGTCAATTATATTATCCTAACTTTAGTTTGAGGTATTATTTATTAAAATTTAGTGGTTTCCCCCCAAAATTTCTCAGAGAGGGAAGAACCAGGAGTGTAGTGTGAGAATAGGGGGAGGGAGTTGAGTCCATTATTTGAATACGTAGAATATTAAAACGCAAGGAAATGAGAGAGCATTGTTTTTGTTGATTAAAAACCAGTGACTGACTGGTTCTACATATAAAGCTGAAGAAAATAAGACCCTGATTGTAGCTGTAGTAAAATTAATGTAAAAAAAATTAATATGGTTGTTTGAAGTAATGTTATTTAATGTTAATAAATGGAACAATATAAGTAGCTAACCATTAATGGTAAACAAAGTGAGACTGCGCGTATGTAAGTGCGCACATGTGAAAACGTATCATCAATACTCTACATAAGAAAATGAAAGCAACACTTATTTACTGCTCATATATATTGAAGGGTTAAATATTGTACTCTGTATAGACAAGCAGAGAGAGAGAGAGAGCAGCCGAACTGCCGGATGTAAACAAACCTTAATTTCCCGCGGTATTGTTGTTTGTTTTTTTACGGGGATTAGCCCACCCGGGCATAGGTCACTGACCCACATTGGGGCCTGAGGGGCAAAAACTTAATACTCCTGTAATACTAATAATAATAATAATTCAAATAAGTTAAAAAAAAAAAAAGAAGAAAAAAAAAAAAAAGCTGCCTATCTACCTATTGGGCAAACTAAATTCGTTCCGGACCACGGGAGTTTCCGGACCACAGAATGCCGGACTAGAGAGGTGCAACCTGTATATATATACAGTTGTACCCCGCTTTACGCGGTCAATTGAACCCACAGGGTACCGCGTTAAGTGAAAACCGCGTTAAGTGAACAACAGAACATATGGGATTAATTCCAATAGAGATTGGCCCGACCCCCAAACTCCCACTTTTTGACGACACACAACTATGTTGTAGTAAAAATTTTATCTTAACTTTATGATGGTATGAACAAACAAGTAATATAGAAGAGGTTAGGTTAGGAAAAATAAAGGTTAGGTTAGGAAAACTAAAAGTTAGGTGTAACACTTACGTTAGTAGAAGAGATGGGTCGGCATACGGGGATGGAGGCTGGTTCCGAGGCAGAGGGCAGATTACTGGCCCTCAGGTGAATCACCATTACTAGGTGCATCACCACTATCAGTTACAGTTGTCAGGGCTTCCCTGACAAATCCCTCAAAGTCACCTTCACTGTCACTATCACTGGCTCTGGCTGGCTGTGGTGGGTTGCGGGCGAAGAACTCGGTAATGCTTTTTTGACGGCTAGTGTTAATGTTGTCTTGATACACCTTGATGTAGGACTCCATAGCCTGCACCAGCCGGGTATGGAAGACTTCATAGCGGTCATCGTCATTGTCGCGGGAAAGGAAGGACTTCATTTTTTCTGCACACTCCATGGCACCCTTAATATCACTATGACTTAACTTGTGTTCTTCGGAGAATGACGCACCTTCTTCCTCTTCACTGACGTGATCATCTTCCATCATCTCGTCGGCAGTCACTTCAGGATCTCTGATCACATCCAGGATGTCTTCGTTGGTGGTCACGGAGAAGCCTTCAGCTGTAATATTGTGCGCAGCTTCTCTGGCAAGGTCCACTGCTACTGCAACAGTCTGAACCTCACCAGGCACAGGTTGACTCCTCCTCTCAGCTAGTATGCCATTCAACACATGTCTCCATGCGTGACGAATCGTAGCAATAGACAGCTGATCCCATGCCTCCACCAAGAAGTCTACAGCTTGTTTGACGTTAAACTTCTTCCAAAACTGTTTGACGAGAACTTCTTGAGTCGCCACCTCTTGTTCCTTGTCCTCGTCGCTTTTACTCTCGCTGTCGGTGTCACCCAGCTTACGCAACTCATCCTTGGTGTTGGTAGAGTCGTTCAGGAGCTTGAACTTCTTTGCAGAGTACGCAGCTTTCACATTGCAGATCAACTCCTGGTCCTTGGGCTGGATTAATGATGTAGTGTTGGGAGGAAGGAAGACCACTTTTACGTTGGGGTGACGATCCATAAGTAGGGGCGAGTGTCCAGGTGCGTTGTCAAGGAGCAACACAATGTTGAATGGAACATTCTGTTGCTCGCAGAATTTCTTCACGTCGGGAACAAAACAGTCGTCAAACCAGAAGAGGGACAGAGAAGAGAACATCCACCCCTTATGTGCGGTTAGCCAGTGGACATTAAGCTAGTTCATGTCAATCTTCTTGTAGGCGTGCGGCTTGCGGGCTGTGTGAATCACCGATAACTTTGGTTTACAGGTACCGGAGGCATTGGTGGTAAAGAGGATGGTGATGCGTTCCTTCTGCAACTTCCGACCCCTTACCTTGCTGGCAGACTGGACAACGAAGGTCTTGGAAGGTAGCGTTTTCCAGAAAAGACCAGATTCGTCCATGATAAACACCTGGTCGTCAGTGTACTGTCCTTCCTCCATAACCTCACGTAAGAACTGAGGAAAATCTCTAGCCGCCACACGGTCAGCACTCGCTTCCTCACCACCAATGTTGATGTTGGTGATCTTGTTTCTCTTCTTAAACTTATGCAGCCAACCAGAGGAAGCATTGAAGGGTTTGGGCTCTGCAATTCCCAGCTTACGTGACACTGCTGCGTAAAGTTCACGTGCGTACTCCTGTACTGAGCGCGTGTCGACCGCCATGTTCCGTCTTGCCTGACGAATCAAGTAACTCACCAGCAAATTTTCCACCTTTACCAGCACCTTGTTCTGGCAATACTGTACTTGATCAATGAAGCACCTGCAGACTGTGTGATTCTCATGTGTTCTTTGATCTTGGCTGCATCCTTCTTAATAGTATGAATCATAGATTCGTTGACGCCATGCTGGAGCGCGAGATCAGCTTGACGTGTTCCTTTCTCCAAATCTTGAACGATCTGGTATTTCACTTCGTAGCTTAGGGCACGGCGTGTCTTCTTGGGCTTAGGGCGGCTGGGTCCAAGTAAGGAAAGGTTTCTCTCAGGTGGCGGTGGTGGTCTGGCAGAAGCCATTTCACAGAACAATGGATGCACGTATACACGGGGTGACCTGGAGGGATGAAACTAGCGCGGCAGCGTCCTCTTTCCTCCCTCTCTCCCTCCCCGGGTGGACACGTCATATTATTCTAAACCAATTACAGCTAGCAGCAGAGGGGAGAAGGGATGCATGGCCAATCACAGTCCGATATGTCATATGACGTCAGTGATAACGCAACAAAGACACACACTGCGCAACCTTACAGCGCGGCTTGCCCAGGCGGAGGGAGGCGGGAGGAGGAGGGAGGGAGGAGGAGGAGGAGGGAGAGGCGAGGCAGGCGGGAGCGGGTGGGGCGAATCTAAAAATAGCGTCTCGAGCCGGACACTCTGTGCGTATATGGGTAGATGAACCGCGTTAAATGAAAGTTCGGTTCTGGCGAGGCACCGCGTATATGAGAAATCGCGTTAAGTGAAACCACGTAATGCGGGGTACAACTGTGTATATATATATATATATATATATATATATATATATATATATATATATATATATATATATATATATATATACACACAGCTAGACCCCGACTTACGACGGGGTTAGGGACCCAAATCCAGGTCGTAAGTCCGACATAGATAAAAATTTTTTTTTTTTTTTTTTTTTTTTTTTTTTTAATAAAGAATCTACAATGAAATTCAGTACAGTAAAAGTAATAAATAATGAGGAATGGATACAATACAGTAAAAGTAATAAATAATGGGGAATGGATACTACAGTACAGTAAAAGTAAACAATAATGAGGAATGGATACAGTGTGACTGAGCACTTACCTTTAATGTAGTCAGCTGAATGCACATGGGGCCCCCATAATTTTCTAATTATACATGGAGACTACATTAACTGGAAACGTTTCGGTATAGAAAATGCGTGTGTCATTCTGAAAAACAAAAAAAAAAATTGAAGAAAAAAAAATGGTCACAACTGCGGCTGTTGTAAGTCCCGACGGTCGTAAGTCGAAGCAGACGTAAGTCGGGGTCTAGCTGTATATATATATATATATATATATATATATATATATATATATATATATATATATATATATATATATAGATATATATATAACTATATATATATATATATATATATATATATATATGCAAGTAAATCACTGTAGGTGCGCGTGATCTAGGTATATGCTGATAACCACCAGGAAAGAAGAAAACACGAAGTTCCCAAGCGCTTTCGTGTAATTCACATCTTCACCCCTGAAGATGTGAATTACACGAAAGCGCTTGGGAACTTCGTGTTTTCTTCTTTCCTGGTGGTTATCAGCATATACCTAGATCACGCGCACCTACAGTGATTTACTTGCATATATATATATATATATATATACAGTTGGTCCTCTTATTACGCGGTCCCGCATTCCGCGTTTCACCGTTAACGCGGTGCCTTGCCAGAACCTAACATTTTCACATTCCGCGGTCGTGTACCCCATTACGCGGAGAGCAGCTGGCAAGCCGCGCCATTTTTGGATCCAAACCTCCCGCCATCCGCCATGTTGTGTAAGAGGTGCGAAAATGGTGCGCACAAGGTCGCCCAGTCATTAAAACATTACCGAGTTCTTCACCCGCCACCCACTACAGCCGGCCCAAGTCAGTGATAGTGATAATTATAGTGAGGATATGGACTTATATGAACTTTGGGGGGTTTGACAAAGAGGCCCTGCAAGCCTCTGTGGTGGATAGTGATACAATTGATACAAGTGATACAGGTGAGGGCCAATAATCTGCCCTCTGCCTCGGAACCAACTGCCCATCCCCGTGTGCCCAGCCATCTTTTCTACTAATGTTAGTGTTAAAAAACCTAATATTATTGATATTTCTCTTAATTATTAATTGTGTGTGCATGCCATCATAAAGTTAAGATAATATTTTTACTACAACATAGTTGTGTGTCGTCAAAAAGTGGAGTTTGGGGATCGGCCCGGACTCCATTTCAATTAATCCCATATGTTATGTTATTCAATTTACGCGTTTCTCACTTTCCGCGGTACCCTCCGGGTTACATTAACCGCGTAATATGAGGACCAACTGTATATATATATATATATATATATATATATATATATATATATATATAACTCACCTTCTCTTTACACATAGTTGTCATAGTGCATGGAGATGGGATCTGCATATATAATCAACAAACCAGTACATTAATAACAGCAGGTATATGGTAGAGAAACTGCACAGTACTTTAGTGAAGTAAAGAACCTTTCATTACAGTATCAGGTCAACATCCAGCATCTGTATCCAGTATTTATTAACAACTTTAACCTTTTCTTTTTGCTTTATTTTCCCCTCGATGTAAAAGAGTACATGTACAGTATGCATGTTTAAGCAGAAACTTTGAGCACTTCTGTATTGGATTTTGACACCAGAAGGTATTGAGAGCATAACAGTAATAGGGATGATTGTGTAGGTGTTTCCATGCTTCTAGTTTGCATACTTTCACATAGGTAGAGAAGTGAAGCACGAGGAGAGGGGAACACATCTTAATGGGTAGGTTTTGTTATAACCATTTGACAACAGACAGATAGATGTATGTACAGTAGTGGTATTAGTCTTAACTCAAAGAATATAGCTCGATGAAGTAAAGAATCACCTTGATAATGATGGTAGCAGAATATAAAATTATTTTATAAGGAATAATGATGAGTACATGAGTGGCCAACTTGTTAAGGCTTGTTAAATATATTAATAAAAAGAAGTATTTTGAATATGACAGTTTAACCCTTTCACCGCGTGGCTCAACTTTATTCACGTTTTTATTTTTATCCTTCACCGCGTAAATCGACATTAGTCCACATTCGTAAAAAACTTTCTGTTAATGCGTAACACGACTACAGTCCTTCAGGGTTTGAATTATGCTGCCACCTAGTGGCGATTGGGTCAAGCTGAAGCTACCGCCATCAAAACACTGGGAATCAACATTGCTGCTTTGTGTTTTCCCCATTTTCCCCAGTTTTTATAACTACTGTACAAGTAATAACCATTTATATTATATTATAATGTTAGTTTTTATTCTATAGATTCAATACTAGCACTTGGAGTGTGATAATCATTAAATTAGAAGGGAAATGAACGAGGTAAGTTGGGAAGTAAATTTATTTCTTGCATATGCCATGATGGAAAATTATGTGACTTTGTTTATTCATGTTTTTATCGAGAATAATGGGATATACTGTAGTGATATTTTAAAATTTAAGAGTGTGCTATATGAAATATGTATTAGAAAGCTGTAGTACAAAATTAATAGAGGAGAAAGGAAACATAATATAAGGGGAAATAGAGCGACACAGATAACCAGAGAGCCAAACATGGCATATTGAGACGGGTTTTCCGATACTTCATGTTTTTCTTTACCTTTCAGAATGTCTGGAATATGTGAGTGAGTGAGGCATGTAAAATGTGAAAGGAAAATCTTTTATGGATATACTGTATATTAATTTATTCTTTACCTATATACTGTATACAGTTCGTCCCCGAGTTACGTACATCCGACTTACGTACAAACGGCCGATACGTACATCGTTTCTGAAGTCTTTAATTGCAAAAATATTGTCTTAAAAGGGCGAGCAATTTTTAAATTTGGCGGGCGAGCCAGCCGCACCGCGCCGCCACTATCACTGACCATGCAGACGACACGCTAGACGCACCAAAACAACAAGTGTGGTCATTGTGCATACAGTACTTCTCCTGTGAATTTCTGCCCTATTTTGTACACTTTACTCTGTGTGCAATGACTGGTGTAAAGCGTAAGAGTGGTGAAGCCAGTGGGAGTGCTACGAAACGTCAAGCAATCTCACTAGAGGTAAAAATGGACATAATAAAACTGCTTGAAAGTGGTGAAAAGTTGACCAATGTTATAGGGTTGGGGGATTTTCGAGTTACGTACATTTCGAGTTACGTACAACCTTTTGGTCCCCATTATGTACGTAACTTGGGGACTTACTGTATTCCCAAAGGTGGTTTACTTCCTTGTCTTACAATCAACTTCATCTTTGTAATCTTAATTTAAACTTTATTCTAGTCCAATAAATAACAAGTGCAATAGAATAACTAGTCTATTCCAATATTTTATTTCATTTACCCACTAACATTCTCGTCTGTGCACAAGTGGTTTTCGCATTTGCCTCATAAAGATATAGGATTTCATTATATATATATATATATATATATATATATATGAATAATGGTCAGTAATATAAAATTATGTGACTTCAATGGAAGATAAACTATCGTTGCAGTTTATACAATCTGACATATCTACTTATGATATTGTCCATTATTATAAACATAGAAAAAAGGTAAAAAAAAAGTGTTTTCCCACAAGTCGTAAATTTATCCTAGATATTATTATTTTATGACTTTTTAATTGTTAAATATGGATTCCTCACACTTTTTTGATTTAAAAAAAAGTTCAAACGTTAATGAAAGCATTTTCATTTTTTAGTGACTTTTGGCACTCATTGGGGAATACCGCTGAAATTGGCCGACACGGTGAAAGGGTTAAAGTAAAGTAAAGTTAAGTAAAGTAATATTCATATGTACAAAATACCTATTTACAGAAGATCATGAGAAACAATACTAACAGTAATGATTATGATAACATTGATTTCATGTTATATGTAAGAGCTTAGAGTAAAAATATGTTTTCAAATTAATGATTACAGTGTTAGTGCTATAGTCCTCCCTACCCTGTGTTTTTAAAATTTGCATTACTGTACAGTAGTATTTAAAGAATGAGGCAGACATTTGTTCATGTAACATTACACAGTTGTACAGCAAAGTAAGTTTGTTCCTATTATTGTAGGTGATTATTGTTCCCCAGACATTTGTGCCATTTTAATGTAAAGAAAATACTACTGTATAACATTTTTTATCCAGATATCAGTAGTAACGTTCAAAATGAGTCGGATGCAGGTGGTGCAGGAGTCCCGCGGCTACGAGTCCACCGTCAAAGTCCAGTGCTGCCACTTGATGTGTGAGGAGTGTACCACCATGGGCTACGATGAATTCCAGGTACCTTATTACCAAAAACCGATTATCCGTAATATCTTTATATTTTTGCATGACTTTTGGGTTCCATTCCAATGGAATGTTTTGTTTGATGTGTTGTGTAATTTGAATGAGACCTTATTGTAAATCAGAAATTTTCTTGATTTGTTTAGTTTTATGTGTTAGAAGTTTAAGGAAAAGCACTTTTTTGGATTATGAAATACAGTATGAAACAATACAAAATTATTGAAACTGAACAGTGATGAATATATTGGAAAGAAGATAACACAGTAAAAATAGAGATCTTTCTTATACAGTACAGCATATGATCAGAAGCTCACACACTAACTTTTCTTCTTGTTGCTCAATCTGCACACTCATAACTTTTCCAGATGATTCAAAATACAATACAGCTGAAGAATGTGTTTAAATATCAGTTCACTTGGGTAATTTCTGAAGGACTTTTGTTGGAAGGAAGGCCATGCTTTTAGTTCACTGATAAATACTAGTAATCTCAAAGTAGTACAGTTGTAGGAGTTAAGAACCACAACTGAAAATATTGGTTGTTTAATTTTTCTGAAAATTTCAGGGATGAAAGCCATAAGTACAAGCAGTATGTAATGTATGTGTAGGGCTTACTGACTTGAAGGATTTTATTTTAGGATTTTTTTTTTAATCAAGAGGAGATAGACAAAAAAAAAAGTAATCTCAAATAACTACAGAACCATTGACTCTCTTTTCCCCCTTTCAAGTATGTCATGTTATGGACAATGCTGTATAAATGTTGTTAGGTAGAGTACTGTGGCTCTTACTTCACTGTTTATACAACCACTGTGAAGTGTGGACATGTTTGTTTGTCCTTGATTGCCTCGTTTAACCCCTTGTATATGGGATCCTTCCTATGCTGACAAAATTGTCTGCCATTAGACAAATAAAATGTCATCCCTGTGGTGAAGGGGTTAATCTTGTGACACAAGATAGTATTGACAAGAGGAACTATAAAGATGACTGGACCGGATTAACTTTTGATGTTCATGGTGCATGTGGTACATTTTTGTACAAGTTTCTGTACTTCAACACTGAACAATTCGACATACAGTAGGCTCTCGCCAATAACGTCTAATAGGTGCCTGAAAAACGCTGTTATTAGCGAAAACGTTTTTGTGTGACATTAAAATACATGTAAAAAGGGTTTATTGGTGCCGCCGCCCCAAGAATTTTACCCATTTTTTCCCCTTTGAAGTCCTCCTAACACTTTTTGTTAGCTGAAGTAAAAAGAATTGTTATTCAATCATCAAAATACAGAATTTGAGTAATATAACACTTAGCTTGGGGGAGTTTTTGAAGTGCTTGGTGTGATGATTGTTCCGATGCTGAGGCATGGAGGCTACTGCGTTGAACTTCCACCCACTTCCCTGGCTTCATCTCCATCCCCATCCCCACGCTGGCCTCTCGCACCCGGTTTGCCCACTTCTGCGAACACTTCATCAAACCCCACAAAGTCAAAATCTTCAGGCATTTCCCTAATGTCATCAATGTCTTCGTCAACTTTCTGTCACTTTTATCATTCATAGCTCGCCTCGCATTTCCATCACTACCGAAATATTTCTTAGCCAGCGCAATACTCTTCTTGCTCTCCTCTAAGTTCCTTTTAATATTTCGCACTGTAGACTCAGGACAGTTCAATTTTCTCACAATATCAATGTTCCTTGCACCACTTTCAATGAGTTCAACAATCTGTTCTTTATCCTTGACTGAGTAGGCACGCTTCTTGTGGCTTTGTCTCTTAGCTTTGGGGTCTTTTTCCTCATTCACTTTAAATGTTCTCGGGCATTCAGGCGGGAAATCACTCCCTCCACCACCTCCCCTAGCCCCCACAGGCAAAAATGCAGAAGCCATTATTGACCACTGACCCTAGCAACCACTGGTTATAGAGGCAAAAATCTCACACTTGGGAACAGTGCTGTATTCCACGGAGCATGCATGAGAGTGAGAGTGAGGAGGAGCGGACAACTATGTCATCAACATGGCGGCAAACAAACACTATCTTTGATGCGCTCGGACGCTTCCCGCGAAATCTCCGTTATTCAAGAGAACCCAGACGTTATTATCGAAAATGGGTATGTATTATAACTTTATTGTCGAAAATGTTATTGTGGAAGTCGTTATTGGCAAGAACCTACTGTATACACAATGAAATATACACACCAGTTACATAACAGTATATACAAAATTACACTTCATTACCTTTTTTGGACATAACAAGTTGAAAATCAGTGTTAATTGGTCACTCACACTAGAAATTTGTTGCATTATTCACATATTTAGGGGGCTTAGGCATTTTACAGCCAGTGTGCTAGAAGGAGCAAATGGATGTTCAATACAAAGGGTTGAACTTTTTAGGTTTCACTGGTGTTGCAAGGGAGTGAGCGGGTAGGGATGGTTAATTGTACTGCACTGTACAGTACTGTACTTTACAAACACAGGAAACTCGACCTCTTTTTCTCACTTCCCATCATCACCTCCTAGTTGAGAGAGAGTTGTATGCTTGTGGATGTGTGTTGTGTTTGTATGTATACTGTATTACCTCGCTTTACACGGTTTCACTTTCCGTGATTTCTCATTTACGCGCTACCTTGCCAGAACCGGACTTTCACTTTCCGCGGTGCATCTACTCATATATGCGGTGAAGTATATATATATATTTTTTTTTATTTAGCTCATAAAATTCATACAAGTTACCCGGCCAGAATATAATTTACATTGCTGGAATTCTTACAATATGATGATCATTTTGAATATAAACATCATGGATTTTGCATTAGACATACAAATTTTAGATCTTATGTAATAATTTGGTTTACACAAAGCAAATATTTTTTCTTTTGTGCAAAATATATGATGTTTACATTCAAAATATTCCCTGACCTGCAAGGAATCCAGAAATGTCGATTATATTATCATAACTTTAGTCTGAGTTATTATTTATTACTAAAAATGTAAATATACTATTTTCTCCCAAAGCTTCTCTGGTAGGGAGGGAAGGTGGGGGGAGGGAGGGAGGGAGGGAGGGACTGACCCAGTTAGGGCCGAGTATTTTGATTGACAGATAGTGTCCTTGAAGAATATTTCTTTGTTTATTTACTGAAGATATATGTTTCAGCTCATAAAATTCATACAAATTACCCTGCCAGAATATAATTTACATTGCTGGAATTCTTACAATATGATGATCATTTTGAATATAAACATCATGGATTTTGCATTAGACATACAAATTTTAGATCTAATGTAATAATTTGGTTTACACAAAGCAAGTATTTTATCTTTTGTGCAAAATATATGAAGTTTGCATTCAAAATATTCCCTGACCTGCAAGGAATCCAGAAATGTCAATTATATTATCCTAACTTTAGTCTGAGGTATTATTTATTACTAAATGTTAAAATCGAGTGTTTCACCCAATCATTTCTCAGAGAGGTAGGGGCTAGTGAGCTGGGAAGAGAGGGGGGGGGGGATTTGAGTCCATTATTTGAATGGACATTAACCTGGCGACTGTATTTCTCTTAAATATTAATTGTGTGAGCATACCATCATAAAATTTAGATGTTATTTTTACTACAACATAGGTATTGTGTCGGAAAAAGTGGAGTTTGGGTCGGGCCAGTCTCTATTGGAATTAATCCCATATGTTCTGTTGTTCACTTTACGCGGTTTTCACTTTCCGCGGTACCCTGTGGGTTCAATTGACCGCGTAAATCGGGGTACTACTGTATATGTGTATTGTATGTATGTATGTATTATGTATGTATGTATGTATGTATGTATGTGTGTGTATGTGTCATTTGTCCATGGGTCCATCTTAATAGTGGTTCCCTATCTTCTCCCTTACATTATTTTTTACTCCCGTGCTTACTTTAAGTTCCCTAGTCTTCACTCTGAGCACCTTTCCCCAGCATCAGGATTCATGCAATCTCTTTAAGAATCATGAGGATTAAGAGGAATTTTGGGGGATTATTAAGATACATGGAAGGTTTTTAACAAATGGAAGGTGTTAAGGGATTGTTAAGTGTTCAAGGAAGGAATGTTTTTAGGGATGATTGGGGTAAAAGATACTGTGGTTGTGTATGTCACCTGAGAAGACTAACTAAGAAATACACAACGTAACTCAAGAAACAATATTCAAATAATTTTGATGAACCCCAATCATATAACCAGATGCCATAATGAATAGATAATGCTTTTAAGTGCAAGGAATAACAAATTACCATTTGGGAATGAATAGAGATGATATTTAGTCTTCTACTCACTCCGTAAATTTTTTTTAGCTTGTCTCATCATCTTTAACAACAATGTTTTACGACCTCTTATCAGGCTCTTAAGTCTAATATCATTTCTCATAACCTCTTTTCATGTCAAAGTGCTCTTGTTCAGAGTTATTAGCATCATTTTTGTTATTATTGTCCAGTTAAGTTTTTTGTTGTTATGTGCAATAACCATTAACAGACAAGCATTCGCATCTGCTTACTATAATCTGGTTCATACTATGGGATGGGCTGTGTGAGGAAGTATAATAACCTTTACTGAAGCTTCAGGTGAGCATAATGTTACCAGTTAGATCAGGCTAATGAGCAGAGGATTGGTCAAATGGGCCTCAATCCTAATAAGTCTACAATACTTCAATCCAATGTAATCAATAGAATTTGGATCTAATTATAATTGGACCTATGTTAATGGTATGGTTAGGTTAGGTTGTGGCTTACCTCTGACCTGCAACCATTAGTTTTGGTATGCCGTCCCTATGACAAGTAAAAGTCACAGTTGGTCCAGATAATATAAGTATTGTACCAGAATATAAACTGTACAGTGTAAGAATTTTACTAGTATTTTAATATTAATGATTTTACACAGAACGTCTTTTCTTTCAGTTTTTTCTAGCTCGTATGTGTCATTTCTACACAAATAAGATCGTGTAATTAATTATTTTTTGGGATGAACTCAGGATAAAAGTATAAAATATGCAGAATTTTCTTTATGAACTGCCACAGACTTATCTGACACTTGAATCAGGTGATTTTGATCCTTGGAAAGAAAAAAATTTAAATAAAGTCTTAATCTTTAATCACATTTGTTGTCACAATCAGTGAAGTTTGTCATTTTGACAGTATAGTATTTAAGTAGTTTTACTACATAAATCATGGCCTCCATTATCCCCAGTCTTCTCAGGTCTTCTCTGTAAAGATAGCTATTCAGGTTAAATTACCAGGTACTGTACCAAGATAGAGAAATGAAAAATTTTAATCAATTCTTTTCATCTACTCTGTAATCCCTGTACACACATGTACAGTCGATCAGTAGCTCTATGAAAACTGTACCAGTCCTAACTGACAGATTGAGATTATTTTTTGACAAGCTCATGCTGAGGCAGTTTATGATAATTTCTTGTTCACTCTTTGTGTTTGAAATAAGGAATGTACAGTACAGTCTCTTAAGTACCATATACAGTATTCTCAAACTATAATGCTGTAATTATCATCTTGACTCTTTTTACAAACAAACTTTTCACTGGTCTAATAATAATCATAGTTTACAAGCTGGTGTGGGACTCTTCCCAAAATCAAATATGCTGTATAAAACTAAGGACTTTTCTTTGAATAATTCTATTGGTTGTATAAAAGTGAATTTACATTTTTTTGGATAAACATAGGCTAAGAGATATACAGTATATACTAACAAGTTTAGTGTGTTCATTGTTTTCAGCTAACTTACTTGTTTGTGTGTGGTACATTTCCCTTTAATCCTCATCAGTAGAACCTAATTGTTATGATTAAAATTGAAAAAAAAATTCTTCTCCTTCAACTGTACTTATTATTGCTCTATTAAAGAACATGTGTTGCATGTGTATTACTTAACACAGTTGTCAAAACATTATAGGAGCTTCCTTTTATCACACAAAAGGAAATCGTCATAATGAAACTTGTGCCTGACGATCATGTGAGCAAATATCTGTGGGTTGGGTATTAGAATAGTCCTGGTTAGGATTGCTTCCCACATGCCTGATGAGATGCAACTCACACACATTTTATATATAAATATATATATATATATATATATATATATATATATATATATATATATATATATATATATACAGGTAGTCGTCGACTTACGACCTATGCGACTTACGTCTGTTCGACTTTACGACCGGCGGTACGACAGTTTTGGCCCCAGCCCCAGTGTAAATAATAAACCAATTGTACTGTAGTATGCAGTGATTTACTTAAACCTGACGACCGTAACAATAATGAACAAAGAAAATGTTGATAAAATATGACTTAAAGATGATTATATTATCATTACACATTACAGTATAATATACGTAAGGTAATTATAACATAGGCCGACTTACGACCAGATCAACTTACGACCGGTCGGCCGTAACCAATCTAGGTCGTAAGTCGACGACTACCTGTATATATATATATATATATATATATATATATATATATATATATATATATATATATATATATATATATATATATATATATATATATATATATATATATATATATATATATATATATATATATATATATATATATATATATATATATATATATATATATATATATATATATATATGCAAGTAAATCACTGTAGGTGCGCGTGATCTAGGTATATGCTGATAACCACCAGGAAAGAAGAAAACACGAAGTTCCCAAGCGCTTTCGTGTAATTCACATCTTCAGGGGTGAGTACAGACTAGTCTGTACTCACCCCTGAAGATGTGAATTACACGAAAGCGCTTGGGAACTTCGTGTTTTCTTCTTTCCTGGTGGTTATCAGCATATATATATATATATATACACACACACACACACACACACACACACACACAGTGGTCCCTCGGTTAACGAACAGTTCGATTAACGAAATTTCGGTTAACGAATTAGCTCCAATAAGGATTTTCAGTTCTATTAATGAACAAAACTTCGATTAACGAAATCCTTACGACAAACACGTTTTGTTGTGCGCATCAGCTGATCGGCTAGTCCGTCAATCCAGCAATTGGTTCTATGTTTACATTCGTTTCCAGTGAAGTAAATATCAAGAAAGTTGGTCTATTGAATATTTCTGCAGTTTTTTAAATTATAATTATTGGTGATTCTGAAATTTAGTTAACATATTGATAATATATACAGTACAGGGAACAGTTTTTGTGCGCCCATCAGCTGATTGAATCACCCAACAACGCTTCTCAGTTTAACTTTGTTTACAGTGGAGTGACCATCGGTTTTGTTGTTCTCTTGAATATTTTTGCATTTTTACATTAAAATTATTGGTCATTCTGAAATTTAGTTAACATATTGATAATATACAGTGCATAAATTATTATGAAACACGAAGAAGGCAATAGAACCAATGCACTCCGTAAAGAATATGGCATGTCATCATCGACTGCCTCTACAATCAGCTGTTTAATATGTAAACTAAGCTGCCGGGAATACGACATACACACCTCAAAGTAAGTTAAAATACAGTATTCTATTGCTTTTTATTGATTATTGTACAGTTTACTGTACAGTACAGTACTGTATTTAGTTTATATTTAATGTTTTGTTAATTCTATTACTGGTATACAGTACTTTTTCTGTGAGTTGGAACCAATTACCCAATATCCCATTAAAATAATAGATTCGGTTATATATATATATATATATATATATATATATATATATATATATATATATATATATATATATATATATATATACTGTATATATATATATATATATATATATACGGTATATATATTTCATTAGCCCATAAAGCGCGCGGACTTCTACATATAATCAACAACCTCACCCCCGATTATATGTAGAAGTCCGCGCGCTTTATGGGCTAATGAAATATATATGGAACCTCGTGTTTCGAAGCCGGATTTGGTAAAACGTTACTCTGATCACCTAAGAGGCACTGGTAGTCACCAATTGGAGGTTCACGGCACCATAAGTTCGATGAACAGGCTTTGTATGAAATATAACAAAGTCTAGGACTGCTTTTTGTGTCCTTGTGGTCTAGAGGTAACGTTTCCCGGTCACACACATAAGATCGTGGGTTCGAGTCCTAGTGGGGTGAGGTTGTTGATTATAATTGTAATTATATATATGTATAATTCATGTAGATCCACAATGAAAACGTGGATAAGATAAATCTTGATAAAATCACACGGGAAAAGGGAAACAACGGAGCACCTTAGCTTTCGTCTTTATTCAAGACATCTTCAGAGGCAACTGGATTACATGGACAGAGAGAGGCTTAAATATGCAGGGTGACCTTATAAAACATGAGGTCAGGTCATAATGATGTCATCCACTAATCCACACACCAACACACACGTAGAGGAGCTAAAGAGAAGGGGGTGACGTGACTAGTCAGGTCAGGTCAAAAATAAGGGACCCACTAAATAACTATCATACATCTAGATCAAAGGTTTTCAAAGCATTTTTAACCTTGGGCCACTGACAAATAAATATATGTAACATAATATCAGTTTTGAACTGACCATCACTAAGGTTTATTGATTTTAATTCCTCAATTAAACTAGCTTAAACCAGAAGTCTTTCTGTGACACAAGATGATTTAAATACTTCTAAGCTTTTTTCCCCAAGTAATGGGATGATTATTATTCCTAACATGAATGAACAGGGCACTGCTTTCAGATGCTGTTCTGATATTGTACTTATGTTGTTTGATTCTGAGCTGCAGTGTTTTTCCCTGTCTGTCCTACATATTTAAGCCTCTCTCTGTCCATGTAATCCAGTTGCCTCTGAAGATGTCTTGAATAAAGACGAAAGCTAAGGTTCTCCGTTGTTTCCCTTTTCCCGTATGATTTTATCAAGATATATATATATAATATATATATATATATATATATATATATATATATATATATAGTATATATATATATATATATATATATATATATATATATATATACAGTGGGGTATGCTATAACGAATCTAATTGGTTCTAGAACCTTGTTCGTTATAGCATTCGTTCGTTATAGGATTCGTTCGTTCCAGGCCCCCAAATACAACCACTTAACACTGAAAAATATAATATAAAATTGTAAAAATTGTAAAAAAAGTGCATACATATGCATCTAAACCCCTGAAATAAAGAATATCATTAATACTTGTAATAAAAATCAATAAATTAGGGAAAAAAATTTAAATAATGTTCGTTGTAGGAGTTTCGTTCGATATAGCATTCTCAATTTTATAGGTAAAACCATTTGTTATAGGAATTTTCGTAGTAGGATCCGTTCGTTATAGCATACCCCACTGTATATATATATATATATATATATATATATATATGCAAGTAAATCACTGTAGGTGCGCGTGATCTAGGTATATGCTGATAACCACCAGGAAAGAAGAAAACACGAAGTTCCCACGCGCTTTCGTGTAATTACACGAAAGCGCTTGGGAACTTCGTGTTTTCTTCTTTCCTGGTGGTTATCAGCATATATATATATATATATATATATATATATATATATATATATATATATATATGCAAGTAAATCACTGTAGGTGCGCGTGATCTAGGTATATGCTGATAACCACCAGGAAAGAAGAAAACACGAAGTTCCCAAGCGCTTTCGTCTAATTCACATCTTCAGGGGTGAGTACTCACCCCTGAAGATGTGAATTACACGAAAGCGCTTGGGAACTTCGTGTTTTCTTCTTTCCTGGTGGTTATCAGCATATATATATATATATATATATATATATATATATATATATATATATATATATATATATATATATATATATATATATATATATATCTATATATATTTTTACTTTTTTCATTGCAATATCTGGAAGGGCAACCTGTCCTAAGTGTTAAGTTTAGTGTTATTTTTGCCATGATCTTTAGTGAGTTGTAGCTGCACCTTATCAGGTATGTAGGGTTCAGCCTTGAGATTGCAGGTTTGAAATTTTCTTGGCTCATAAGTGAACACATTGTCCATTATGTTTAGCTGTCATGTCACAAAAACTTCTGAAGATGATGTTGTCCCAGGTCAGAAAATTTAAATATAATTTATTTTTAAGAACTCAATAAAGACAGCCTCTTACTATCTCCCCTCTATGTTCTACGGAACCACCAGAAACGTCCAGGTTGCAATGATGGTCGTAAGGTAAACAGCTCGTGTTAACCCACTGCTTATGATGTTTAGCATGTTAAATTGTAGTCTTTTTTATTTTAAATGTAGTCAATGTTCGCTGCAAAAATTAGAAAGTTTAGGTAAGATGTTTGTTTACATTCGTTAGTTGCATGTTTCATTGAGTAGAAGTTGCTTCTTGTGCATGTGGACTGTGCATTATTTTTTTATGTGTTAAAGCTGTATAATAGCTGATGATAAATGAAAATCTGAATAAAATCTGGACTACTTTAATGTTTATCATATGTAATCATTCTGTATTGGTTGATAAACTTGTGTTCCTTTGTAAATCCTCAGAGATTTAGCCCCCTACTGTACACTGCAGCACCACTCTTTGACATCATTTTTTTACTCAGCCATAAAAACTCTTATGTATCCACAATTATAAATATGTTTTTATTGTTTTAATAATTCATTCACAAGTACTATAGTATTGATTTGGTCCCACCATTACTAATTGGGGAATTGTTGATACTGCACCAAGGCAAGTTAAATGCTGATCTCAGATACAAAGGCTTATTATTTAAAGACTGTTAAGAATGGTTAACAATGTGCAGTTTATACTTTGGAACTCCTCTGTTCAAAAACTTTCAGATAGGTTATGGTTACTTTTAATGATGATATTAGCACAGTTGGTTGATAAAGTTTTAAACATTATTATTTCTTCCATCCATTCATGTAACGCTTCAACTTCAGTTTACAAATTGTACTCGTATTTAGAGAAACTCCAGACGAACTCTTGAATAGATTTATAAGCAATTGGTGTTTTACAATATCTTAGCTTTAGCACTCAAGATTGACATTGTGATGCAGTAGAGTAATTCAGACTTTTAACTGTTCTGCAGATGTTTATGAAGGATTTCTTGTATTTCACATAAAGTATTGCTGTAGTGTGTTGATAGCAGTTTACATGCATTGGCTTGAACAGTAGCCATAAGGGTGAAGAAGTATGTGGTGCTCCCAGGTGAAGGACAGATACAAACCATCATCATATTACTGTACCAAATTTTCTTTATTCATAACGTACATTAGCACATTGTAGTGACTTTTCCTCAAGTGTTGTGGTTACTTAAAACATTAAAATGGCATTAATGCTCAGTCATGTGAGAAGTGACTGACGCATTTTGGTGTGGGAGAAACTTTACACTTGTAGGGCACTTTTATTACTTATTATGGTTATTTTTACATTATATTATGTGCTTTTAACACTATTTATGTTTCATATTCAGGTACACACAGACTTAGTTTAAAATAGTGGATGATGCAGACAACATTTATGTGCGAAACAATTGACATATAATAAAAATTTCTTCCTATGTTTATTAGCGACTGTCTGTGAAGTGAGGTATATCAGTATAATGTATAGTGAAGACCCCCTGTAGATGCTCTTTGTGGGCTAACCTAACCAGTAAGCTCCTTTATCCTGGACTTGCTGACCATACCCCTAGGTGCTTTCTTTATGTTGTTACATGAAGAACATAACCTCATTCATAATATATGCCACTTTGAGTCTACAAATACGGTCAATCAATCAGAGTTCTGTCCTCATACCTGAGGGTTAGCAACCAAACATACAGTACCTGATGCAATTGAAGATTTACAGGTAGTTTTCTTTTCCTTTGCATTTGTTAACATCACTGGTGGTATTGTTGCCAAGTTAGACTCACCATCGTAGCCATATTACCCGAGTCCTCATGCTACCAGGCTGAGCTATGTTTTAATTCATAATTTTGGGTAGATATACTTTTTTTTTTTTTTTACACAGTTACATGCACACACAATCCTACATAGATACTGTGCCAAAAAAGTAAACGATTTATCTATCATTAGGTAAAAGACAGAGGGAATTAACATTTATTTGTGTGCAAGAGTTACGGTAGTAGGCTGAGCTGGAGAGTGGAGTGTGGGAGCCCCATTGCTAGGGGGTCAACAGAGGGAAGCATCCCAGCTGGGCTCCATTGATATGGTTTTCCTTAATGGTTTTTGTTGTATTTTCCGTCTAGATACAGTACACTATGTCCTCATTAATCCAACAAAAACGGAAGATCTTGGACACTCGATTTACAGAAAAATCCAACTGAACCGAGTTCAGAATATATTGACATTATGAAACAATTTCTGATTTTTTTGTGTTTGATTATTTGTTCGTTTTCTGTTCAGTTTTTGCACTTTGCCTTTGGGTGCCACATAAAATAATCTATTTATAATTACTGTGCATACAGAAATAATAAAGTAAATACTCCAATAATAAAAAAATTCTACCTCTGCGAGGTGAGCTGACGAGGCAAGGGGTGAGATGACAAGACAGGAGGTGAGGTGACATGACAAGGCACTTACATAGCACTACTAAATCATTGTCTTATAACATTTTAATTTATATTTTAAATTTAATTGATACATGATGGTTCAATTTGGCTAATTTTGCACTTAAACAACTGATCATGGCATAAGGAGATGCATTATACACTACAGTACAGTAATATTTATTAAGTTGTGATAAGTATGCCACATTATTAATTATCAAGTGCTCAAGACAGATCTTGTGGTGAGCACCAACCCCCTTGAGCAGTGACAACAATGGTGCTTGAGAGATGGTGAGTGGTGGTAACATTGTTAGGGAGAGCAGGAGCGAGATGCTGTTACCATTGTGTAAGCAAGAGACTGGGAATATACATGGTGCAATAGCTCGTGTGGGATTTTTTAGGCAAAATTATTTTTTTTTATCCCCCCCCCCCTCCCTCCTGTATTCTATTAACCTAGCATCAAATGAACCTAAATTATATGGGAATTATAGTAAAATTGCATCCTGTCATTATAAAGGGATCGTGGGTTGATAAGCACGGGAGGTGAGTTGTACGCTTCTACCTATGCCACCCTAAACCTCTTCTCCCTGGCTATTCACCGAAATTTAGTTTTGTACAGTATCTTAATATAATTCATATTCTATTCCTATAATTCATTCATCTTAATGTATTTCATAATACATTTCTCTAATAATAATAAAAATTTTGGAACCGCTCGGTTATTTCAGATTCATTCAAATTCAAATCGTTTAATTCAGTTTTGAAAAATCATATGAAATAAGCCAAAATCTTAATTCTAAAAAAGCCAAATCAATAAGGGTACAGTTTAGTATACAAAGTTGTTTGATGTAGCACAATTGTTAAATAACATACACAAAGTAGGTAGTATGGTTTATGAATGCTGGAAAAGGAGATACAGGGAGTAGAGAGTTTGCTTTAGCCATTAGGCTTACTGTGGAGGCTGTTACCTTGCAACATCAGTGATAATATTCCTTACATTTTTTAAATATTTTTACAACAAGTTCGGTATGTACAAGAGTATAATTGGATTTACGAACTAGGTTCAGGAAAGTCAGATGTTAGTATTGAGAGGAGCGCCTGTATATTTTCTTTATTTGTAAGTCACATTTGAGCATTGAAATTATATTCTGACAAGTCTTTTGGTTCGCATTCAGCCATGAATATTTGAAGGCAAAATTTACTAAAAGAGCGAGAAAAAGAATTACCCACAAATTTGAGAATGGGAATTTGTTTTTTGCAAATTATCACTACGTACTTCTCTGTACAAAGCAAAATGGTCCCTTCAATATGTCTGTGTAAAGAGAGTTAAATGGGCTGGCCCCTAACCTTGTGCTGCCCCACAAACACTTTGGCTGCTACTTAAATCTCTCACCCATTTTCTATTTTTTTTTACCAAGGTCAATCCCCTCCTTGTACAGTACTGTGTTACTAATGTTTTTGTGTAGAACTAGTTCATGTGTGCTGACATGAGCAATTACTTCTTTTGATAAATTCTTTTCTGTAGCCGTAAAGCACCATAAGACAGTGGACATACTGTAATACTATACAGTATGGGGTTTTGGTGATTCTATTAACATACTGTATCCCACAACAGGTGTCATATACCAGAGAGTTAAAAATGTCTCCCTTTGCACTTTCTTGATTTCATCTGTGATCATAATTATTATGTTCTTGTGGTCAATATTTGACTCTTTTAATGGCCTTAATAACAGCGATGTAATAAAGCTGGTGTCACTGTCATTCTCGGTGGGGCCTTGTGAAGATGCTTCCTGAACAGTGTTTTTATAACCTGGGTTTAGTTACTTGTAGAAGCAATATTATGTAAGAAGAGTTCTTTACATCTAAGTGGTCCACTTGGACTGTAGCTCCCATTGGTGGCCTGAATCACATTTTTTTTAATTTCAGACTATGTTTGAGATCTCATAAAGTGTCCTGTTTTCATTTTTGTATAACATTATGTTGTACTTCATTAACCTCTGCCCCAGTGCTTCTGTTTTCTCCACATTCATACTTGATAATGAGATTCTCTTATTTTTTCTGACATCTTTATCTGTCGATGCAAGTACAGTAGGCGCTAACTCCTGCACACAGATTTTGAATATTTTTATGGTTTTTTATCACCTGAAGAAAGTGTCGGTGACATTGCTTGCAGAAGATTGTGTTTATACTATACTGTGATATAGATAGGAAATATTTTCTTGCAGTTACCAGGTAATTTTCAGTTTTGGGGAGAAGCAATAATTTTAATACTGTACGTATATTATTGTTAAAAAAAATCACAGTGAAATAACTATCTTATTTTCTTCTAGCAATTTTTCTCTTAATAATTGAGGAAAACTTGAGCATTACACTACACTATTCAAACTGATTTCTGTTTGTCCGTAGCACTATTGTGTATGGCTAAACCTTATTAAGTAGAACACATTATCTTTGTACAGAACTGTAAATTTTTTCAAATAAATTTGGTCTTGAATCCCATCTGCACAGAACTGTGCATTGATCTGTATATCATCAAGATTTTTATACACAGACTCATAGTTTTTGCTGAATGAAAGATTTTTTGTATAATTGTGTAGCATTATGCCCCATACAAAACATGGGTGGCCTGCCAAGTGTAATGGTGTAAGTGGTGCTTAGATAGATTTTGCACATGGCTGTTGAAGATGATAATGTAGCTGCTACTTTAGTTGAAGAGTGAGCTCATTCACAGCTTGGTGATGTTATAGATGTAGCAGAGACTAAGAAGCAAAGATCTCACTGTGCACAGTTCAATATACTGTAGTTCACTTGTTTATTGGAAATTTGGTTTATATATACAGCACTGTATCGTTATCCTTTTTATATACATCATATAAAAAAAGGTTGATGGGGTTTTACTGCATATTGAAAATACATTTTAGTTAAAAGAAAGTCATTTGGCCTTTTTTTCTACAGATGTTATAAAAGATCAAATAGTTATTGAAGTCATGTGTTTACATTACTGTGGTAATTGTGATACTGTACAACAGTGTGGCTTAATGAGAAGAGTCTCCCAACACTCCTACCTGCACCCACTCCTCTCTGTTCCTCCCAACACTCCTACCTGTACCCACTCCTCTCTGTTCCTCCCAACACTCCTACCTGTACCCACTCCTCTCTGTTCCTCCCAACACTCCTACCTGTACCCACTCCTCTCTGTTCCTCCCAACACTCCTACCTGTACCCACTCCTCTCTGTTCCTACCAACACTCCTACCTGTACCCACTCCTCTCTGTTCCTCCCAACACTCCTACCTGTACCCACTCCTCTCTGTTCCTCCCAACACTCCTACCTGTACCCACTCCTCTCTGTTCCTCCCACCACTCCTACCTGTACCCACTCCTCTCTGTTCCTCCCAACACTCCTACCTGTACCCACTCCTCTCTGTTCCTCCCAACACTCCTACCTGTACCCACTCCTCTCTGTTCCTACCAACACTCCTACCTGTACCCACTCCTCTCTGTTCCTACCTGTACCCACTCCTCTCTGTTCCTCCCAACACTCCTACCTGTACCCACTCCTCTCTGTTCCTCCCACCACTCCTACCTGTACCCACTCCTCTCTGTTCCTCCCAACACTCCTACCTGTACCCACTCCTCTCTGTTCCTCCCAACACTCCTACCTGTACCCACTCCTCTCTGTTCCTCCCAACACTCCTACCTGTACCCACTCCTCTCTGTTCCTCCCAACACTCCTACCTGTACCCACTCCTCTCTGTTCCTACCTGTACCCACTCCTCTCTGTTCCTCCCAACACTCCTACCTGTACCCACTCCTCTCTGTTCCTCCCAACACTCCTACCTGTACCCACTCCTCTCTGTTCCTCCCAACACTCCTACCTGTACCCACTCCTCTCTGTTCCTACCTGTACCCACTCCTCTCTGTTCCTCCCAACACTCCTACCTGTACCCACTCCTCTCTGTTCCTCCCAACACTCCTACCTGCACTCTTATCTCTCAGCTTCCTCCCTTCCTGTACATACATTCATCTACTCAGATACAGTTGTTATGGTTCTGCTCTCCACTCCCCATGTATCCGATCTACGGTACATCAGTATAAGTTCATGCTCTCCATATTTCCAGTTAATAGAAATACAGTACTGTATTGCATTTTGTACGTAATCAACCCCTCTTATCATGCACAATACTGTACACAAATTGTACACACAACTCAAGATCTCCCCAGATGTGTATGTGTTGGTTGAGTCATCATGATAGTTGCCTGCAGGGTCATAATATGGTGATTATATAAGTGTGAATCCCAATGTATGTTCAATCTACAGTTGGGTCTCACATTACGCGGTTAATGTAACCCGGAGGGTACCGCGGAAAGTGAGGAACGCGTAAAGTGAATAACATAACATATGGGATTAATTGAAATGGAGTCCGGGCCGATCCCCAAACTCCACTTTTTGACGACACACAACTATGTTGTGGTAAAAATATTATCTTAACTTTATGATGGCATGCACACACAATTAATAATTAAGAGAAATATCAATAATATTAGGTTTTTTAACACTTACATTAGTAGAAAAGATGGCTGGGCACACGGGGATGGGGGATTGGTTCCGAGGCAGAGGGCAGATTATTGGCCCTCACCTGTATCACTGGTATCAATTGTATCACTATCCACCACAGAGGCTTGCAGGGCCTCCTTGTTAAACCCCTCAAAGTCCATATAAGTCCATATCCTCACTATAATTATCACTATCACTGACTTGGGCCGGTTGTGGTGGGTGGCGGGTAAAGAACTCGGTAATGTTTTGATGACTGGGCGACCTTGTGCGCACCATTTTCGCGCCTCTTACACAACATGGCGGATGGCGGGAGGTTTGGATCCAAAAATGGCGCGGCTTGCCAGCCGCTCTCCGCGTAATGGGGTTCACGACCGCGAAATGTGAGCATGTTAGGTTCTGGCAAGGCACCGCGTTAACGGTGAAACGCGGAATGCGGGACCGCGTAATGTGAGGATTGACTGTATTCTTAAAAAGTTGGTATCAACACAATAATATCTCCGTTAGCCAGAATCCATCTTAACCGGAACTCTCCGATGGCCGGAATTGAAATTTTCTCTGAAAATCGTTCCCAAAGCCGTAATTTTCCGGAAAATTCTGAGAAAATTTCCCCAGTACCCGGAAAAATCCGGGGATGGGGGAGTTTTTTCCAGGTCTGAGAGAAATGAAAACCAGCCTCGTTTTCTGAAAATTCCAAGAAAATTTTTGTGGTACCCAGAAAATTCCGGGATGAGGGATTTTTTCTGGCTTTGAAAGAGTCATCTCGTTACTGCTAACAGAAATATCGCACTGTAATTGTTGCACTGACGACTTTATAAGGTGAAATATTTGTATGTTGCGTATTTCAGTAGTTTGTCCTCTTCTAACACATCATCCAATCTTCAGAAATCCTTTTGAGTGTGTTCATTTTACTGACTATTCTTTTGACATGCTTCCCACACTTGATATTGACATAGGCAGTCCCCGACTTACGACGGGGTTATTGACCCAAATCCAGGTAGTAAGTCGAAAATGTGAAAATAATACATAGGAAATCAAAATGGGTGTCTCTTTTTCTTCTCAGCACCACAAAACTCTCACTTTTAAGCTTGCTAGCCATTTTAAAGGGAATTACAAACGAAAATTTTGTCAGTATACAGCGCAATCACTAATGTCGAGACTCAAAAATACGTACAGTGGGGTATGCTGTAACGAATCTAATTGGTTCTAGAACCTTGTTCGTTATAGGATTAATCCGTTCCAGGCCCCCAAATACAACCACTTAACACTGAAAAATATAATATAAAATTGTAAAAATTGTAAAAAAGTGCATAAATATGCATCTAAACCCCTGAAATAAAGAATATCATTAATACTTGTAATACAGAAACAATAAATTAGTAAAAAAAAAAAAAAAAAAAAAATTTTTAATAATGTTCGTTGTAGGAGTTTCGTTCGTTATAGCATTCTCAATTTTATAGGTAAAACCGTTCGTTATAGGAATATTCGTAGTCGGATCCATTCGTTATAGCATACCCCACTGTAATTTGAAAAAAATTTGGTACGACTTCAGCGGTCGTATGTCCGGGTGGTTGTAAGTCAAGTAGGTCGTAAGTTGAGGAGTACCTGTACAGTATTTTCTCTATTTAACGAACTAATTCGAGCCACCCCTTTCCGTTAAATCAAAATTTCCGCTAAATCGAATTTCCGTTATTTTCGCTCGATTTAGCGAACTATTTTACTAGATCGAGCATGATTCCATTAAAATTCACGCCAAATGTGCTGCTTGGTGAGTGGGGTTTGTTTACATCTGCTCGGTCTGTGTCCTGCCTCTACCGCGTGTGTTGTTCACTGCTACCTCTAGGTCAACTAACTACTGTGCTTAGACATCATGCCGAAAGTCTCTCAAAAGTCTCAGAAAGGAAGTGGTTGGGGGGGGGGGGGAGTCAGAAGAGTGCAGCTATCAATTGGAAAAAAGTTTGGAATTAATAGAAAAATTTAAAACAAATACTGAACCCCCTAGTTTAAGGTAAACCATGAATAATGTTTCTAGTGCTTCTATGTACAGATCATGTGTCTGAAGTGTCTCCGTAAGTGTGAGTGTATTAACGGAATTATTCTCGATTTAGCGAACTTCCTGTAGTTCACTAAATTGAGTAAAAAATTACGGAAAAAATTCCTTCCGCTAAATCGAGAGTTCGTAATATCAGATTCTGTTAAATTGAGAGTATACTCTATTAGAGTGGTTGATGCCACTCCTATCAACATGTACTTTTACATACTTGTGACTCAGCAAGAATTGCTTTGCTGAAAATTTTATTTATCTTTACCTTGCTTGTCAAGCCCCAAAACATACTGTTTTATGTTCAGTAATTGAGATTCAGATTCTTTCCTTTCATAGTTGATTCTCTTTGCATGTCAGATTGATGAGTATAAAGTTCAATGAAGCAAGTAATTCAAACATATTTAATGCAGATTCCCCTGTGAATATCTGTCTTCTGCAGGTGTAGGTTCTGGCAGCAGACCCACCAGTCCAGGTTCATTTCTTCTTGAGGTGAGAAAGACATAGCCTAAATTTACAGGTGGAAAATTATGTGGGTTTTGTGGTCACTACAAGGGAGATGGTATGAACCTGGGTTGCATGTATTATTGTTAAGTGAATGTCACTTTGGTACTATTTTTTGTGAGCAGTAGAGGGGGTTGGCCACCCTCTCTGGAAAAGTAAAAGGGTACCAACAGGACTAAAATTACTGCAGATGGTATTTTTCTGATAATTGAAAAGTTCAGATCCTTTCACAGCTACCTTATTACTGACACAAATATGAGATAATTTCCTAGTGAGACAATATCCTAGATAATGTCTACATCAAAAACTAAACTTGTCCATACCTTTATAGTGCACCTCCATGTGCTCTGTTGAAGCTGCTTGCATTGCTTGTATGTATATCCAAACGGGTGCATGGTGAGGTAATGTTAGATATTTTGTAGTGACAGTAACATAGGATCCCACAAAATATAATACAATAACTTTATCTGACTTGTACTCAGCCAATTGGAGTTTGTCAGATATGGAGTAGGTTCAACCTTTTCTTGGGTATGAAAAAGGTTCACCTCTCAAAAGCTTTTCAATACAGTGCTGTGCAATTATGGTATAGATATTGTTTTAAATGCAGATTGAAAGTTATTTCAAGAATTGATTGGCAAATGTTGCATTAATCATCAGAATTTGCTGAAATATTTTTTTTGCAGTTACCCTGACATCATTAATGTGGTTTATGACTCTTGCCGTAAGATCAAGATCAAGAATTTTAAGACATTTGGGGAATTTTTCACTTTTCTTTTATGAGTACAATATGTTGATGGCAAGTGTAGTGTAGTGTAACTAGAGGCAGTAGGTTGATGAGTCATAATATAGTTTATGGATTCTCCTTATAGAATTATTTGATGCTGCCAGAACAAACAGAAGGACTCAAGTAGTGTTTTCTGCCAACTCCATATAGTACCTGTATGTGTAATTCCAGATACAAACATAAATTTTAAATAATTCCTTTAGTGTCGTCTCCCCAAATTATTCGGTGACATTACCAAGGTAAATCATCTGACTTGATTTGCTAATATAATTTCAGTATTATAAACCCAGGACATATCTCTGAAGGTAGTTAAAGTCACTGTGTTATCAATGAAAGAAAATTCTCTAAGTAGGTTTAGCATGTTGATTTCAGCTGCACCTATGTTCTCATAGTAGGAAGTGTGTCTGATTGTATTGATCTTCTGGTCTGGGATCCCTCAGTGACACTTCCATACCTGACTCTGTTATCCACATATAACAACATCCATAACTTACATTTTACCAACATAAAACATTAAAGTTTGTGCCATAACCACTATTTCCTGAAAGCTTATCAGATCCCAACATAAACTTAACAGCATTGATCACTCCTCTGCTCCTCCTGTTACATGTTGTGTTCACTTTGCATCATCTCTTCTCTGCCTTCACTATCACTGTCGTCCTCACATAGATCACAAACCTTGCTGCTACTCTCACTTCATGAACCATGTGTGGATCACTTTGGTGGTGGTTCATAAAGTATTATTATCTTTTATCACAATTTTCCACAATCCTGATTCTCTCTGTAGTACAGTGTAGCCTTCCTTGAGCTACTTTCTGATATGTGTGATAATACCCTAACTTTTGTACTGTAATTTACTTAACCTAACTAACCTAACATAGCCTAGCCTAGCCTAGCCTAGCCTAGCCTAGCTTAGCCTAACTTTTGTAATATGCTTAACGTAACCCACCTAACATTTGTAATATACTGTACTTAATCTAACTAACCTAACCTAGTCTTACCTAACCAAACCTAAGTTTTGTAACAGGGTTAACCTAACAGAACAAAATATAATATAACATTATACTTCTAATAATTATCATTCTTATATTTACTGTACTACATCATTCAGTGCCCTGTTAAAGTACTGTACAATACCTCCATCCAGTGTGTGTGCTTCCATGTTTTCTGAAAGATTGTGTGCCACTCTCTTAAAGCATATAATCAATCGCCATTTCTTTGATTTTGTTCTGGATCCATATATTATATCACTTTCCATACAACTTTCCTAAATGCTGTATGTTTGACATGTTGCCAGATGCACTAAAGTTGCCATCTAGTACACTATTACTATGGTGTGTAAGCTGAAGGAGCATATTTCCCAACACTTCCGAGCCCATAAAATATTTATTGACACTGACCAGACCAAAATTTTTCTTCTCTGTTTGGAGACTGTGTTCTCTCTGTTAATACCTGTACTCCTGTCTCAGAGTTGGTGGGCTCCTGTTAATCTCTTCATCCAGCCATCCCTCCCTCCTTTCATTCAGCCATTCATCCAGCCATTGTTCCAGCCATCCAACTGTAACATTTAGTTTGTGCTTACTCTTTTTCTTGTTCATTCTCTAATTTGTTCTTTCCTTTCATTACTATAAATCATTACAGTGATCCCTCGGTTAACGAATTACCTTCCATGAGATTCTTAATTTTGGTTAACGAGCATTCCCTCGATTAACGAATTCCTTACGAGCGCCCCTCGACATGTTTTCGCTTGCACACTAGCTGTCGTATTAGTCCGCCAATACAGTAATCAGTTCTAGGGCTTAAATTCCTTACTATTTTAGTAAATATCAAGAAGATTGTACTATTCAATAATTTTAAAAGTCTTATATTAAATTTTTTAGTCATTTTAATAATTATTTAACATAGTTGAATACAGGGAAACTAGTTTTTAGCGTGCCAAACAACCTGTCAACACACCAAGCAGGCGTCAGTTTCTGTGTCTTTTCAATGGAGGTAACATCTTGCTTCAGACTCTCTTCAGCATAAACTCTTTTTTTCTGTGTTTCCAGTCAAATTTTTGGTCATTTTGAAATTTATTTTACATATTGATGATATATAGCGCAGTGCAGTGTTGATTTAAAGAAAATATTCTTTATTTACAGCAATTAAACTTAAAATATCACGTGTTGAAATTGTTTTTGAATCCAGCATGGGTCCCAAGAAATCAAGAAAAGCGATTTCAATTCAGGTGAAACAGAAAATTATTAAAAAAACATGAAGAAGGCATTAGAACAAATGTGCTTAGCAAAGAATATGGCATGTCGACATCAACTGTGTCAACAATTCTTGCACAGAAAGACAAATTCAAGGAAGTGAAAGTGAGAGACAAATCTACCAGAGTGTTCAAAGGTAGATCCCTAATAGCAGAAACAGTTCTGTGCCGTTTCATACATAGAAAATGGAAACTGGTATCGTTGAAGAAAATCTACTTAATATTTCTTAATACACACCTATATTTACGACCTTGAATCACGGTTATGTCAAACTGTAACAAATTTTACTCCGACTAAATTGTCTGTGTATTGAATCTCAGAGTACAAGCTTCTTTTAGGATTATTGTTCACTAACATCTTTGGTGTTGCTTGTAAGTTATGAGGCTCCGATTCATGTAGTCATCAGTCTGTCTTGGTAATTGGTGTATTTACTGTCGTTATTACACACTCAATCAACATAACTAATATCTTTTATGTGGATTACATGTATGTGCAAGTAAACTGATGTTCAACTAGAGGTTCTCTGCAATACCGCTATATTTGGTGAAATCCTATGCATACCACATGGGTGCACGGAGATTATTTAATGCTTGTGAGAGTCATCGTCTAACATATTCTCAACAACTGACATCTCCAAGTTATGCCTCCTCGTCCCCATTTCCAAGAAGATTGACTAGCGAAGGACGTTTTGCTGTTGACTAGCATGAGTACCAGGAACTCCGACCAAGGCATATCGTCAGGTTTGCCATAAATACTTAAGTGCCGAGACATCATCGTTAAACGCCACCGCACCTCAAGACAGCATGCAGGTCCCCGAGATAGGCTTGGGACTGGCAGTTGGTTGAAAATGTTCAATTATGTATTTCTTCATGGTTCTTTATTATTATTATTATTATTATTATTATTATTATTATTATTATTATTATTATTATTATTACTATTTGTTATTATTATTATTAATATTGTTATTACTACGTATTTGTGTTCTTCTGGCTAAATAAACTACAGTGGAGTCTGCATTTACGCAGTCAATTGAACCCGTGGAGGCCCGCGTAAAACGAGAAACGCGTAAATGAAATAACAGAACATATGGGATTAATTGAAATAGAGACTGGGCCGACCCCCAAACTCCACTTTTTCCAACACAATACCTACGTTGTAGTAAAAATAACATCTTAATTTTATGATGGTATGCACACACAATTAATATTTAAGAGAAATACAGTCGCCGGTTAATGTTCATTCAAATAATGGACTCAACTCCCCTCCCCCCCCCCCTCTTCCCACGCTCGCTGGCTCCTCCCTCTCTGAGAAATGTTTGTGTGAAAACGGTAGGCTTACATTTGTAGTAATAAATAATACCTCAGACTAAAGTTAGGATAATATAATTGACATTGCTGGATTCCTTGCAGGACAAGGAATTCTTGGAATATACACGTCATATATTTTGCACAAAAGATAAAATTTTTGCTCTTTCCAATCAAATTCTTAAATTAGATCTAAAATTTGTATGTCTAATGCAAATTTCATGATGTTTATATTTAAAATAATCACAATCTTATAAGAATTCCAGCAATGTAAATTATATTCTGGCCAGGTAATTTGTATGAATTTTATGAGCTAAAACAAATATCTTCAGTAAATACAGTAAACAAATTATACTTCACCCGCGTAAATGACCAAATTTACCGTGTAATTAAAGCATTTCATTCTGGCAAGGCACCGCGTAAATGACCAAACGCGTAAACAAAAGCCGCGTAAATGCAGATTCCACTGTACTTGATATTTTATATACTACAGTCGACCCTCGTTAATTCGGACTAATAAGGGGGGAAGGGTGTCCGTTTTAGCCGATTGCCGAATTAACCGATTTAGGGGTTAATATTGCATTATATTTCAAAGTCATTGTTTTCGTCACGATTTTATCCCACTTTCCACTGTAATACGTACGTCATTTCAGCAAAAATATTACATTTCCGTGAATTTATTATATCAAGCACAGTATGAATAGAATATCATTATAATATAACAGTATTTTAACCGAATAACATCTCAAGAACATCGGAAGCTTCGGTAAAGTCTTTTCTTTTCGTCATGTATTTTATCCTATTAGACATTGAAGTTCATCACGTTTCAGCAAAACTACTGTTTATTTCCGAGAATATATTCATTCAGGCGCAGTTTAGGTAAAATATACGTGTGATGTAACAGTTTTTTAACTGAAAACTATTTGAAAAACACGCACCCTCTAGCCCTATTCAAGGAGAGGACTGGGAGAAGCTGTTTGGTGCTGCAGACGATGACAAGGAAAATGATTTGGATGGATTTTAATGAAAATATTCAGAAATATGGTATCGTAGTATTTATTCAAGTCAATTAGGATAGAATATTATTGTAATACAACAGTTTTTTAACTGAAAACCAATTGAAAAGCGATTACGGTAACATCTTTTGAACGAAAGAAAGCGAAAGTCATTGTTTTCATCACGATTTTATCCCATTTTCCACTGTAATACGTACGTCATTTCGGCAAAAATATTACATTTCCATGAATGCATTATGTCAAGCTCAGTATGAATAGAATACCATTGTAATATAACAGTATTTTAACCAAAAACTATTAAAAAAACGAGTAACTTCTCTTGAACATTGGAAGGTTAGGTAAAATCTTTTGTTTTCATCATGTATTTTATCCTATTTTACATTAAAATACGTAATGTTTCAGCAAAACTACTATTTATTTCCGAGAATATATTCATTCAGGCGCAGTTTAGGTAAAATATACATGTAATGTAACAGTTTTTTAACTGAAAACGATTCGAAAAACACGTGTACCGTGTAGCTGATACTCAACAGCTGGTGGTGCGTCATGCGTCGTTGTAAACAATAGGAGGTTGAAGTAGATTACTGGGTATTATATTAAGTGTGAAATATCAAAAAGGTTTTTATTACCGGTATTTTTTGTATATCAATGAGAACTGTTATACCGTATGTGATATGATAAGTTAGCCTGTGCTAAGAACTTCAACATAGACTACTTAAAACACGTTGTAAGGTAATTTAGCCTATTGTAAGTTGGTGAGCTTCATTTGCTGAAGGAACTGCACAACTTTTCATTACTAATTGGTACATAGTTTACGTTTCCATTGTTTACTGGCAGTAATTGGTAAATATTTTACATGTCTGAAGCTTAAAGTTGCATCTCCCCCCCCCTCCCCCACACTAGTGGTGGAGATGTTACATTTAACCAAAAAGACGCTGGTGTTTTATCCCAGTAGTGGGTGGACCAGCATGTTAGCTTAAAGTTCGCTTCGGTAATATTCCTACAAATCTAAAAAAAAAAAGTTCGTTCAGATTTTGTCCGAATTATCCGAAATCCGGATTAAGGGGGTCCGAATTAACAAGGGTCGACTGTACGTAGGTGTTCTGCATGATTCATCAGTGTAACCACGGTACGTCACTGGTGTAGGCGGATCAGCTGTTCTTTATGATCACTGGTGTGTACACACACACACACACACACACGTATAATCACTGGGAGGGTGAGCTTGCCTGTCCAGAATGAACAATAACAGCCTGTCCGCTCGGACAGAAACCTTATGACACTGTCCGAGTGTAATGAATATTCATTCACTGGGAGCGCGGGCTAGCTCGTCGCAAACAAACACTCACAGCCCTGTACGCTTGAACCGAAACTTTATGACAACTCCTCAGATATTTGAACACTTCACTCAAATGCACGACACTCTACGTCACTGTCTCTTGTGCTGACGTTATGACAATTTACGTTGTCCAACGCTGTAACTCCCGGCGTTGGTGGTTCCTTTGTTCCTCATGGTAGTTGAAAATTCCCTTCGACCCCCCCCCCCCCCCCCCCCCCCCCGCACTTGTTTTGACTATAAACGCCTTAGTTAAGGACATTCAGGTTACGGGCAAGTCGAAAGGAATGATTGAAATCCGTCTTTTGATGCATTCAATATTTATTGATGTGGTCAAAACCTGCAGAGGAGAAGGCGTTCATAATATTACATGGTGATCCATCTGATACATAATTAGTCTCACACAATTTTATCTTAATTACTATTTATTAAACATACTGACATAACACAAAGTTCATAACCTATTAATCTTAGCTTCGCTTCATTCTGCATTGTCTTATTACTCCAGGTTAGGCAGAAACGAGTAGGCGTAATTAGTCAACAATATTTCAGTACTGAAGGGTATGTCATCACTTAGGCTGTACTTACAAGTGCGGGTCAATGCAGGTCAGTATGATGTTCCAAGAGAAAACAGTATTGCGTAAATCGTCCCAGCACAAATTCTCGGACAGGAGAAGGCTGGTCTTCACAGCATCATTAGAGAGGGCCATCTGTCTCATGGAGGGGCGGGCAGCACCGCCACGAGTCGAAGACAGTCCACTCAGCAGAACCAGGACTTGTCTGTAAACACTTCTACAACTGGCGAGGGCACAGGTCGAAAGATTTAATGGCATCACACGCCAGCACTGTAGCTGAAGCCAGCGGCGATAACAGGGCTTTTCTGGAAAAAGATGCCCAAAAGGACATTCATCACCAGAGATGAAACCTCTTTACCTGGGCATAAACCCATGAAAGACCGTCTCACTCTATTGCTTGGTGCCAATGCTTTAGGGGATTTCCGACTGAAGCCTATGTTTGTCTACCACTCTGAGAACCCCAGGTTGTTCAAGCAACAAAAAGTGGTAAGAGGACGGCTTGGAGTTTGTTGGAAGTCCAACAGTAAGGCATGGGTGACAAAACAGCTCTTTAATGAATGGGCTGTTGAGGTGTTTTGCCCTTCTGTGAAGAGCTACCTAACCACCAATAAATTCCCTTTAAAGGCTCTTCCCCTTATGGATAATGCCCCTGGTCATGACCCTGAACTTGCCGGCACTTTCGAGGCTCGATTTGACTTTGTCAAAGTGTTGTTTTTGCCTCCCAACACTACATCAGTTATGCAGCCAATGGACCAGAATGTGATCAGCAACTTCAAGAAGCTGTACATAAAGAAAATGTTTAGGAGGTGTTATCAGGCAACTTCCATTGATCCAGAACTAACACTGGCACAGTTCTGGATGACACAATTCAACATCTTGGAGGCTGTAAAATTGATTGTGTTATCATGACAAGAAGTCTCCATTAGATCCCTCAATTCTGCATGGAAAGCACTGTGGCCATCAGTAGTCCATGATTTTGAGGGATTTGAGGAAGAAGCGGAGCTGGACAAAGGGATTGCGTCCATTGGTCAGTCAATGGGCCTCAAAGTGGAGGAGGATGATGTGGAAGAGCTTGTCATATCTCATGAGCAGGAACTTACTCCTTGCAACAACTGGATGACATGTTAGAAGCTGACAGTGGTGAAGAGGAAAGGGAAAGTGATGACCATATGTCTTCTTCAGACTTAAAAGATGTTGTTCATTACTGGGAGATGTTCAGGAAACTGTCTTCAAGGCACCCTGATGTGGAAACAACAGAACTTGCTTTGGAAGATAATTTTCTTCCTCCACCAGTTCCTTAAACTTCACTACATATTTTGCTGCTCCTTCAATTCTGCACTGACAGCCTCACCATGCCTAATAACACTAAAAATGTCACTTCTTTTCTTAAATTTTTCGATCCAGCCCTTGCTGGCCCTAGGTTGCTCTTCCTTCAAATGTTCGTATATTTCCCTGGCTCTTTCAAAAATAAATTCATTCAAAATTGAATCTCCTTTCATTTGCTTTTCCTTAATCCAAATGAGAAGTAACCTCTCTGTTTCTGCAATTAAGGATCTACCTTTAAACACTCTGGTAGAGTGTTTATTGCATATTATATATACGGTATCACTCAAGGAATGTGGCTGTGTATTTCTTGTGTTTACCCAAAACCGTCAACTCGTCCATTCCAGGGATGGGGGAGTTTTTTCCGGGTTTGAGAGATGAAAATCAGGCACATTTTACGGAAATTCTGAGAACATTTTTGAACTACCCAAAATATTCCAAGGATGAGGGATATTATTCCGTGTTGTAGAGTGGAATGGGCAATTTCTGGAACTTCCAAAAACATTTTTCCATTACCCGGAAAATTCTGAGGATGAGGGATTTTTCCAGCTTTGAGAGAGTCGTCTCATTACCAGGAAATCACTCATTCCCAGAAGTGCTCTGCACCAATTGTTCCAGCTAACAGAGATGTCACTTATCATTTACTTATGTTCTACAGTATATATTCATCCATCTATTACCGGGAACTCCGTATTAGGAAAAATTTAAATATATGGATATCTATGATTCTTACTTTATTCAGACAAAAGACATGATACTAGATATATTGTACTGTGGGGAGCTTCACTATACCCGCACAATTAAAGAGAAATTACATTCATTAAGTTTTCCGCCTTGTTAATGCGACTACTGCTACTGTAGTTGTCGCCTTATGTGGGATCCCCAATCACACCCTCAGCACATACCAACCCGAACTGATCTTTGGACATTTTCTTGTAGCTGTAAAAAGTATGTTCTGACTGTCCAATCAGTCTTTTTTTTTTCAAAATCTCTAAGGCCCTTTTTTTCTGAGTGGTCAGACACATCTATGAGTGTGGTCAGTTACTTCTATGGGCAGAGGTATCTCCATGGCACTGGCAGTAGGCATCTGGACCTTCTTGAGAGAATGAAAATTTAGTAGCTATTCCCAGCTGACAGTTTTACATAACACAAGCTCAAATTTCCTGTCTTACCTTCTAGTTGTAACAGTTGGCTATCATGGACGTGCAGGCGCCAGTGAAGGCTATCGTGGGCGTCCCTTTTATTACACAAACATCAGTACAGCCAACCAACTTCCCATCCATCTAACCAACCAACTAACCACTCAACCGTCCATCCAAAATATATATATATATATATATATATATATATATATATATATATATATATATATATATATATATATATATATATATATATATATATATATATATATATATATATATATATATATATATATATATATATGCTGATAACCACCAGGAAAGAAGAAAACACGAAGTTCCCAAGCGCTTTCGTGTAATTCACATCTTCAGGGGTGAGTACAGACTAGATAGAGTAATGCAGAACAAGATGAATATATACAGAGGAGGGTGAGACCAGGTCCACAATGCTCAAAAATTTGGTATGGCAATGGGTAATCCACTCTCACCTGTATTAAGCAACCTATATATGGAATTCTTTGAAAAGAAACTATTAAGTAATATTTTACCACCCTCAGCAGTCTGGTTTAGATATGTTGATGATGTATTATGTCTCTGGCCATGTAATGAGGACCTAAAAGTTTTCCTACCACAACTTAACAACTTAGCCCCCTCGATCAAATTCACTGTGGAATTAGAGCAAGACTGCAAATTGCCATTCCTAGACTGTCTGATACACAGAATGGGTAACACTTTCAAGTTCAGTATTTATAGAAAACCAACCAATGTGTGTTCATACATTCATTATTATTCTGCCCACCATAATAAAGTCAAACAGTCAGTATTTACAACAATGTTTTTACGTGCCTTGAGAATTTGCAGTCCGGAATTCATCGATGAGGAATACAAATATATATATAATATTGGCTCAAACCTTAAATACCCTAGATCTTTCATAGACAAATGCTTAAACATTACTAAGAAAACTTTTTATAGAACTGATCCCAAGCCCACCCATGACCATAAGAATATCTTAATATTACCATTTCACAAAAATTTCTCACACATTCCGGCACAGCTAAAATCTTGGAACGTCAATGTGGCATTTAAAAACTCATGCACTGTTAAACAAATGTTAATCAAGAACTCCCCCAACAACACAATTGGTTGCATTTATAAAGTTCCTTGCAAGGAATGTAATATGTTTTACTTAGGCCAGACAGGTAAAGATCTTGTAACTAGAATTAAACAACACAAATACAGTGTCAGGACAGGCCAGGAATCCAATGCTCTGTTTGTTCATTTGAGGGATAACAAGCATTGCATTGACTGGGATAATGCCTCCTCAATATTACCATGTAATTCAATTGATAGTAGGAACATCATAGAATCTAGTCTTATTAAACATACCGAAGCATTCAACATGAATTTGAGTAACGGCTTGTACAAGCTGGACAACTTTGTAATTAAGAAGATTTGTGATCAGGTGAGAGGGCGGGTCACTGTCCCATCTGACCCAACCACCAACCGTTGTGTGCCATTTAAAGATTAGTAGGGTCATTACCTGACCATTGTGGACCTGGTCTCACCCTCCTCTGTATATATTCATCTTGTTCTGCATTACTCTATCTAGTCTGTACTCACCCCTGAAGATGTGAATTACACGAAAGCGCTTGGGAACTTCGTGTTTTCTTCTTTCCTGGTGGTTATCAGCATATACCTAGATCACGCGCACCTACAGTGATTTACTTGCATAGATATATATATATATATATAATTTCATGTAAATCCACAATGAAAACGTGGATAAGATAAATCTTGATAAAATCACACGGGAGAATGGAAACAACGGAGCACCTTAGCTTTCGTCTTTATTCAAGACATCTTCAGAGGCAACTGGATTACATGGACAGAGAGAGGCTTAAATATACAGGGTGACCTTAAAAACAGGAGGTCAGGTCATAATGATGACATCCACTAATCCACACATCAACACACACGTAGAGGAGCTTAAGAGAAGGGTGGTGACGTGACTAACCAGGTCAGGTCAGAAAAAAGGACCCACAAAATAACTATCCTACATCTAGATCAAAGGTTTTCAAAGCATTTTTAACCTTGGGCCTTTGATCTAGATGTAGGATAGTTATTTTGTGGGTCCTTTTTTCTGACCTGACCTGGTTACTCACGTCACCAACCTTCTCTTAAGCTCCTCTACGTGTGTGTTGGTGTGTGGATTAGTGGATGTCATCATTATGACCTGACCTCCTGTTTTTAAGGTCACCCTGTATATTTAAGCCTCTCTCTGTCCATGTAATCCAGTTGCCTCTGAAGATGTCTTGAATAAAGACGAAAGCTAAGGTACTCCGTTGTTTCCATTCTCCCGTGTGATTTTATCAAGATATATATATATATATATATATATATATATATATATATATATATATATATATATATATATATATATATATGCAAATTTTTATGTAGTATTTTCACCCACAAAATTCATACCTTACCTCACCATTGTGTCATTAGTTGATGCTCATTAATCATTAGATGTTTATTATTGAACCCATAGATAAATTTTTGTACACCATTTAACTAAGTTCCACCATTCATTGTCATTAAGGCTACCATAGGTCTGCTAATTGTTCACATTTTTTTTATTTACTGTACTTGTATATAAAGTAGGCATATGTATTTGCCTCCAGCATATATGTTTTTCTACATATACTCAATAAATCAATGCCTTAAAAATTATGTACTCTAAAAGCCTTAATACAAAATATGTTCCATTGTTTGTTTACAGACGAAGTTCAGCAGTCGGTGTAGAGGTTGGTCAGATTCTGTAGCTGCTACAGAACCTTGTTGTCTCAAGCTCCGTCTGGACACACACGTTGAACCAACTTCCCCTGGTGCTGAAGACCTTCGGGGCATCTCTGGGGCCCCTCTCCCAGTGCTGATAAGACCTTTCCTCAGAGGCCATGTGGCTGATCTTAATCTGTCATTTCTGATGAGCACTGTAACGGGCCTGATTGACCTTATAGAGGATGAGATCGTGCCGCAGCCACTTCCTATGGAGGTATTTACACACTGTATCTTCAGACTTTATACTAACATGTATCTCCTTTGTTTTTGTAGTTACCAAGCCATCATAAAAAAATCTTTATTCGATGTTTGAATATTTAGAAGTTGACAAATTTCCCTAAACCATAGAGGGATGAGTGGGTGAAAGTGTCTGTTAGATCTGTTAAGGAAAGAGTGAAGAGATGAGAAAATATTGAGGAACTGGAAAAAAAGAATGATACTGCCTTTACTGTACTCTGTACCACAATGTTGGTATCAAGAATTATGGCAACTACTGCACGGGAATTAGTTGATTGAGCAAACTACAAAAGGTTTAGGAGAGGATAGTGAACCAGAAGTTAAGGAAGACAATTAATATCTAGGAAATGCTGTATAATTATTCAAGAAAAGGAAGGGATTAGTAGGTGGTACCCTCATCATGTTACAACTCTAAGAAAGGGTTTTAAAAAGAAGTAGGAAGGGGTATAGTGTGTTGGTAGACAGAAGAAGGTATGTGACTGAATCCTAAGGAAAGTGGTTTAATAGTGCCTGAAGAAGAAAAGGGTACTAGAAAATTAGTCAGGATGGTGAAGAGGATGTTAGAAGGTACTAAAACATTACCAAAGACAGCATATAAAGAGGCACAACAGTGTGGTGTACTGTACTGTACTGAGAACATTGGGGAATGGTGGTTGTGGGTGCTCTTATTCGTGGCTGATCTTGTCTTAATGACAGAAAAGGAAGAGCTGTACCAGAAAACTCTTGAGAGCAAATGCAGGAAAGACAGAGGTTATAATAATAATAATAATAATAATAACTGGTCTTTAGTTTCTTAAAAGTGCCAGTTCTTCTAAAGAATTAGCTAGCACTCAAAACACTACAAAGTCAAGGATTTGTGAATAAAAAGAAATACCCCCCCCCCCCCCCAAATAACAAAAAGTGACAGTTTGACTTCCATCATACTTACATACTACTTTACCCTTAGATTGTAATAGTTCCTAAACCCTGTAATTCTCCATCACTGTACCTGTTCAGGATTAGAAGCTTTAAACAAAACAAAGGTCTTAAGTTGTTTCTTAACCCTTACCTCACTGTAATGATTGTTTATCAGGCCTTAGCTTACAGCCCAGAGAAAGACAACACATGGTAACCCTCGTAACTTGACACACCCTACACTCATTACAGTAATTAAAGTGAAATTAAGACCTGACCCAGAGTTCTCACCCCCACGCGATCATGACCGTGTTAAAGAAACTCACCTGACCAAGACACACCCGGGTGGTAATAATTAGGAAGCTTTACCGACCAGTGACATGACCACACACCTGAGCAAACACAGCTGTCCAGATCTAACCAGTTTAGTGTTAATTAGGAGAGGTCATCTGCCAGCTCTTCTCCAATATAAGGAGCCTTCAGCTCCTTCCACGAGGCATTATTATCAGAACAGGGAAGGGGCCTTCAGCTCCTTCCACGCGGAGATCACTATTATTACAGGGAAGGGGCCGACAGCTCCTTCCCAGAGTCAGACAGGGAGAGACAGAACTCAGAAGAAGACAGGAGCCACGCTTATCACTAGTCGAGGTCGGGAGGGAGACTTCCCTTCCCAGCTAGCAGTCTCCCACAGGAGACAGAGTCCAGCAGCACTTGGTGACAGCTTCCCCAGCTGCTGGGCCTCCCTCAGGTCTCACGTGAGTCATTGTCAGCGATCCCTAGGGTGAGTTACTTACGGTGGGAAGTGTATCCATTTCATGTTTGTGTCCGAAAGTCATTGTCGAGTAACGTCAATGTATTAATGTGTCCATGCCATTGAGTGAATAATAAGTAGCTGTCCTTAGAATTGGTATTTAGAAGATTCCCCTACGAATATAATATACAGTTAAATAACTAATCGGCCACACTACCAAACCTTCCACACTTTGCAATTCTTCAAATAAATAAACTCTTATTAGTACTGTAACGTCAATATATATTTATTAGCTTACCCCTCATTACATCACCATAAGATATTATGATTAAATGAAATGCCAGTGCTGGCCCAAGAAAAAAAATCTTGCAGAAATTAACTCAGAATTCTCAAAAATCTGTGAACAGTATAATATAAAATTTTTACTCTCTGAGACCGAGACTGGATGTAGCTACATGGACAGTTGAAACTTGGGGATTCTCGTTTTATAGCAACATATTTTTCAATATACAGGTACAGTAAGTCCCCAAGTTACGTACATAATGGGGACCAAAAGGTTGTACTTAACTCGAAATGTACGTAACTCGATAATTTCCGCGAGTTTCTTTGGAAAATCCTGTGCTGTTTTCCAATCAGCACTCGCCGCCTCACCAGTCACTCGAACATTATGCAGCTTATTTCGCACCTTGAATCGGTTAAACCACCCATTGCTAGCATTGAATGTCACAGTATCATCAGGGTGATCTTTCTTTAGGTCTTTGAAAAGACTTAGGGCTTTCTCCTGAATCATACTGAGACACAGAGGCTTACGTTTTTGTGTGCAGTCCTCGATCCACAGCGCAAGATATTTTTCCATTTCTTCCAGAACCTTCCCTCTTCTTTTAGTTATAATCGTAGATTGCATTGGCACTGCAGATTTCACATGTTCCTTGATCTTTTCTTTGCCCTTATCAATTGTATTAACAGTTGACCGACTCAGGTTAAATTTGCGGGCAACATTGGTCAACTTTTCACCACTTTCAAGCAGTTTTATTATGTCCATTTTTACCTCTAGTGAGATTGCTTGACGTTTCGTAGCACTCCCACTGGCTTCACCACTCTTACGCTTTACACCAGTCATTGCACACAGAGTAAAGTGTACAAAATAGGGCAGAAATTCACAGGAGAAGTACTGTATGCACAATGACCACACTTGTTGTTTTGGTGCGTCTAGCGTGTCGTCTGCATGGTCAGTGATAGTGGCGGCGCGGTGCGGCTGGCTCGCCCGCCAAATTTAAAAATTGCTCGCCCTTTTAAGACAATATTTTTGCAATTAAAGACTTCAGAAACGATGTACGTATCGGCCGTTTGTACGTAATTCGGATGTACGTAATTCGGGGACGAACTGTACACTTTATTTAATGCAATAAAATAACTACTAAAATATATGCCTTGGGAGTAATTACTGTAGTTACTTTACAGTGTGAAGATAATTTGTTTGAGAGTGAAAGACAAAGGAAATGAGAAACTCATGAATTAATTACATTTCTGATTAAATTTGCATCATCCAATATAAACCTCATCACCATTAGAAGTATTTTGCTTATTCTGAAGTATAATGAACCTATGCCAACCCACTTACTGTACAGTCTTTGGGAATAATGCACTGCTGATAGAGAGTTTTAATTACCAGTCATGTAGACTGTGTGGAATGATTTGACTGTAACAGAAATGTCTATGGCATCATCTAGATAGTTTTCTGTCTGTATGTGGACATAATGTTGTTAAATTGTGCACAGTACTGTAGAGGGTTAAAACGTAATATTGTATTCTGCAGGTACTGGTGGAGCGTATACGGCTACAATTGACAGAAGACAGAGTACCGGCTAACATCACATCTCCCGGCTCGGTCCCCACCCAAGTGTGGCTCCCAAAGCTTATAGTAAAGCGAGACACTGATGGTGTCTTTACTTTGCTTCCTCAAAGAGAGGGTGAGACATAAAATCTGCCTTGTACACCTTAATCTTTTTTAAATAAAAATCTCATCTTCTCTTAACAACTGTCATAAAAGAATGAAAGGAAAATCAAAGCTAACAGACACAACAGAGAGTGAGGTTAATTTTTAACCCAAGAATTGTGCACAAATGAGATCAAAGAGTAGGCCTCTCCAGAATAATGTTACAGGTAACCATGTTTGCTTTAAAGTAGAATTTGACCTCAAGTGTATTTGCAGGAAATAGTGAAGCAGAGTCCATAAAAGAGGAACGTGACAAACTAGCAGAAGAACTAAAGCAGTTGCGGCAGCAGTTGGCTCAGGTGGAGGAGGAAAACTGCTCTCTACAAGCAGAAATGGCAAAGTTACAGGAAAGTCGGTCCTCTCAAGGGTTCTCATTACCAAAGTTTCCTCTTCCGTAACAAAGTCGAGTGCTTCCAGTCATGTTGTGAGTGGCAGTGAGGGGTTGAGCCTCTCCTTACACATGAAGGCATCAATAGCCATATACCACAGATGAGTAACAGTTTGTGATAAAACAACCTCATAAAATGGCCAGTTTTCTTACTTAAGAATGGGCATTTACAATATGTAGCATAATCAGCATTTGTAGGATATTTTTATTTATCCTGTTTTGTGGGGTGGGGGGAGGAGGTACATGGAAGTGCAATATTATTTTCAGTACACAAAGAAAGCCGCAGATAGTGAAGTGACCCTTACGCGTGCAGGAGGTAGTTTCAGTATTAATTATATTAGTACAAACAAATACTTAACTACCAATGATCATGGCAGAGATAATTTTCTGCTCATTCTTTTATTATTATATGGTGCTTTATAGAGTAAAAGGACACATGTAGTTACTCTGTATTTCTTGGATTTTGAAGGATAAATATGAACACATTGCTTATATGAGGTTTGCACACACACACACACACACACATACACACTTTTATGTACTCACACCAGTGCAACTGCAGTACAATTTACCAATAATCATATTCACCTCCGCTGCCATATTTCCTATACGAGTCGTGGGTGTGATCAGAAACACAGTGTGGTGTGTAGATCAGCAATTCATATGTTGCTTCATCCACCAGTCATTAAAAATAAGTAAAAGTCATTTTGTTTTGGGAGCCAAGTTATATTCACTTCTGGACTTGTTCAAATTATTATGCTGTACTGCATTTTCACCTCCAAAAGTATTTAAGATTACTTTATAGTATAAGAAGTAAAAGCAGTTAACTCTCATATTGGAAGAAGCCATAGTGGCATCCAACAGGTAAATATATACCCTGTATGTAGAAAATTAATTCATTGGTGCATCTGGTCCAAATTTGGTTGCCAACAGTTGCCCATATTTTCTTCACAGGTCAATAGATCATAGTTGTCACATGTTTCAAGGTTATGGGTGCACACACCTCTAATTCCACCCTAGATGTGAGTGTGGGTGGAATGCTTTCCCCTCCCTGAACATTCAAACCAACCACTTAAGACCTGCTGACCCTTGTATATGGATAATAGTTAATTCTCACAGTATTGTACAGTGTATGTGCTGAAGTGGTTGATGATGTAAAGAGTGTTGAGGTGTGTCATAAAGGCTCATGTTTGTGGCTTTTGACCATTACTCAGGTGAACATGAAAGTTTACAACCTTACTAACTGACTACTTTGGCTCTGCTGACCCTTATCCATGGTTAATAGGGCATTCTCCAAAAGAAAATGGATGCCAATAATAGGTGAATACAGTAATTTATTAATTTATTTTAATTTTCGTGTATTACCAAATATATATATATATATATATATATATATATATATATATATATATATATATATATATATATATATATATACAGTAAAAGTCCAAAAATGTGGATGCCAGAAATCCGGACCACCTGAGAATCCGGACTTTTCGAAAACTAATTTTTTTTTTTTTTTTTTTTTTTTTTTTTTTTTTTTTTAGCTGGCTTTTATGTGTATGTGCGCATGCATGAGCGCCACAGCTGCACAGCGACAACAAGCAACCATGCGGTTGCCACTTTAAAACAAGCAATCAAACTGTGACAATGTATGTAATTTTGAATCTTACTCTTTCCATTTACAGAGTACTGTACAAGCCCATAATAATGGCTCCTAAAGTAGATAATCTTCGTTGTGTGAAGAGAAAGAAGAACACGTTGAAATTGGGTGACAAACTTGAAATAATTAAGAAACTAGAACATGGTGTGAGCAATACTTTTCTAATGGAAACATACGACATTGGAAAAGTCTACAATTTATGATATAAAAAAGGCAAAGATTTAAATTCTAGATTTCACAGATTTTTCTTTAAAACTGCTCGTTTTGATTAATAAACCATGCTATATTTGCGAATGAATAAGCTATCAAAATGTACCTGTTCATCTCTTCTTTATTCCTCCTTAAATTTGAATTTTACAAGTACTGCCTGAGAATCTGGAAAATCCGAAAATCCGGACCGACCCAATCCCCAAGCAGTCCGGATTTTTGGACTTCTATTGTATATATATATATATATGCTCCTCTACTTAAGAATGTTCAACTTAAGAACTTTCAGAGATACAAACATCATCATTGAGGGGGTTACCTGCCAGAACAGGTGTTTAATGTGGATGAGACTGGATTATTTTGAAGAAAATTCCAGATAGAACAAACATTACCTAAGAGGAGAAGAGTGAGCCAGGTTTTAAGGCTGTATTAAAGGGTGTAGCTGTACTAAATATCCATAATCTTTTAATTTTTTACAATATGTTTGGTATCTACAGGAGTAAAGTTGGACTTACAAATAAGCCTCAGGAACGTAACTCGTTTGTAAGTAGAGGAGCACCTGTACTGTATATACAGCCACTCCTCAACTTACGACCTACTCGACTTACGACCACCCAGACATACGACCACCCCAGTTGTACCAAAAAAATTTCAAATTACGTATTTTCGAGTCCCGGCGTTAGTGATTGCGCTGTGTACTGACAAAAATTTTCATTTGTATTCCCTTTAAAATGGCTGGCAAGCTTAAAAGTGAGAGTTTTGTGGTGCTGAGAAGAAAAAGAGACACCCATTTTAGATTTTCTGTCTTATTTTCGCATTTTCCACTTACGACCTGGATTTGGGTCCTAACCCAGTCATAATTTGAGGAGTGGCTATATATACATATATATATATATATATATATATATATACAGTGGTCCCTGGATTAACGAACGCCTCGGTTAACGAAATTTCTGTTAACAAATTACCTTCCAATAGAATCTTCAATTCGGTTAACGAAAAAAAAAATTGATTAACGAAATCTTTATGAAAATCACATTTTGTTTTGAACATCAGCTGATAAGCTGAGGAGGTACTCAGCCAATTCAGTGATCTCTTCTATGTTTACATTCAAATTAATCACTATCTTATAAGAATTCCAGCAATGTAAATTATATTATGGCCGGGTAATTTCTTTGAATTTTATGAGCTAAAAACAAAAATCTCAAATAAATATACAAACACCAGACACTCTGTCACCTCACTTCCCGCTTCCCCTCTGCTCCCCCCTCTTCCCATGCTTGCTGGCTCCCTCCCTCCTTGCTGTTCCCAGACAAAAGATTGGTGATTTTTTTATGCTTTAAGGTGTTTATGTTATATAATATCTCAGACTAATGTTAGGATAATATAATTTGCATTGCTGAAATCCTTGCAAGACAGGGAATATTTTGAATACAAACTTCATATATTTTGCACAAAAGATAAAATTTTTGCTCTCCCTAATAAAATTCTTAAATTAGATCTAAAATTTGTATGTCTAATGCAAATTTTAGCTTGTTTATATTCAAATTAATCACTATCTTATAAGAATTCCAGCAATGTGAATTATATTCTGGCTTTACTTTGTATATACTTTTCTGTGAGCTGGAACCAATTACTCAATATCCCATTGAAACAATGGTTTTGGTTAACGAACGACCTTCTGGAACGAATTGTGTTCTTTAACCGAGGGACCGCGATTTCTCATTTACGCGGTGCCTCGCCAGAACCGAACTTTCACTTTCCGCAGTGCATCTACTCATATACTCGGGAAGCGGCGCGGGCAGGATGCGCACAAGGTCGCCCAGTCATCAAAACATTACCAAGTTCTTCACCCGCCACCCACCACAGCCGGCCCAAGTCAGTGATAGTGATAATTATAGTGAGGATATGGACTTATATGGACTTTGAGGGGTTTGACAAAGAGGCCCTGCAAGCCTCTGTGGTGGATAGTGATACAATTGATACAAGTGATACAGGTGAGGGCCAATAATCTGCCCTCTGCCTCGGAACCAACCCCCCATCCCTGTGTGCCCAGCCATCTTTTCTACTAATGTAAGTGTTAAAAAAACTAATATTATTGATATTTCTCTTTATTATTAATTGTGTGTGCATACCATCATAAAGTTAAGATAATATTTTTACTACAACATAGTTGTGTGTCGTCAAAAAGTGGAGTTTAGGGGTCGGGCCAGTCTCTATTGGAATTAATTCCATATGTTCTGTTGTTCACTTTACGCGGTACCCTGTGGGTTCAATTGACCGCGTAAATCGGGGTACTACTGTATATATATATATATATATATATATATATATATATATATATATATATATATATATATATATCTATCTATCTATCTATTTACAGTATTTCCTTTTTTTTCTATAATATATATTATGCTCAGACCAAAAATGTGTACAGTGTAAACATTTCTACTTTTTTTTATTCTATTACACCATACTTTTTTACATCTTATTTCTGATTACACCACCACTTTATTCCTAATCATTTTCTCTTTTGGCATGTTTATTCCATAAAAACACTAATATTTATCCACACCATGAACAGAAAAATAAATTTAGTTATAGATATCAATATTACTTCTCTCTCTCTCTCTCTCTCTCCATGTTATTCTTTGCACCTTATTTGCATTCGAAGTCATTCCACTAACATCATTTTGAATTTATTTAGCTGTGAAAAGTGGGCTACAAAAAACATTGTTGAATGCACTTTCAAGGGCAAATATTCTATCACAAACCTGAGGGTTGAGTCTAGTGGCACTGATGGGGTCGATTCTGAGAGTGTTAAGTTCCTGGGAATTATTGTATTAATACAAGATGATTTATAATTTTATTCACATATTGTTAATAACACATTGTGTATGAATCTTGGTTCTACAGCGTAATATTGATCCCTGCTGTCCTCCCTCATACTGTATTTAAAATAATTAAACTAAAATGCTGTTATCAAAAGTATTTTATTCATGTTTATGAAAGAAGAAAAATTTTGTTACTAAATGGAATTTTCTGTAATTCAGCTGGCTCACTCTAATTCCTGTTACTCCTTCAATCAAAATGCAAAGCATTACCTGTGTGAATTTCAAGTTTATAAGCTGTACCTTAATATTTTGTTGTTGACAATGTATTGTGTGAAGATTTATGGGAAGTATTCAAAATAATTTATTGAAGTGTTTAAGAAGTTGCATAACTGCTAAGAGATGTCCGGAATGTGGGGAAACATGGGACACGGCAGAGCATGGTGCAATCTCTCGGAACTCTTGGAAATTTTTTCCGAAGCCTAGAACAGAAAGGTTTGAAGAGATTTTCTCATAATTTTTCCCAAAAATGTGTCTGATTTTCACCCCCGGAATTTCGTTCGCAGACTCGGAATGGAGAAAGTTTTACAGGAATTTTTCTGGCCCGATTTCCATTGCAGCAATTGAAGAGTTTTGGGGACTGGGGATTCCGGCTAACAGGGAGATTACTACATAAAATTAACAGTCAGGTTATGGCATTACAAGACGATCATGTCTAAACTCGATGTGAATTATGATACATAAACCCAAGCACCTCACAACTGGCTTACTTTAACACTACTGTACTGCCACACCTGAATGACTTTAATATGTTATTATGGACTACAGTACAGTATATACTTTTTAGTCTCTGTATTTCTTGTGTTAACTTACAAGTTAGGTATTTGGAGCATAAGTTTCAAATTGAACTTCCTTGTCCCTTTCAGAAAACTAGTTATGATACTGAAATTAATATAATTCTTTTTAGAATTCCTCTAGAACTACAATGTACAGTAACTCACCATTAGCAAATTATATTACCTTTTGATAATTACACGATGCAATTTAGACTCACCAGAAAAAATATATCTTTTAAACTTTAAGATTACTGTACTTTACAATACAGTATACACTGTAAATCATAAATTATATTTATCTTTTGTTGCAATAGTAAAGTTGTGGCTGATATTATTTCTAAATATGAAGGTTGTATCCCAGTAATTGTATTTTGTTTGTTATTATAATGTGTGGTGTATGATGGTGACTCAACCGCCAAAGAGTTAGTCAACACTTAGTGTTGTTATGGTCACCAGCCAGTTGTTATATTTTTGATGGGTAAGTTAACTAGTTCTCTTGAGCTGCTCCTTGGCACTGAGTGACACATCTATTTCTGTGGTTGTTGTGCTGGCAACACCTTTAACACTCTTGCGCACCATAACTTGATATCTGGCACTGACGCCATTCTCACGTTACTCGAAAGAAAAAATTGCCAAAAATTTATTAATTATGATTGACGTGTGAGATTTTGGCGAGTCACTCCTCGAACCATTCTCTCCCATCTTAATTCCACCACTAATTAGATACAGTACAGGGTATTTGACAAATCCGACTAGTGCAAGGCTTTAAGCACTTCGTAGTGTCCCAGCAGTCAAGCCAGAATGTGTTGTGCACTTTTCCTTTAAATCTTCTCCTGTTGTCCCTCTCACACACTCCTGCCCTCCAGGTGGTATTTTTTTTTTTCCAATTAACAGCCTTGTTATCAATATTTTTTTTTTACTAATATAAAGTGGCAAATTGTCCTCTCTTTTTTTTTAACACTTATTATTCTTACTTGGTTGTTTGTTGGCTAAAATACAAGTTGATTGTATTGAAAATTTTAATGCATTATACTTCACATCTTCAATTTTTTTTTTCTGGTTTCATGTGAATATAGTTGGTTTTGTACAGAAAAACAAAACAAAACTGGTTGCCGAAAAATCTTTCCAAAGAAAAAAAGGTACAGCATGGCTCTTCCGTGCAAGGTCACAACTAGACCTGTGTGTGGGAGGGGTAGTTGCTATAAACAATGTGGTGCACGAGAGTGTTAACAGAGTTGCTCCTTGTCGGGGACAACAATTATTTACCTTTACAGTTGTTGCTGAAGTCATCTTGTGTTACAGTTCTGACTTTTAATTACACTGCAGATTATAGGAATACACTTTGTTAACAAGAAGTCTGTCCATATTTTTATGGACTTTAGATATAATTAGAGCTATATATATAGTTCGAGTAGTACCATAATTTATATTTAGCACAGAATTGTGTGGCTTTTTTTTAAGTTATATGTTAATTCATTGGTCTTATAAAGATTGTGGAGAGCTAAAATTTGTCTGCTGTATATTATGAGACAAGAAACTTATTTATCACGTACTTTAATATCATACAGCAGCTTCTTTTTATTATCAAATGTATTCCATTCTAAACTCAATGTGAGATGGTGACCTCCTTGTTGAATTATCCTGAGCCTCGGTTTGATATAACACCAACTAATTACCGAACTTGCCGCATACAGTACTTGAAGATAGTACTAACTTTAGAGTTTGCCAAGGACATAGTGCCAATTTTTAGTTTGCCAAGTACATGATCTTGACTTGAAACTGTACCATTAGTACTAACTTAGAGCTTACCAAGGATGTAGTACCAACTTAAGGAAGCACTGTACTCTACCAACCAGAAAGCATCTATTGTAAAAGAACAACTTGCCTGAAAAAAGCACAAAAAGGACCATCATTGCAGGATCCAGTACACAGTGACCCCTCGGTTAACGAACTCAATCCGTTCCAGAAGGTCGTTCGCTAACCGAAAAGTTCGTTAACCGAAACCATTGTTTCAATGGGTTTTTGGGTAATTGGTTCCAGCTCACCGAAAATTTCCTAAATTCAACAAAAATGGTAGTAAAGTTCACTTACTTTGAGGTGTGTATGTAGAAGGCTCCTGGATGATGATGATGATGATGGGATTTAGAATGGGGGTGGAGGAGAAGGAAGAAGAGAAGGCATTGGGGTGGAAGAGAAGTCACCCCATGGCGCCATTTCACCCATAAAATTTTAGCTCTCTTGGTGTAATTCAAGATTATTTTCTTTAAATCAACACTGCATCGCATTATATATTGTCAACATGTAAAATATATTTCAAAATGACCAATAATTTGCTTCGAAACACAGAAAAAATGCGTTTAGTTGAAGAGAGTCTCAAGCAAGATGTTACCTCCAGTGAAAACAGAGAGACTAACTCCTGTTTGCTGTGTTAAGAGGCTGGATGCCGCGCGTTAAACTAGTCACTTTACCTTCAATTATGTTAAATACCGGTAATTGTTAAAATGACTAAAAAATTGAATATTAAACTTTAAAAATTATTGAATAGTATAAACTTCTTGATATTTACTAAAATAGTAAGGAATTTAAGCCCGAGAACCGATTAATGTATTGGCGGACTGATACTAAAGCTGGTTGCCCGGTCAGTGCAAGCGAAAACATGTTGAGGTCGGTTCGTAAGAACTTCGTTAACCGAATTTTTTTTCGTTAACTGAATTGAAGATCCTTATGGAAGGCAGTTCGTTAATCGAAATTACGTTAACCGAGGTGTTCGTTAAACGAGGGGTCACTGTATATACTAGAGTTGCCTTAGTCTTAGATGTTGCAGATATGCTGGGGTTATCTGTTTATGAGTAAAACATTTAATTAAGTTGTACAGTTGCTCGAAATTTTAATTCAGTCTGGAACTACAGTAAAGTTCCTCTAATCAGGACTAATTGGGGAGAAGGTCTGTCCCGTTTGTCCCAAATTCCAGGTCGGGCGAGGGTTTGCATTGTCTATTTTACAAGGTGGAGTAGAACACCGAACCTAATGTGATCTTTAGCCTAGAATTAACACCCTAGTGATTTTTATACATCATATTAACGTTCTTTAGCCCCTTAAAGTTTTAACATGTGTGGAAAAAAATTATTTATTCCTTGGTCCCTCATATGCTCTCGGCAGCTTAGTGCTGTCTTTCAGTACAGCTGTACTCGGCAAGTCACCTACCATGTGGTGGGTGAATTTTTTTACAAGTACATGTTTAAGTTAGTATGACAGTAGTTATTAGGCCAAGAGTCACCATATATATGTTTTCTGTATACAAGTTCAAAAATGTTAGATATCAACTTTGAATCCTTAAAATGACCTATAATGACTTGAGTAGAAAAAAACCCTTGAAAAATTTATAAAATTGAGTCAGTCCACATATCCCAGGAGGCACTTACATCTGTAATCTCCCGTTTATTTGCCCGAGTTAACCTTCCAATATCTTTACCTAATAAAGTCCTTATGTTCACCCAGATAAAATACTCTACTGCCTCTGTTTGTGATCCACACTAAAGTTAATTATTTCCACTTGCATAAGGAAAGATTTTCACAGTGCAACAGAAGATTGTTAATGGCTAAAGTTTGAAACAGTAAGCTGTTAAAGAAGGAAGTTTGTACATCTTGATATTAAAACTTTCATATATTTTGTCACCATTTGATATTAAAGAAAGGAAATCTTATTTTTTCAAGTTTTGATGAACATTTTAGGGCTGAAGTTATGCATCTATCATTTAAAACTGCCAAGTCTTAACTAGATGAGAAACATATCATGGGTTGTAAATTTATATATACAGTTGGTCCTCACATTAAGCGGTCCCGCAATCCGCGTTTCACCGTTACCGCGGTGCCTTGCCAGAACCTAACATTTTCACATTTCGCGGTCGCGAACGCCATTCCGCGGAGAGTGTCCGGCGCAACGCTATTTTTAGATTTGCCCCACGCGCCACCCGCCCGTCTGCCTGCCTGCCTCTCCCTCCTCCTCCCTCCGCTTGGGCAAGCGGCGCGGTAAGGTTGCGCAGTGTGTGTCTTTGTTGCGTTATCACTGACGTCATATGACGTATCAGACCTGTGATTGGCCATGCATCCCTACCCCCCTCTGCTGCTAGCTGTAATTGGCTTAAAGTATTATGACGTGTCCACCCGAGGGAGGGAGGAGAGACGACGCTTGACCTAGCCTCGACAGTTTCATCCCTCAAGGCCACTCCGTGTTATCGCGCATCCATTGTTCCGTAAAGAGTTGGGAAGAGTTGCGTGACCTGAGTGACACCACCACCGATAGCAAGAGCGACGAAGATGAGGAACAACGGTTAGAACAGCAAAAAATACTCTTCAAACATTCTGGAGAATATTTAACATCAAGAAAGCTGTGGACATCTTGGTGGAGTCATGGGATCAGCTGTCTATTGCTACAATTCGTCACGCATGGAGACATGTGTTGCATGGAATACCAGGTGAGAGGAGGAGTCAATCTGTGACTGGTGAGGTTCAGAATGTTGCAGTAGCAGTGGACCTTGCCAGACAACGACATCCTGGAGGTGATCAGAAATCCTGAAGTGACTGCCGACGAGATGTTGGAAGAAGAACACGTCAGTGAAGAGGAGGAAGAAGGTGCGTCAGTCTCCGAAGAACACAGTTTAAGTCATAGTGATATTAAGTGTGCCATGGAGTTTGCAGAGAAAATTAAGTCCGTCCTTTCCCGCGACAATGACAATGACCGCTATGAAGTCTTCCATAACCGGCTGGTGCAGGCTATGGAGCCATACATCACGGTGTATCACGACAACATCAACGCCAGCCGTCAGCAAAGCATAACAGATTTCTTCACCCGCAACCCACCACAGCCAGCCCAAGCCAGTAATAGTGACAGTGAAGTTGACTTTGAGGGATTTGTCAGGGAAGCCCTGACAACTGTAAGTGACAGTAATGATGATTCACCTAGTAATGGTGATTCACCTGAGGGCCAGTAATCTGCCCTCTGCCTCGGAACCAGCCTCCATCCCTGTATGCCGACCCATCTCTTCTACTACCGTAAGTGTTCCACCTAACTTTTAGTTTTCTAACCTAACCTTTATTTTTCCTATGTTAACCTTTATCTTTCCTAACCTAACCTCTTCTATATTACTTGTTTTTTCATACCATCATAAAGTTAAGATAAAATTTTTACTACAACATAGTTGTGTGTCGTCAAAAAGTGGAGTTTGAGGATCGGCCTGGACTCCATTTCAATTAATCCCATATGTTATGTTATTCACTTTCCGCGGGACCCTCTGGGTTACATTAACCGCGTAATGTGAGGACCAACTGTATTTCAATATCTGGATTATTCAGGTTTAATTACTTCAAGAAGTCAGTAAAGGTGACCAAGCATTGGATGTTTCATTCCTGAAGGCTGGTTTTCCTGGGCTAACAAAAAACTTGTATTAAGTCTGTCAGTCAACCATGATGTTAATGATAGAGTTGGCTAGTCAGAGGGAAGGTCGTGCTGTTAAATCAATATTTCCTATAGAGCAAGCCTTTCACTGGCTGTACTGTATAACTATTGCTATGCCAAGGTCCACAAAAATGAGCTTAATAATCCATTAATATCTGAATAATTACTGTAAGATGCTGACATAAACAATACAAATACAGTAAAGAACTGCAGACAGAGTATTACAGTATAACATGGAATTTCTCAAGCTTTACAAACAGTTGTGAAGGTCCTCATGAAATGTGAAAACCAACCAGTAGAACCTCTGTTAAGATTAATTTTCATGTTTTCAGGATTTATTTGTTAACTGTGTACAGGTATCCCTCACTTAATGTTCATTTAAGATACGAAAATTTGCTAATACTGTACAGTAATACCCCGATTTACGTGGTTCCCGTTTACGCGTTTCCACATTTACGCGGTACCCTGCCAGAACCGGAATTCCCACTTTGCGCGGTGCATCTACTCATATACAGGTAGTCGTCGACTTACGACCTAGATTGGTTACGGCCGCCCGGTCGTAAGTTGATCTGGTCGTAAGTCGGCCTATGTTATAATTACCTTACGTATATTATAATGTGTAATGATAATATAATTATCTTTAAGTCATATTTTATCAACATTTTCTTTGTTCATTATTGTTACGGTCGTCAGGTTTAAGTAAATCACTGCATACTACAGTACAATTGGTTTATTATTTACACAACATACAAAAAAAAAAAAATACAGGTGCAAAACATATAAAACATTTTAGTTGCAAAACATACAAACACATACAAACATACAAAAAACATCTTATTGGCTGCTGGTGCTTGGCTGTGGATCGTCGATGTCGTCAGCTGGGGCAGCCTTTGGGGTAGCCGGAGTTGTTGTTTTTTTCATGAACATGGTGAGCTTTGTCTGAATTGTTCGTTTCTTCTTCTCCTCGTAAATTTCTTGATACGGACGAAACGAATTGCGTGCCATCCGCTCAATCCTTGCAAATCGTTCGATGTTTGGGTCCATTCCTTCAAAATGGGCAAGAAGTTTATTCAGTAGAGATAAACCTTCTGATAATCCCTTAGTGGCAGGTTGAGGAGTAGATGAAGACAGTTTCCTCTTGGTAGACATCTTGGGGGGGGTGGTGGTTCAAGAAAAATTTCCAAGACAAAAGAAAGGCACAAGGCAAACAGACACGGAGGGAAGTGTGCTGTACCAGCGAGCGTGTTTGTAATTGAGCGCGGGGATGCGCGCTGCTCCAGCTCCCGGCAGCGCCAGGAGGCTGGGGCCAAAACTGTCGTACCGCCGGTCGTAAAGTCGAACAGACGTAAGTCGCATAGGTCGTAAGTCGACGACTACCTGTACGCGGGAAGCGGCGCGGGCAGGGTTCTTCACCCGCCTTCCACCACCCACCACAGCCGGCCCAAGTCAATGATAGTGATAGTAAGGATATGGACTTATATGGACTTTGAGGGGTTTGACAAAGAGGCCCTGCAAGCCTCTGTGGTGGATAGTGATACAGGTGAGGGCCAATAATCTGCCCTCTGCCTCGGAACCAACCCCCCATCCCCGTGTACCCAGCCATCTTTTCTAATAATGTAAGTGTTAAAAAGCCTAATATTATTGATATTTCTCTTAATTATTAATTGTGTGTGCATACCATCATAAAATTGAGATGTTATTTTGACTACAAGGTACATATTGTGTCAGGAAAAAGTGGAGTTTGGGGGTCGGCCCAGTCTCTATTTCAATTAATCCCATATGTTCTGTTGTTCCATTTACGCGTTTCCCGTTTTACGCGGGTTCAATTGACCGCGTAAATCGGGGTATTGCCGTACCAATTTCCTAAATGACCATATTTTACAGCATATAAGATTTACCCCCCATTTTGGCAGGGGATATTTAGGGGAAAAAACATTTGTGTGTATTTTCCTTCTGTAGCCATTGTTTTCTTAAAATAGTATCTACAAGTAAAAATGATTAATAAATAAAAATGATACCATTAAATAAGTTGAAACAAAAAATACTGTACAGATATTCCTATTTGGTTACTGGATGATAAAATTTGTCACTCATTTCACTACACATGGGAGACAGTTCAGAACCGCTGAGATCCCTCTTCTTATCACACAAAGAAAGTTTATTCTCTTTTATGTTTTTGACCCTATGATAATTATTTGTCCTAATTTTTTTTGCTCATTTTGTATGTAAGATTGAGTGTGCATATAACAGTACATTTTTTTTTTTTTACAAATTGCGTTCATCTACTCAAAATTACGAATTGAAAAATGACCATAACACCTCACAGCTCAACCTGGTTTCAAGGTGGCTACAGCAATGAGTCTTACTTGGCTACAATGCTGCCAGCAATGTTGATACCTGTAGATGCAAATGTGAAAAGAAAATTATCTGTAAATCTTCATTTGTATCAGGCATTTATAGATTTAAATAAAATGTTGCAGGTATGATTTTAATAGATAGTAATGCTTGTAATAGTTCAGAAGTTGTTCTTAGCTCTGAAGAGTTGGGTGTCTGTCATATGGACACTAATTGTCTCGGGTTATCATCATCAGTAATGTAGTTATAAATCCATCTTTTATAATTACAATAAAACTTTTTTTTATTTAATTAAAGATAATAATATTGTGTTTAAGTAAGCAATAACAGTTTCATTTGTTTATTTCTTGATAGAGGAAGCGGGATCCTAGTGCTGTCACTAGGTACCCCTGTACAATGACACCAGAAGCATCTGGCAAGTGTGACAAGTATATACAGTATAAATATTATAAAGGGTCTTACTAAAGCCTAAGGAAGGAAGGATATTCCTTGAACACATAATCAATATTATTTACAAAATGTCTGGCCAGTATGGGGAGGATCATCATGTCTCCGTCAGGGGGTCGTGGAGTGGTGGTCCAGCAGGAGTCACGGAAGAATTGTGTGTGGGGACATCTTAGGATGTAGTGGATAAGGGTGCTGCTGTCGGGTCTTCTGCATAATGCACAAGAGAAGCAATAACATAAAATTTTTATTTTTAGTCTGGAGTTGGGCTAGTTAGAATTTAGCCTACTGGAGATAGCAACTGGGGATTCAATAGACAGAAGACTGCAACTTCACATACAGTACAGGACACAGGCTGATTTTTTTTTGCCATTTTTCAGACAAAAAAGTGCATCCTATATGCTGTAAAATATAGTAACACCTCTTTTTCATTTGAACTTTAAGGCCACGGGGCTCCGTTTTATGCAAATGGTGGTTGTGTTAAACTTTCATTTAGCATTTCCGTAATGGTTTTAGCTGTATATTTTCATCTAGATAGTATTTTTATTAATGTTTTTAATGTGTTGGATAATAAATTACAGTAGATGGTTACTATTTTTCATGTTTTGGGGGTATAATATTGGGGTTTTTTCGTTGGTGAACCGAACCCTATATTTCCCATTTGTTCTGGTATTCAAGATACGAAATACGTAACAAATGGTTTTCCAGGAACTTGACCCATTTGTTAAGCGAGGGATACTTGTATGTAATTCGAACATTCATAAGGTTTTATGTTGTTCTTAATGTATAAATTTAAAGTTAATCACAGTATTTAACACACACAAACTCCAGCTCATAATTTTTGGTGTTGAGTACTGTATTGCTTTTATCATTATATTAACACAATGAAAAAATAAACTTTTATATGATTCATCAAATTAAATACACTTTGAATATGTACATGTATATCCTCAATACATGAACACTGAATATTTACATGTATATCCTCAATACATGAACACTATGAATATGTACATGTATATCCTCAATACATGAATACCATAATGTTAAGTGAAATTCTTTTTGTTGCCGAGTTCATTTTCGCTTGTGTGGATGACGGCACTTGTTAACTTAGGTCAAATTTGTTGAGCTTGGGGTATTGAAAAGACAGCCTTGGAATGTTGAAGATTTCTCTTCTACAAACATGTGGAGCTTGGGAAGTATCATGAGATATTTTTGGTAATGAAGAAATACTCTGTTATTTTCACTATTTTGATGTATTAATACAGTATAGTATGTAGGATACAGTATCAGAATTTGCCTGTTTCTCCGACAGTATTTCATTTATGATTGTTATTATTAGTGTAATTCAGTTTTTGTGTGCTGAAAAATATGTTTTATTTATTGCTTGCTGTGATCATATAACTCATAATTTGTGTGCAGAAAATACAGATTCTCCTGCTTTAATAAAAATCTGTGCATTTTATAAACTAGAATTTACCAGTATGTTAAGGATAATTTCTTAAATACAGGTGTGCCTATACTGTATTTTAAGTGCAAATACTGTATATAGCATAAATTCTCACCTTTAAATTCAGTTTGTGACAGAAGACCCCCAATTGTTATCATACCGTATACTGTTACCTTCCTAGGAATGTACGTATATGTACAGTAATTCATTTATCATTACATAACAGGTCATGCTCTTCATATTTTAAAACTATTTGGCCTTTCACTCGGTGAATTGTTACGTTCACTAAAAAAAAAGGTGGCATAGACCTTATACTTCTTTTATTTTCTTCTTGTACAGAATATTGAAATTTATACTGTATACAGTATACACATAACATTCTGAAAATGAGTAACATATCATCGAAGTGCTTTGGATGGTGATAGGCTGTTAGTTTTTGTTTCTGTACGTAGTAGTTGGTCACATGGGCCATTGTTCTAATAGACTCAAATCAAACCTTTAGAATTGGAGCCCCAGTTCTAATAAGCCTATATGCAAATGAGCACCAATCACAATAGGTTATGTGGGGGTCTATTGGAACTGGGGTCCATTTGACATGTAAACATTTCTGCCACTAATTGAATTAAAAAGAAACATCTCAAATAATCTCTTAGAGTGACCCTAGAAAAGGCTCTTTTAACTGTGTAATACATTTGATTCAACTAGGATTGAATATATGATGGTACAGTATCCAATAAGACATTGATGGGGAACTAATGGGAGTCCTACAAAATTTGGGAAAATAAAGTACGTACTGATATTAATGCTACTTCAGATACTATAAATATTTCTTTTTCTATGTGCAATTTATTATCTTTGTATGATTGGTTTGTTATGAACAACATATAGTTAATTCTTTGTTACACTTGTTGGATAAAGTGTGTGATCAATTGATAAGTGTTTCCTATTATGAAAATATAGCTTTTTTCCTCAAATTGTAGTAGGTATTAGGCAGCTACCAAACAGGGAGGTACTACTGCCTGGAAAGATATTGGAAGCATAATGTGTTGTCTATGGTAGACCCTGCTGCCACATGGCATCACAAAAATTAAACCAAGTCTCAGGTTGCTGATTTGACTTTCTGCCTCATTTACACACAATTGCAGTGTCTCAATTGTTTCACTTATTGACAACACAACATACATACAGTATATTGTTTCTCACTTTTGATCTTTTTTCATTTTTGTATTTATGGTTCTTTATTAATATTATTATTATTAATATTATTATTACATTTTCGTCCCCCAGGCCCCAATGTGGGTCAGTGACCTGTGCGCGGGTGGGCTAATCCCCGTGTAAAAAAAAAACAAAAACAAAAAACAACAACACTATCTTACCTTACTTATATTGTTGTTTCAGATTTTTGTAAGGCATTGCAAATAAACTGTTTTTCTCTGTGTATGACACCCTATGCTGTCTCTTGTTTACACTGGCTAAATAATCAATACTGGAAGGAATTTAGGAGAACACTATATTAGCCATTATTTATGTCATTGATAATTTTTAATTTACATTGCTGCCATATTGTAATTTCTTCTGTGATACCAAAAACTATTGTCAGCAAGTTCAATTTTGAGCTGGGGGAACGACATTATTCCTTCACATTCATTACGTTCTTAGTTTTATCCTCCTAACCTCACATGACCTTATTTGATATATCCAAATATACTTTAACCAAACCTAACCTAATATAACTTAATTACTCTAATCTTTGCTGAACTAATTCTAACCTGACATAATTTAATTCAATCTAGCCCCACCTCATTTAACTTAATCTAACCTGATGAATATAAACGGATCTAGCCAAACCAAAGACAATCTAACGTGACCAGACTAAATTAGCCTAGCCAAATATAACCATCGAAGCTAACCTAATCTAATCCAATCCAGTCTCATCTCACTTAAACTTCTCTAAATTATAGTAACTAAAGTCTAATCTAACCTAACCTAAATTAGTGTAACTTAACATGATTTAATCTTATGGATCTTACTTGACCGAACCAAACTTCATTTAACCATTAATTCAATCGACCTAATCTGACCAGAACTAACCTAACCTACAGTAAAGTGACCAGACCTATCCTAATCAAACCTAACATAGCCTATCCTAACCTAAGCTATCCTAATCCAACTTAACCATACCTAAATGAATCTGTGCATTGCTAACTTAGCATAACCCACTGGACTAAGTCTAACCCAACCTAACTTGGCCTATTCTAACCTTGCCAGTTCTAACCTAACTTGCCACCTTACATGCACAGAAAACTGTCTAGTCGGCATCTTGAACCTTATTCTGGTCTTGTGTTAGTTTGTCATATCAGGTAATGATACATATAAGTATTGTATAATGGTCTATAATATATCTCTGTGTTTTATTTATATATTGTAATGTCATGTCATATTTTTTTTTAACCTATCCAAACCCCACCTAATTTAATTTGACCTCATGAGAGTACAGAAGTGGCATTATTAGTGAAGAAGAATGAATGGACACTTAACTCTTATTGATGAACCACTCTAAGTTACCTGAGTGATTAAGAAATTGGAAGTTTTCCTTGGCAAAAAGGAAGTTCTGATTCACTTTGTTTAATTAAGTGTTGAGAATGAGTCATACTTGGTTACTTTGTCTTGCTCTAATGTGCTTTTCTTTCTTTTACAATGAAGCTTGGTGCATATGTTTTCCTTGAAATAAACTGATTGATAGACAGGAGTCATACTAGTCATTGTCTTCGTGCCCAGGTCTCATATTTTTTACAGGGAATGGCCCACCCGAGCACAGGTCATCGACCAACAACTGGCCTAGGGGGCGAAGAAATGAGTAAAAAGAAATTAAAAATAGAAAAGAAAAAGATTATATTAATCTGCACCATGGAAAACCAGCTTTTTGAAGTGAGACAGATTGTATAAGTATGGAACACGGAAGAAGGCAGAGCAATCCACAGTTTGGCTGTGTGAGGAAAGAAGGACGTACTCTAATGGGTTATTCTAGTGTGACCGACATCCACAGAGAAACGGTGGGCACCGCGGATAAGACGAGTGATATGAGCCCATGGCCTTGCCGGCAGTACACAGAATGCCAAATCCACCGAACCTTGCCTGTTAAAGTACCTGTAAAAGAGAGTGAACAACTTTGTGGCGAAGAGAAATGGAAGAGTTTATCAACTAAAGGAGGAGAGTTAATAAGACGAAATGCCTTTGATTCCACCCTATCTAACAGTTAGACAGAAGAAGAGCCACCCCAGATATATGAGCAGTACTCCAAGTTAAGAAGAATGAATCCCTTATAAATTTGAAGCAACTGCTTAGGAGTGAAGTAGCTACGGCATCTGCACAGCATTCCCAGTTTTCGGGAGGCGGCTTTAGCAACGTGGATGTGTGGCTTCCATGACATATTAGAGGAAGTGGTGAGGCCTAGCATATCTATTTTAGAATTTGGCAGAATGATTGCATCCTGAAATGTGATTGGTGGGAGATCATCTAATTTGGTAAGTGTAATTGGTAAATACTGTGTTTTATTACTATTGAATTTAACCAAGTTTTTACCCCCCCCACCTGCACATCGGGTAGAAATATGCTTATGTATATTATGTTGCTATATACTGTACATTTATTAGACTATACTGCAATGTACAGCACTGCATATGTATGTGCCTGCATATACAGGTACTTTGGATGTGTTTGTATAAACACATACTGTATACAGTACGTGCAGCTATTTTAATTTTTATTTGAGAATTTTTAACAATCAAACCCTAATCTGATTGGAACTTTTTTTTGTTTTTGTATATGAATCAACACCACATATCTGTGATCATGTAATCACATGAAATGCAATAATGCATATCATTCAGTTTAAGAGCTATAAAATGTATTAAGCAGCTTAATGGAACATTTTGAATCAGGAAGTGAATATAGCAAGTACAAATATACAGCATTAATTCTATAAGTACAGAAGTCCTAGAACAATTGTATTATAAGAAGGTGCAGGATATTAAAAACGTAATACTGTACAGTACTGCACCACATGCTGAGTTAAGTATGAACTGACTGTGAAACCCACCCTATCTGTTTGTATGACACAGTGGTGATCATGGTGAATATCTGGATTTAATTATCTTGATTTTTCCAATATGCTTCTAATATTTTTATCAATTACTGTATAAAGGGTGGCTCATAAGTCATGCACCAGGGGAACATTTTCTCTCTCTTCGGGAATCATAACAAATCAACAAAGATGGCAGAGGGATTTGAATCGAGTAGTGGGAGAGCATGGCAGATAATTATTATTATTTTGTTTTTCATCTTCATATACAGTAATATCCCCCCTCCCCTCCTCCTTCTCCAAGTGGTGGATAGCCATAAAGCATACTGGAAATAAGACTCGGTGTTTTGTTTTTTTCTGACCAGCTGTCATTTTTTTTTAGGGGATTAGCCCACCCAGGCGCAGGTCAGTGACCCACATCAGGGCCTGGGGGGCGAAAATGTAATAATAATACTGTACAGTAATTCGTAGTACAGTGGGGTATGCTATAACAAATCTAATTGGTTCTAGAACCTTGTTCGTTATCGCATTCGTTCGTTATAGTATTATTCCGTTCTAGGCCCCCAAATATAACCACTTAACACTGAAAAATATAATATAAAATTGTAAAAATTTTAAAAAAGTGCATAAATATGCATCTACAACCCCTGAAATAAAGAGTATCATTAATACTTGTAATAAAAAAACAATAAATTAGTAAAAAAAAAAAAAAATATAAATAAAAAATAAATTATGTTCGTTGTAGGAGTTTCGTTCGTTATAGCATTCTCAATTTTATAGGTAAAACCGTTCGTTATAGGAATATTCGTAGTAGGATCCGTTCCTTATAGCATACCCCACTGTAAATAAATTTTAAAATAAAAGGTAAAATAAAATAATAATGATAACAATAATAACAACACTGTAATAATAGTAATAAATAAATACAAAAATGAAAAAAAAATCGATAGTATTATGTACAGTATGCTGTGTTATCAAGTAAGAGAAACAATCAAGACCTTGCAATTGTGTGTACAGTAAATGGAGCAGAAAGACAGATCAGCAACCTGAGATTTTGTCATAATATTTGTGATGCCATATGGCAGCAGGGTCTACCATTAGACAATACATTATGCTTCCAATATCTTCCCAGGCGGTAGTACCTCCCTGTTTGGTAGCTGCCTACTGCCAGACCCAAATTTATATAAGCTGTCGTATCTCAAAATAGTGGTGCGTCAATTTAGGAAATTCGTATAAGCGAATTTTCATATCTCGAATGTTCGTATATCGAAGGATACCTGGATATATACTGTATACAAAACGTGTAGTGCCATCTTTGTTTGACCCCATAACACATTGTTTGGTGTGGTTTGTGATAAAGAAGAAGTCAGTATATCGTGGTACAATACTGTAGTATTGTAGTTTTTATATTTTGTCTCCAAATTAATATTATCAGGATCCTGCACCACTTGCCATTATATAAAAAACAAAATTATATAAATGTTTGCCAAAATTATTGCCAATTACCACACAAGAAAAGTTGATTTTGTTCTGTATTGCTGGTGTTCCTGTGTTTATTCAAGCTTGTTTGGTCTTGTTCCTATATATTGTAGTACAGTCCATTATGTATCCTGTACAACTGTATTAATGTACAGTACTCATATATTGATTGTGCTTTTGCCTTCATAAATTTGATATTGAATTATTTTTGGTGTGCTTTTTTTTCTGAAGCATATTTGTCTTTGCCATAAAAACATTATTGGCAAATTTTCCAATACTGGTATGTCAGTGATTTGTCAATAATGTTATGTTTACTATGCATAGATAACTTTGAAAACTATATTTGATAGTACAATTACTAATTTTTTTTTAAAAAACCCATCATTGTGCACATGGAATATGTTGAATGTTATTATATTTTAACTTATGATTATACGTGACCCTTTAGTTTAGAGAATATTTTTTCATAAATACAGTACTGTACTGTACACAGTGTTGTACACCCACTTGGTTAACATGAACACTAACATTGTTTACCATCAAAACACATTTGTGTTGTTAAAAAATTTCATTTTTAATACTGGTATTGATGATAAGTGTGAAGTTATTACATAAATGTTATTATCCTTCTTGGTGGTGCTTAGCTTGTCTCACAGAAATAATGCACCTTCAGGTACAAGTTGCAGCTTATCAACTTAACAATATCTGTCTATCTTATAATGAAATGTTCTTTCTTTTTTAATGTGTAGAGCTTTAATAAAAGTGCATTGTTGATGTAAAACTACAGTAAGTAGAGGTAAACCCAGATGTAATTGATTAAAGTGATACTGTTACTGTTCACTGAAAGTATCAAGGTCATTTCCTACTTGTGTAAGCATAAAGTATCTTGTTAAAGTTTGTGATATTTTTCTTTTTCAGCAAGTAGCAAAGGACACTGTTCCACACTGTTTAATACGCTAAAATGTACTTGATGTGTGCATAGGAAGGAGCATTTCTTTAGTTTAATCTGAAAACTGTGTTAAGAAACTTACTCTTTGACATGATTAATTGGTGTACACTGTACAGTATATCTTGTCCCCTTTAATTGCAGTATAAATATTTCAACATCTTCCAAGACTTACTTTTATAATGTTATTCTTTAATTGAAGAAGGTGTTAATGTGTGGAGGTTAAGTCATCACAAGTTTGTATGTCACTAATAAACAATCCAAGTCATTGTACATATGCCTTTACCAAAGAAATTTAAGAAAAACTCTTTTAAGCAACATATTTCAGTTCGTTTAAAATAGGTTTTTGAAGTATTAAATGTACATTCAAAGACTTAAATAATCCAATTATTTTTGTTTACTTCGGTTTCTCTTTGCAAATAATATGTATAGTATACTGTATAGTAAATAAACCTTATTGCAATCACTTTATTTTTGTTTTTATCTTATGAGAGTTTAATATAAAGTTTTTAATTACAGTCAATCCTCATATTACGCGGTCCCACTCCGCGTTTCACCGTTAACGCGGTGCCTTGCCAGAACCTAACATGCTCACATTCCGCGGTCGTGAACCCCATTACGCGGAGAGCGGCTGGCAAGCCGCGCCATTTTTGGATCCAAACCTCCCGCCATCCGCCATGTTGTGTAAGAGGCGCGAAAATGGTGCGCACAAGGTCGCCCAGTCATCAAAACATTGCCGAGTTCTTTACCCGCCACCCACTACAGCCGGCCCAAGTCAGTGATAGTGATAATTATAGTGAGGATATGGACTTATATGAACTTTGGGGGGTTTGACAAAGAGGCCCTGCAAGCCTCTGTGGTGGATAGTGATACAATTGATACAAGTGATACAGGTGAGGGCCAATAATCTGCCCTCTGCCTCGGAACCAACCGCCCATCCCCGTGTGCCCAGCCATCTTTTCTACTAATGTAAGTGTTAAAAAACCTAATATTATTGATATTTCTCTTAATTATTAATTGTGTGTGCATGCCATCATAAAGTTAAGGTAATATTTTTACCACAACATAGTTGTGTGTCGTCAAAAAGTGGAGTTTGGGGATCGGCCTGGACTCCATTTCAATTAATCCCATATGTTATGTTATTCACTTTACGCGTTTCTCACTTTCCGCGGTACCCTCCGGGTTACATTAACGGCGTAATATGAGGATTGACTGTATTGTTCATATCAAGTGTGAACTTGAACTAAACTTTGGATAAAAAAAAAACACACTACAGGACAGAACAAGGAATGTTCCATAGACATAAAATGTAAAGGTCAACAAAGAAAAATTTAAACATTACAATGTCACAGATAAAGTAAGAGTTGAGTAATCAATGCAAGAATATCAATAATAAATTTATCACTTAAAGGGAAGAGTTGGTTCAAGACATCAAAATCCTCTTGTGCATTAAGAGGTACACTCCCTGGCAATATGGCACAGATGTACAGTACTATGCAAATGTATATGATGACTAGCCTGTACTGACCGATCAGGACCCAGATAATAGGACCAAAGCTGATGAAATATGGTGAAACATAGGTGATGTTATGACGAAGGTGAGCAGTTGCTAGTCCAGAGTCGCCACCTTTCACATGCTGTCCTGTTCATGTTACGAGGATGACCGGCTCGAGGGCCACCTAGGCATGAATTTGTTTAAGGTGTATAAGCTGTTGCCAACACAAAAACCACACCCTGAGTTAATGGGCTGCATGACCCAGTGTCCAGGAATAGTCCGAGAAGACTGGACAACTTGCCAATTGCACTGGCTAACCATTACCCTAGAAAAAGATCTGCAAATTGATTACCTTCCAGGTTCCCAATACTGCTGCATAGATAGAGGCAAATGGCATAAAGAAACTTGCCCATAGTTTCACCCTGCCTGGGGATTGAACCCAGGTCGACTCGCTTGCGGTACTGTATGGGGTTGTGCCCATTTCGTCACCACTGTTTTCACCCATTTCGTCACCACTGCTTTTACCCGTTTCGCCACGTTTTGCCACCGCATTCAATCCCATCGCCCTTTCAAGGATAATATATAACAGAAAATTCTTACATAATTAATGCATTAATATATACACGAAAATAACCGTTGCTTGGGATAGAAAATACTTAGCAAATACTGCAGCTTCTGAGAATGTGGGGGGAGCGGAGTTACTACTAAGAGCAGAGACGTTACCGAGAACAAATTCTGGCTTGAATGTCATGTACACTAATACTGACACGTTCCTTGATAAGAGAGAGGAGTTTGAAACACTACTAAGAGTACACCAACCAGATATTGTCGGAATTGTAGAACTGTTGTACAAGAACAGGAGAATCGACCCAGAGGAATGTGAGTTCAGTATTGCTGGATATGACTCATTTACGAACCTATCTCAAGAAACTTGCAAAAGGGGTGTGGTTATCTACGCTAGGCAAGACCTTAGAGCCAGCCAGGCGAGGGTACAGGGGGAGGATGTTTTTGAAGAGTCCAAGTGGTGTAAATTTAAATTAAAGGGAGGGGACTTACTTATAGTCGGGTGTAAATACAGATCCCCCAAACTGTGGCCCACTAAATCAAAGGAACTTAAGAACCTTAATAAACAATGCGGCGATGCTCAACCCTAGCCACCTCCTTATCATGGGGGACTTTAACTATGGCGACATCAACTGGAGAAACGAGTCCACCCCGAATGACTTGAATAACCCTGCTACTCTTTTCGTGGAAACTCAGAGAGATAAATTTCTGTTCCAACATGTTAGAGGCCCGACACATTACAGAGGGGAGCAAACACCCAAGCCACTTGACCTCATAACAAACGAGGAGGGTATGGTGGCCAAACTGGAACACCTTGCCCCAGTTGGCACCAGTCACCATACAGTGTTGTCATTCAGATTTAACTGTTACCTAGTACAAGATAAGGCCAGGCCAAGGTGCAAATATTACAAGGGAAATTACAATGGGATGAGGGAAGAGATGAGAGGTATCAACTGGCCTGACTTATTAAGGTACAAGAACGCAGACACTACGCTGAATATCATAACTAGTAAAATTACCCATTTGATCGATAAATATATACCCAAGACCAAACCCAGTGCTTCTAGGAATACGAGGTGATCACTACACATGAACCATGCGGCGGTCGACAAAATTAAGAAGAAAACCCAGAAATTCAAGACGTGGGTTGGGTCAAACAATGAGCAAGACAGGAGGATGTATGCAAGAGCCAGAAACCAAGCAAAGATAGAGTGTAGGAGGGCTGAAAAGGAGTTCCAGAGGCTGGTTGCAAGCGAGGTCAAGTCAAACTCAAAGGCGTTTTACAGCTATGCAAAGTCGAAATTGAAAATGCGAGTAGGAGTATCAGATCTGAGGCTGGTGGATGGTAGTTACGCAGATTCTGACCAGGATAAAGCTGAGGCATTGAACAGCTTCTTTTCCTCTGTGTTCACAAGAGAGGATGCAACTAACCTTCCTGCGTTTGAGGACAGACGGTTCGACACAGCACTGACCCACATTGTGTTCACAGAAGAGGGTATTAGAAATAAACTGTCCAGGCTAAAGGTCCATAAGAGTCCCGGCCCTGACATGGTGCATGCTAGAGTGCTAAGAGAGTTGTGCAACGAGCTTGCAGAGCCCCTGAAGATCCTGTTTTGTAAATGCCTGGATGAACAAATGGTCCCCAGTGAATGGAAAGTGGCTTATGTGAGTCCTATCTTCAAGAAGGGCGATCGTCACTCCATGAACAACTATAGACCGGTGAGCCTGACCAGCATAATATGTAAAGTACTTGAGAGTATTATCAGAGATGCAGCAATGGAACATCTAATACGAAACAACCTTGTAAAAGATTGCCAACACGGTTTTATGCCGGGGCGCTCTTGCTTAACACAATTGCTCAAGGTATTGGATATTTGGACCCATATTCTGGAACGGGGTGGTAATATTGACAATATTTACCTAGATTTTACCAAGGCTTTCGACAGTGTACCCCATGAAAGGCTGAAAATCAAACTGGAAGGGTACGGAATTCGGGGAAATGTCCTAGCGTGGATAGAAGACTTTCTACATGACCGCAAGCAGTGTGTGGTGATTAATGGCACGAAATCGTCATCTGTACCTGTAACAAGTGGGGTACCACAGGGCAGTGTATTGGGCCCGCTGTTGTTTGTTTGTTTCTTAAATGACATGCCTGACGTTGTACACTCCTCCATACAAATGTTTGCCGATGACGCCACGTTATTTCGGGAAATTAAGAACCAAGCGGACTGTGAAGAGCTGCAGAAGGACCTCTGTGGGCTCCAGGATTGGTCGAAGAAATGGCTGCTGAGATTCAATGTCAAGAAGTGTAAGAGGATGTACCTGGGGCGTACCAACGGTAAGGAGGCGTATCATATGTCCCAACGGGATGAAGAAACTGCACTAGTTGAGACTGTGTGTGAGAAGGACCTAGGTGTGTATGTTGACTATGAGCTGAAGTTCTCGGGCCATTGTGAGAAGAAGGTAAATCAGGCAAATAAATTATTGGGTCTTATAAGAAGGTCGTTCAGATATCTAGACGGTCTGTCCCTCGTAACGATCTTCAGGAGTGAAGTGCTTCCCCATCTGGTCCCCGAGATATGCTCGGTTGAAAATGTTCAAAGGAGGGCCACCAGACTGGTGCCTGCGCTTCGGCACCTCAGCTACCCTGAGAGATTGGAGCGCCTGAACTTGCCTAGCTTATACTACAGACCTAGGGGGGACCTAGTTGAGGTGTATAAGCATCTCAGGGGGCACTACTCAGTTGAGTGTCCTTACTTGGAGCTGGCGGACACTCGCCCCACAAGGGGTCACAGCTCAAGATTGAAGAAGCCGCAAGTCCAGAAAACCGTGAGGGCAAACTTTTTCGGAGTGAGGGTTGTAAACTCTTGGAACAATCTACCAGAGTGTTGTGGCGGCACCGAGTGTGAGCTCTTTCAAGACAAGACTTGACCAACACTGAAGCGGGTTCAGGTACATTCAGGAGTCGGTGCATGCTCAGCATTTGCCAACAGTGTGTGACAGAGACGTGACCGATCGCCTGGGCGGCTAGCGAGCCGATCTTTTGGTGAAGAAGATAAATGAAAAGAGATGTGACCGATCGCCCAAGCGGCTAACAAGCCGATCAGTGGCGAAGAGGATAAAAGTTAACGTAAAAAGTAAATCGCCTAGTTTTACAAAATTGTATAGCGAAATTATGCCTCGGCATAACGATACAGTACATTGGATCATGCAAGCATCTCTCTAAGACAATTTATTGAAGACAAAAATAAAAAATAAAAACTTTATTACTCATGCAAGCATCTCGCTTAAAACAATTTATTAAAGACTAAAACGAAACACAAATAAAAACAATGTCAATACTCCTGCAATCATCTCACTTAAACTATATGTTAAAGACTAAAATAAAAATAAAACATTGTTTTTACTCAAGTGAGCTTGGAAGAAGACTGACAATTTTTTTAGGAAATTAGAGGTGGTGATATTTTTTTTCATATTCATCCCACAGTTTCCAGAGACGGACTTGTTTGTCATGATTTGCTTTTCTTGTGCACAATTTTAGCTTGTGCTTAGCCACTAGTTGTAATTGCAAATCAACCATTGAGGCTTCTCTGTGAAGAAGAGGGATAAGGAGGTGTAGTGGACTCCATTCCCTACAAGAGACGACTGAGCTCCCGCGCGCCTACCAGCCAATCAGCGTACAGCCAGCGGTGCCGGTAGACCTAATCCCGAGTGCGGACGGACGCACACGTAGCAACGCTAGGACCAGAGTGCCTGGCCTCCTCCTCTGTGATTGGCCCTTTCACTACGCTCACCCCAAATCCTGATCCTCGTAAATTGTATAAATACGGCCATGGCTGGCCAGGGAGAGCATTCTACTCTGACCTGCAGGACCAGCAAGATTTCTCTCCAGCACCTCACCACCCAGCTTCCTCAGAGAGCTCCTCGCCCTACAGGAACTCTGAGCAAGCTACACCTCACCGAGTAACTCTGTAGTGGATTTCTCCCCTACAAACTCTGTTTGTCGCTGCATAGCCGACCCCACGAATTCCACAGTGTGTGCCTCGTGGTCTAGATCACGGAGCAGGGGTCAACTACTAAGCCACGCCTACCCCCTGCTATTTAAGACCTGACCTCGCGGTGACCTGTCACTCTCTAACCCTCTCTCACCATGAACGGTTACGAGTTTGATAGCGTGGCGCAGATACGTCCGGATACGCCGACCTGCCCCAAGAAATTAAACCTCCTAGTTCTCAAGAAGTTCTTTGAAACTAATGAGATCGTGGGGGTCACCAAGGTGGAACGACTGAAGCTCCATGGTGACATCAAGATCACCTTCGCCGAGAAGGGTATGCCTGTACAGCTCGCGGAGATCCCAGACATCAACGGCATTCCATTTAAAATGATTGCCTACAAGTGGGACAACCTGAAGCTGGGAGTAATCTCCCACGCCGAAATTGCCCACGTGGACCAAGCAGAGCTGAGTGAGCTCCTCAAGGGGCAACTCCAAGTTGTGAAGAAGCTGTCCGACACCACTGCCCTCATTGGACACCATACAACCTTACCCAAGGAGGCTCAACTGACGTGGGTAACTGTGCCAGTCAAGCCCTACTGCAGACCGAAACGCTGTTACAAAAGCCAGCACTACGGACACACTGTCAACAAGTGTGAGGCGCAGGAGGACACCTGCTCCCTGTGCGGCAGCCCCAGACACCGCTACACGGTCTGCCCCAACACAGTAAAAAAATGCGCTGCCTGTGGCGGCCTACATTTCTCCGCCGATCGGACCTGCCCAAAATGGAAGGAGGAATGCAGGATAGCCAAGGCGTGACTCAACAAGAAACTGAGCTACAAAGAGGCCCTCCTTGCTGTATGCTCCCAAGACAAGAAAAAAACAGCAGAAAAGAAAAACCAAGAAAAGAAAACCCAAGAAAAGAAAACTCAAGAAAAGACACCCGCCACACAGAATCAAGAACACCACGAGGCCCGTGGAGCTGAAGCCCACGTGGTCAACCTCACCGTCTCCGACTTCTTCCACACCTATGAGGACTTAAGACACGAGGAAGACGAACAACAAGACCCAAACACGAACGAATGGACACTTCAAGAGAGCAAGAAGAGGAGAAGAGTTAGAAGAAAATCCACATCAAGCTAAGAAGAATACCACACAAGAAAACAACACACACAATCTAGCCGACCAAGCACTGAGAATCCATGGCCCTGTGGGGTAATGGGTTGTTTGGTTCACACTCAGGATGGGATGGAGAAAGGAAACTCACGATGTGCTCTCATGTATACATGTTGTATTGGATGTACAATGCAGCTTGGTGGCTGGTGCTGGGAGGAGGCAGCGTGGTTACAAGCGTGATGTAGAGAGCTGGTTGGTGAGGATGCTCAGAGGAGGACCAGCTTGTGGGTCGCCATGCTCGCCGGCGGGAGTGAGGACCGCCAGGCAGGCGGAGGAGGAGGTGTTGTGGCTGGTTGGTGTAGGTAGAAAGAGACAGGTCACCACGAGGTCAAGTCTTAAATAGCGGGGGTAGGCGTGGCTTAGTAGTTGACCCCCGCTCCGTGATGTATGGTTGACCTAGACCACAAGGCACACACTGTGGAATTCGTGGGGTCGGCTACGCAGCGACAAACAGCGTTTGTAGGGGAGAAATCCACTACAATACTCCCCCTTCCCTCCAGGCAGTGTAGGAGACTTGTTGTCTGCAGGGTTGCATAGCACATGTGAGGCAGAACGGGTGGTGCATGCCTCATGTGAGACGACGGCGATGGCGTGGATGAGCCGGTCGCTGGATACAACTGTCTATATGCACACTATCTGTGGGAGAAGAGAGGGAGAAAAAGGGTGTGTGGAGGCGATGAATGTTGTGCTTTCCTCACGGCAGGTACAGAGTCGTCAGATGCGCCTGCTGGGGTGTGTGGGCCTGGGTCAGGAGCAGGGGCTGCGTCAGCAGAAGCGGATGATGGCTCGTGGCAGCAGCTGGGTCCACGACAGCAACAGGGTGCAGGACATTAGCAGGGAGTACCTGAGGGAGAAAAGAGGAGTGTGTGGGTCCGCACTCAGGAGCAGAGGCCGCATCAGGGGCGGCAGGGGTTACTGCTGGGCCGGGGGCGCCGTCTGAGGCAGGACGGGTGTGCTGGGGTCGGTAGGACGTGGTGCTTGGGGCAGGAAGAGGAGCTGGTGTCTACTTAGAGAAGCAGTGCTGCTCTAGGGTGTCTAACCTGCGGTGTAGAGACAGTAGTTGTAGAGCCAATGAGAGCTGCTTCTGTGTGGATAAGCCAGTCTTCCATGTTGCTTGAAGACTGGGAGCGTGATCAGTTTCTCCTCCATTCTGTGTGAGTGCGAATCTCCGGGAGTCACCATTTGTGGGGTTCAGGATGTTTGGTTCACACTCAGGATGGGATGGAGAAAGGAAACTCACAATGTGCTCTCTATATATATATTGTATTGGATGTACAATGCAGCTTGGTGCTGGGAAGGCAGCATGGTTACAAGCGTGATGTAGAGAGAGCTGGTTGGTGAGGACGCTCAGAGAAGGACAGCTTGTGGGTCGCCATGCTCGCCGGCGGGAGAGAGGACCGCCAGGCAGGCGGAGGAGGAGCAAGGGCCGCCAGGCAGCAGCGGAGGAGGAGGTGTTGCTGGCTGGTTGGTGTAGGTAGAAAGAGGACAGGTCACCACGAGGTCAGGTCTTAAATAGCGGGGGGTGGGCGTGGCTTAGTAGTTGACCCCCACTCCGTGATGTATGGCGGCGCTGGTTGACCTAGACCACGAGGCACACACTGTGGAATTCGTGGGGTCGGCTACGCAGCGACAATCAGCGTTTGTAGGGGAGAAATCCACTACAGTGTAACAATCACAATCAGGACGAGGCAGAGGGAGGGCGGGAGCAGGACCGGGCAAGCAAAGCGCCAACGCGGGTGCTCTGGTTGTCGTCTTAGCTTAGGCAGTGTTGGCAAAGCGGAGGAAGAACCGCCCCGCTACGGCGGCGGCGCAAGCCGAGAAGCGCAGGTGGACGGACGCACAGGCAACACACGATCAAACTAACAGAGAAGGTGAAAAAATGGAAATGTAGCTAGTCGTAGGGTTGTTTGGAGAAAGATGAAGGTAAAGTCTTTGAGCTATGTCAAAGAGGAATGGAGTGAGTTGGAGGAAGGGTTTTGAATCTTTGAGCTTGAAATGTCAAAGTATTCATAGTATGGTAGACTGAGCGTATCGTAGGAGAGTTCTTAGTAATAGCAGGAGACAGATTTGAGTTTTTTTGTCAAATTATGAACGGAGACGAGAATGATATATAGGTTGATTGGTTTCAGTCTTGAGTTTGGTCGATTTTATTGAGATTGGATGTCACAGAGGTTGGGTATGTTTGATTTAGTTCTGAGAGTTGTAGGTCATTTGAGCTGTGTGAAAGAGAAATGGAGCGAGTTGGAGGAAGAGTTTTGAATCTTTGAGCTTGAAATGTCAAAGTATTCGTAGTAAGGAAGGATGAGCGTATCGTAGGAGAGTTTTTAGTAATAGCAGGAGACAGATTTGAGCTTTTGTCAAACTGTGAACGCAGATGAGAGTGAGATATAGGTTGATTGGTTTCAGTCTTGAGTTAGGTCGTTTTCATTGACAGTGGCTGTCATAGAGGTTGGGTATGTTTGATTTGGTTCTGGAGAGTTGTAGTGTTATGAGAGGCTTTGTCTGGCGGGGGGGTTGTGTTTGGAGATTGGTTGTGGGGGGGAGTTGTATTTGGGGATTGGTTGGGGGTGGCGGTGGTATGTTGATTTGAGCTGAATTAGAATTGCTTATGGGGGGTTGTTGTGTGAGTGTGTGTGTGTTTGTGTGTCAATATAGTAAGGGGAGAGGGGGAAGGGGAGGATAATTGTTAGTAAGGTCAGGTATGGTGAGTTGTTGGGAGGAGGGGGGGGGCTTTGGAGGTTGTTAGGTTAATTTATAGTATGGTAGGATTTCTTAGGGGTGATATGATTTGTGTGGCTAATGAATAGTTGTATTGAGTCATATGTATTTTTTTTTTTTTTTTTTAAGGGGGGGTCGAAGGGGGTTGTTAGAAAGGTCGGGTATATTAAGTTTTTGTTTTGGGAGGATTGTAGGAGTTGATTAGTGGTTGGATAAGTTGAGTTAATATTTTTTTTTTTTGGGGGGGGGGGGGGACTGTGAGTAAGATTGGGTGGGTTAAGTTTTTCTTTTGGGAGGATTGTAGGTTTTATTAGTGGTTGGCAGAGTTGGGTTATTAGTGCTTTCTTTCTTTCCTTTTGGCTTGTAAAGGACTTCTGCAATTTGCATGGAGGGCTTTTGCAAGTATTGTGAGTTCCTGGTCCCATTCTAGAGGGAGAGGGTTTGTGTACAGGTAGCGTACAGTTCAGTTCAAGTTTTGAAGCTCCAAAAGTTGTTGGTAGCGAAAGTCAGAGCGGGGAAGATGACAGAGGAAGGAGCAGGAGGTTAGGAAGGGAATTGTAGTGGGAGAGATAGTGCCGTGGCTTTACATGACTGCGTTTATTTGGTTAGCACATCGTGCACGTATTTGGTTTTGTCTGTGTTGGGTGTGTGATCCTCGGGTCACCACTCCTCCGGATTGTGTCAGTTCAAGTTTTGAAGCTCCAACAACTTTCCCTGAATACGAATTCGCAACCTTTCGATTTACAACAGGTACCTACTTTACTGCTACGTGAACAGGGACCAAGGGGGCTAGGAAGAGTGTCCAAACAACTTCCGCTTGCCCGGGAATCGAACCCGTGACATCTTGCTTGCAAGGCAAGAGTGGTACCGCTTCTACCACAAGCGCGCGGTGCCGGTAGACCTACTCTCCAGCGCAGACCCACACTTAGCAACGCTAGGCTCAGAGTGCCGGTGGCCTCCTCCTCTGTGATTGGCCCTCTCGCTACGCTCATCCCAAGTCCTGATCCTCGTAAATTGTATAAATACGGCCATGCCTGGCCAGGGAGCTTCACTAACACAATCCGGAGGAGTGGTGACCCGAGGATCACACACCCAACACAGACAAAACCAAATACGTGCGCTATGCGCTAACCAAATAAACGCAGTCGTGTAGAGCCACGGCACTATCTCTCCCACTGCAATTCCCTTCCTAACCTCCTGCTCCTTCCTCTGTCATCTTCTCCGCTCTGCCTTTCCCTACCAACAACTTTTGTGGGGCGCTTGTGGTAGAAGCGGTACCGCTCTTGCCTCGCAAGCAAGATGTCATGGGTTCGATTCCCGGGCAAGCGGAAGTTGTTTGGACACTCTTCCTAGCCCCTGTAGTGGACTTCTCCCCTACAACTGCATATCCGCATTCCAATGCGACAGTATCCTAGCAACCAAGCGAGCGGCGACAGCAGATGTTACCGTAACCTAGCAACGAATCAAAGACCGGCGACTTTCTCGGGTTTTCCCTACATGACTCATAGAGGACTCACGGCTGCTGGGTATATAAGCTCTGTCTCTCCATTGAGATTCATTCTGCCCATCTTTCTGAACACACAACACCTCCTCCAGCAAGCTCCACGCTGTCCAGCTTTCATTCAACCAGGAGGCCAGCAACAGGCAACATCTTCTCTAACGAAGCTCCTGCACATCTACCTCCTTCAACACGCTACTCACCGAACGTCTCTACTGAGCAGCTCCTCACCACACGGCACCTCCAGCACCAGACTGTCTATCATATAACTTATATTATACAAGAAAACCACCTTAGAGTTTCCATCCATCCTGAGTGCTTGACAACATTATACCACGAATTCCTACACCCCCTTGGTCCCTGTTCACCTAGCAGTAAAGTAGGTATCTGTTGTAAATCGAAAGGTTGCGAATTCGTATTCAGGGAAAGTTGTTGGAGCTTCTAAACTTGGAACAGGGATACTTCTAAGCTTGAACTTGAACCAGGGAAACCATTCTACACTCGGCTACCGGCCCAGCAACATCTCTCACAGCTCCTCACCACCCAGCTTCCTCAGAAACCTCTTCGTCCTACAGGACCTCTGAGCAAGCTTCTCCTCACCTAGTCACTCCTAAGCACTGCACTGTACAACAATATATATACAGAAAGCGCATTGTGAGTTTTCTTCCTCCATCCCATCCTGAGTGTGAACACAAACACAAACTATACCCCACAACATTCCCGAGGACAAAGTGTCAGAGTGGAATGCAGCTAATTTACCTACAGGCCAGCGCTGGGTAGAAATGTTTACTCACTTTATGGACAGAGATATCACCCAGCAGCACATGTTAAAATTGGTTCAGTTCATTCTGTCTTCCTGGAGCATATTCATCTACCGAACGTGTTTTCTATCAAATGAACAACCTGAAGACATTTTAAAAATCACAACTAAAAGCCCCAATCCTCAAAGCCTTACTAGTCACGAAAGTTAACTTAACCAAACCTGTCTGGGATTCTACAATTTTAACATCTAGGGATGTTAAAACAAATCTTATCCAGTGAAAAGTACGATCATTAGAAGGTAAGTTGGCAAATATCATTGTTATGTACAATTGTTTGGGTTTTGGGTCAAGTATAACCGTGTAATCCGTGTTGGTATATGGGTTGTAGGGTTTTCTTTCATGATATTTGGTATGTCCTGCCTTTAGCTCCAAGATATATGGCCACTTTATCATGGTGGACAAATTCGTATTTCTCTTGCTTCAATATAGTTTCATTTGCAGCTGTTTTATACTTTAGTTTATAATTTCAATGTATTTTAAATAGTTGTAATAACCCCGAGGAAAATGGTAATAATGTTATAAGCGATCTTGAGTCTAGATCTCATCCGGTGAAGTTTGCAATTGTTACATAATTTATAAATGTACGCATAAAACAAACATTAATTGTTACCATAGTTAACGGACTTAAAATAAAGGAATATAGGCGTAAAATAATGAAAATAACAACATACTGGGTTCAGTTTTATATGCTGGAGGACAACCAAAGATATTCATTGATCTAAACGCGACTGTTTCTCCCAGGATAGTCAACACCTAACGCTTGAGTCGGGAACGGGAGGAAAACTTGTAAGCTAAAGATACTACTACTACTACTACTACTAAGTACCAATAATAATAATAATAATTATAATAGCACATATTCATTATAGTTGTCGGTATTGCAGCAGTTTCAACCAATATGGTCCTCGAGTTTAGCAATTTGTTATTCCGATGGTTTAGACAATTTTAAGACTTTTCTTCAATGACGTTTCCCTCGCAAATGAGTTGGATACCGGGGGATCCACGGGGACCAAGTCCCCCTCCCCCCGGTTAGGAGGTTAATTTAGGTAATGTTAGGTCATTTGCGTCAGAAACGTCATAGAAGAAAGGTGTTTTAATTTGGTAATATTGCAGTAAACAGCAACCACAGAATTCCGGAAATTCACTACACTCAATCGATTGAACTAATTTTTCTATGATAATTTTCTTATATTCCATTAGGTTAGGTAGCACATTTTTTTCTCAAAATCTTTGGTTGCTGTAATCTGCAATTTTACCTCAAAATTGTCTAAACCATCGAAAAACACATTGCTAAACTCGAGAACCATATTGGTTGAAAATGCAAATTGACCAAGTTGTCATACAGGTTTACAATTGGAAAGTGTTTCTTAGCTATGCAATTACAGTATATAGTTCAGGATCAATTTATTATAATAGCCAGGTTTCGATTTTAACAAAAACTATGTTTTTCTGGTATTATTTCACATGTTGTCACTACACGAATCTCGTGAATTTTATAGTTGCAATCAGTAGTTTTGACAATCCTAAGACACCTTTCTTCAATATAATTTATGGCGCAAATTAGGTTTAAGCGAGACATTTAACATTTTATTATCTATGTTCGTACATTGCGGTACACACCCAGAACATCGAACTTCTGTTGATTGGGTTTTTGCTTGGTCTCAAATCAGTGATATTATGTTTACAGGAATGTGAGTGAAAGTTGATTGAAAAAATCCAAAGGAGGGTCACCAGAATGGCACCTGCACTACAGCACCTCAATTATCCAGAGATTCAAGCTCTTGCAACTGCTTAGCTTATATTTCAGACGGGCAAGGGGTGCCCTAATTAAGGTGTATAAATGGTTAATATTTAGAATTTGCCAACACCCTCTTATGTATTACATCTTCTATAGGAAGAGAGAGAAAAAAAACCTAAAAATTATAGGTTATCTCAGAGTGCACTACTCAGTCGAGTGTCCATAACTGGAGCTGGTGGACGCTCGCCCCACTTGGGTTCACGATTGAAGAAGCCACAAGTCCAGAAAACTGGGAGGGCAAACTTTTTTGGAGTGAGAATTTTGAACTCTTGGAACAACTGCCACAGAATGTTGTGATGTCACCGAATGTGAGCTCATTCAAGACCAGACTTGACAAGCATTGGGGCAGGTACAGATACATTCAGGAGCCAGTGCATGTCAACAGTGCGTAACAGAGACATGACTGATCGCCCAAGCGGCTAATGAACTGATCAGTGGCGAGGAGGATAAAAGTAAAGTAAAAGAGACTGGCGGATCACTACTATACAGTATAGAAACTCAGGTAGAGGAGACGGTTAGCATCAAAAATAACTTATGGAATTGAACCAATATTTCTGAAGATAGAAGTTGCATGATGCTGCACACAAAAATGGAAATGAAAATGCACAGAACCTGCCCAAAGAAACCTCCCTAACCTTACTCTTTTTTTTTTTTTTTACGGGGAATAGCCCACCTGGGCACAGGTCATGGACCCACAATGAGGCCTGGGGGGGGGAGAAACGGGAGTAAAAATAAAAGAGTAAAAGACTATATTAATCTACACCACGAAGATGCTGGAAATCAGCTTTTTGAAGTGAGACAGATTGTAAGAGCATGCAAATGTACCGTCCTTTTCTGTGTTTATTATAAAAGGTTCTATGTACACTTTCAAACTGCAAATATGTCAGGATAATAATGTTAATAATTCTCAAACTGCAAATATGACAGTTCTATATTAATGTTAATAATTCTCAAACTGCAAATATGACAGTTCTATATTAATGTTAATAATTCTCAAACTGCAAATATGACAGTTCTATATTGATGTTATCACAGACTGTAAATCTCGCTCACTTCTTGTTTAAGAACACATATTTGCAGTTTGAAAATTATTAACATTAATATAGATCTGTCGTATTTGCAGTTTGAAAATTATTAACATTATTATCCTGACATATTTATGCTAGTATATATAATATATATAATATATTATATATATATACATATATATATATGCTAGTGTATACAGTTAACCCTCACTTAACGCAGTTAATGTAACCCGGAGGGTACCGCGGAAAGTGAGAAACGCGTAAAGTGAATAACATAACATATGGGATTAATTGAAATGGAGTCCGGGCCAATCCCCAAACTCCACTTTTTGACGACACATAACTATGTTGTAGTAAAAATTTTATCTTAACTTTATGAAAAAACAAGTAATATAGAAGAGGTTAGGTTAGGAAAAATAAAGGTTAACATAGGAAAAATAAAGGTTAGGTTAGAAAACTAAAACTTAGGTGGAACACTTACGGTAGTAGAAGAGATGGGTCGGCATACGGGGATGGAGGCTGGTTCCGAGGCAGAGGGCAGATTACTGACCCTCAGGTGAATCACCATCACTGTCACTTACAGTTGTCAGGGCTTCCCTGACAAATCCCTCAAAGTCATCTTCACTGCCACTATCACTGGCTTGGGCTGGCTGTGGTGGGTTGCGGGCGAAGAAATCTGTTATGCTTTGCTGACGGCTGGCGTTGATGTTGTCGTGATACACCTTGATTTACGGCTCCATAGCCTGCACCAGCTGGGTATGGAAGACTTCATAGCGGTCATCGTCATTGTCGCGGGAAAGGAAGGACTTCATTTTCTCTGCACACTCCATGGCACCCTTAATATCACTATGACTTAAACTGTGTTCTTCGGAGAATGACGCATCTTCTTCCTCCTCTTCACTGACGTGTTCTTCTTCCAACATCTCGTCGGCAGTCACTTCAGGATCTCTGATCACCTCCAGGATGTCGTTGTTGGTGGTCTCGGAGAAGCCTGGAACTGTAACAGTCTGCGCAGCTTCTCTGGCAAGGTCCACTGCTACTGCAACAGTCTGAACCTCACCAGTCACAGATTGACTCCTCCTCTCACCTGGTATTCCATGCAACACATGTCTCCATGCGTGACGAATTGTAGCAATAGACAGCTGATCCCATGACTCCACCAAGAAGTCCACAGCTTTCTTGATGTTAAATACTCTCCAGAATTTTTTGAACAGTATTTTTTGCTGTGCCAACTGTTGATCCTCATCTTCTTCGCTCTTGCTATCGGTGGTGGTGTCACTCAGGTTACGCAACTCTTCCCTGGTGTTGGTGTAGTCGTTCAGGAGCTGGAATTTTTTTGTTGAGAATGCAGCTTTTACATTACAGATTAACTCCTGGTCCATGGGCTGGATTAATGACGTAGTGTTGGGAGGAAGGAAGACCACTTTTACGTTGGGGTGACGATCTAACAGTAGGGGCGAGTGTCCTGGTGCGTTGTCCAGCAGCAACAAAATATTGAATGGCACATTCTGTCGCTCACAGAATTTTTTTACATCGGGAACAAAACAGTCATCAAACCAGGAGAGGGACAGTGTAGAGAACATCCACGCCCTACGTGCGGTCAGCCAGTGGACATTTAGCTTGGTCATGTCCATGGTTTTGTAGGCGTGCGGCTTGCGTGCTGTGTGGATCACCGATAACTTGAGCTTACAGGTACCGGAGGCATTGGTGGTAAACAGGACGGTGATGCGTTCCTTCTGCATTTTCCGGCCCCGAATCCTGCTGGCATTCTTTACAACGAAGGACTTGGAAGGTAGCTTTTTCCAGAAAAGACCAGATTCGTCCATGTTAAACACCTGGTCGTCACTGTACTGTCCTTCCTCCATAATCTCACGTAAAAACGGAGGAAATTCCCGAGCCGCAGCACGATCAGCACTCGCTTCTTCACCACCAATGTTTATATTGGTGATCTTGTTCCGGATCTTAAACCTCTGTAACCACCCAGAGGAAGCATTAAAGGGTTTGGGCTCTGTAATTCCCATCTTTCGTGCCACTGCCATGTACAGTTCACGTGCGTAGTCCTTAACAGAGCTCGTGTCGACCGCCATGTTCCGTCGTGCCTGACGCACCAAGTACCTCACAAGTAATTTTTCTGTCTTGAGAAGCACCTGGTTGTGAAAACACTTGATCATAGAAGCACCTGTAGACTTTGTGATCTTCATGTGCTCCTTTATCTTGGCTGCATCCTTCTTTATAGTCCGGATCGTAGATTCGTTCACACCATGCTGGCGCGCCAAATCAACCTGCCTTGTTCCTTTCTCCAACTCTTGGATGATGGTATACTTCACCTCGTAGCTTAAGGAACGTCGTGTCTTCTTTGGCTCAGTGCCGCTGGGTCCAGGTAAGGAAAGGTTTCTCTCTGGGGGTGGTGGTCCGGCGGAAGCCATTTTACGGAACAATGGATGCGCGTTCACACGGAATGGCCTTGAGGGATGAAACTGCCGCAGCTAGGTCAAGCGTCGTCTTTCCTCCCTCCCTCCCTCCCCCGGGTGGACACGTCATAATACTTTAAGCCAATTACAGCTAGCAGCAGAGGGGGGTAGGGATGCATGGCCAATCACAGGTCTGATACGTCATATGACGTCAGTGATAATGCAACAAAGACACACACTGCGCAACCTTACTGCGCCGCTTGCCCAAGCCGAGGGAGGAGGCGAGGAGCACAAGCAGGCAGGCGGGCGGGTGGCGGGTGGGGCGAATCTAAAAATAGCGTCGCGCCGGACACTCTCCGCGTAATGGGGTTCACGTACCGCGTAATGTGAGCACGTGAGGTTCTGGCAAGGCACTGCGTTAACTTGGAAACGCGGAATGCGGGACCGCGCAAAGTGAGGGTTAACTGTATATATATATATATATATATATATATATATATATATATATATATATATATATATATATATATATATATATATATATATATATACTTCATTTTTAGTCCATTTAACACGCGGACTTTGAACATACAATCAACGCGTGTTAAATGGACTAAAAATGAAGTATATATATGTACCTCGCGTTTCATACCAGCTGGATTCGGTAAAATGCTACTGACACCACATACGAGGCACGGGCAGTTTCCCAATGAGGTTCACGGCGCCATCAGCTCGATGAACAGGCTTTGTGTGAAATATAACAGAGTCTAGAACTGCTTTTAGTGTCCTTGTGGCCTAGCCGGTAAGCGTTCCCTAGTCACACCCAGTAGGTCGAGGGTTCGATTCCTTGCTGGTGAGGTCGTTGATTGTATGTTCAAAGTCCGCGTGTTAAATGGACTAAAAATGAAGTATATATATGTACCTCGCGTTTCATACCAGCTGGATTCGGTAAAATGCTACTGACACCACATACGAGGCACGGGCAGTTTCCCAATGAGGTTCACGGCGCCATCAGCTCGATGAACAGGCTTTGTGTGAAATATAACAGAGTCTAGAACTGCTTTTAGTGTCCTTGTGGCCTAGCCGGTAAGCGTTCCCTAGTCACACCCAGTAGGTCGAGGGTTCGATTCCTTGCTGGTGAGGTCGTTGATTATATATATATATATATGCAAGTAAATCACTGTAGGTGCGCGTGATCTAGGTATATGCTGATAACCACCAGGAAAGAAGAAAACACGAAGTTCCCAAGCGCTTTCATGTAATTCACATCTTCAGGGGTGAGTACAGACTGTACTCACCCCTGAAGATGTGAATTACACGAAAGCGCTTGGGAACTTCGTGTTTTCTTCTTTCCTGGTGGTTATCAGCATATATATATATATATATATATATATATATATATATATATATATATATATATATATATATATATATATATATATATCTTGATAAAATCACACGGGAAAATGGAAACAACGGAGTACCTAAGCTTTCGTCTTTATTCAAGACATCTTCAGAGGCCTCTGAAGATGTCTTGAATAAAGACGAAAGCTAAGGTACTCCGTTGTTTCCATTTTCCCGTGTGATTTTATCAAGATTTATCTTATCCACGTTTTCATTGTGGATTTTCATAATATATATATACAGGTAGTCGTCGACTTACGACCTATGCGACTTACGTCTGTTCGACTTTACGACCGGCGGTACGACAGTTTTGGCCCCAGCCTCCTGACGCTGCCGGGAGCTGGAGCCGCGCGCATCCCCGCGCTCAATTACAAACACGCTCGCTGGTACAGCACACTTCCCTCCGTGTCTGTTTGCCTTGTGCCTTTCTTTTGTCTTGGAAATTTTTCTTGAACCACCACCCCCCCCAAGATGTCTACCAAGAGGAAACTGTCTTCATCTACTCCTCAACCTGCCAAGAAGCAAAGAAAGGCCATTGATTTAAACACTAAAATGATGGTGATTAAACAGCACGAAGGGGGTAAGAAAGTGAATGTGATTGCACGTGATCTGACGCTATCACACTCTACTGTGTCGACGATTTTGAAGGATAAAGAAAGGATTCGTGAAGCTGTGAAAGGTTCTGCACCCATGCAAGCGACAGTTATAACGAAGCAACGGACTGGGCCTCTCCACGAAATGGAGAAATTACTTTACATTTGGATGGAAGATCAGATCCAGAAACAGACACCGTTAAGCCTTTTTACTGTGCAGACGAAGGCTAGAAGTCTATTTCAGACTTTGAAGGAGCGCGCCGGAGAAGACTACAGTCAAGAATTTGCAGCAAGTACTGGCTGGTTCAAGAGATTCAAGAAAAGATTTCAATTTCATAATGTTCGAGTGACTGGGGAAGCAGCGAGTGCAGACGAGGAAGGAGCACGCAAGTTTGTTGACAGTCTGGATGAATTAATTACGGATGAGGGATATCTAGCAGAGCAGATATTTAATGTGGATGAAACGGGATTGTATTGGAAACGGATGCCAGAACGCACTTACATCCAAAAAGAAGCCAAAAGCATGTCTGGATTTAAAGCATTTAAGGATAGGCTTACTCTGCTGCTTGGCGGGAACATCGCGGGGTTTAAGCTGAAACCTTTCCTAATCTTCCATTCAGAAAACCCGCGGGCGTTGAAAAATGTAAACAAGCACACGCTGCCCGTTTACTTTCGTTCTAACCGTAAAGCATGGATGACACAGGCACTGTTTGAAGACTGGTTTGTAAATTGTTTTATTCCTCAAGTTCGTGAATATTGTTTGACGAAAGAAATTCCTTTCAAGATTTTATTGCTACTGGACAATGCGCCTGGACATCCACCTCATCTATCAGATATTCATCCGGACGTGAAAGTGATTTTTATGCCGCCAAACACGACTTCAATTTTGCAGCCTATGGACCAAGGTTCAATTGCTACTTTCAAGGCTATCTATCTCCGAACCACCTTTGCCCAAGCCATAGCCGCTATAGATGCCGACCCAGAACTATCGTTGCGTGACTTTTGGAAACAGTACAACATTCTTATGGGTATCAAGAATCTGGCAAACGCCTGGGAGGCTGTGTCGGAGAAGTGCATGAATGGCATCTGGAAAAAGTGTGTTAAGCGCTATGTTCATACTTTTGCAGGATTTGACAGTGAAAATGAGCTTGAAGTTATTCGGGAAAAAATAGTAAAACTGGCAAAAGATCTTTCTTTGGAATGTGAAGTGGAAGATGTTGAGGAGTTGCTAGACCAAGAATCAGAGGAACTTACAAATGAAGAGCTAATCGAATTGGAAGAAGAAAAAGTAGCAGAAGAAGAAAGGAGAGAATCAGCGGATAAAGAAGAGGAGGAGGAGCCACAAAGGACGTTCACCACTAAGGGATTATCAGAAGGTTTATCTCTACTAAATAAACTTCTTGCCCATTTTGAAGGAATGGACCCAAACATCGAACGATTTGCAAGGATTGAGCGGATGGCACGCAATTCGTTTCGTCCGTATCAAGAAATTTACGAGGAGAAGAAGAAACGAACAATTCAGACAAAGCTCACCATGTTCATGAAAAAAACAACTCCTCCGGCTACCCCAAAGGCTGCCCCAGCTGACGACCCCGACGATCCACAGCCAAGCACCAGCGGCCAATAAGATGTTTTTTGTATGTTTGTATGTGTTTGTATGTTTTGCAACTAAAATGTTTTATATGTTTTGCACCTGTATTTTTTTTTTTTTGTATGTTGTGTAAATAATAAACCAATTGTACTGTAATATGCAGTGATTTACTTAAACCTGACGACCGTAACAATAATGAACAAAGAAAATGTTGATAAAATATGACTTAAAGATGATTATATTATCATTACACATTATAATATACGTAAGGTAATTAAATTGTACTGTAGTATGCAGTGATTTACTTAAACCTGACGACCGTAACAATAATGAACAAAGAAAATGTTGATAAAATATGACTTAAAGATGATTATATTATCATTACACATTATAATATACGTAAGGTAATTAAATTGTACTGTAGTATGCAGTGATTTACTTAAACCTGACGACCGTAACAATAATGAACAAAGAAAATGTTGATAAAATATGACTTAAAGATGATTATATTATCATTACACATTATAATATACGTAAGGTAATTATAACATAGGCCGACTTACGACCAGATCAACTTACGACCGGGCGGCCGTAACCAATCTAGGTCGTAAGTCGACGACTACATATATATATATATATATATATATATATATATATATATATATATATATATATATATATATATATATATATATATATATATATATATGCTGATAACCACAAGGAAAGAAGAAAACACGAAGTTCCCAAGCGCTTTCGTGTAATTCACATCTTCAGGGGTGAGTACAGACTGTACTCACCCCTGAAGATGTGAATTACACGAAAGCGCTTGGGAACTTCGTGTTTTCTTCTTTCCTTGTGGTTATCAGCATATACCTAGATCACGCGCACCTACAGTGATTTACTTGCATATATATTATATATATATTATACATATATACAGTATATATATATATATATATATATATATATATATATATATATATATATATATATATATATATATATACAATCAACACCTCAACCCGCCAGGATTCGAACCCACGGCCCACAAGCCGTGGGTTCGAATCCTGGCGGGTTGAGGTGTTGATTGTATGTAGAAGTCCGCGTGCTTTATTGGGCTAATGAAATATATATATATATATATATATATATATATATATATATATATATATATATATATATATATATATATATATATATATATATATATATATATATATATATATACAGTGGGGTATGCTATAACGAATCTAATTGGTTCTAGAACCTTGTTATAGCATTCGTTCGTTATAGGATTAATCCGTTCCAGGCCCCCAAATACAACCACCTAACACTGAAAAATATAATATAAAATTGTAAAAATTGTAAAAAAGTGCATAAATATGCATCTACAACCCCTGAAATAAAGAGTATCATTAATACTTGTAATAAAAAAACAATAAATTAGTAAAAAAAAAAAAAAAAAAAAAAAAAAAAAAAAATTAATTATAATGTTCGTTGTAAGAGTTTCGTTCGTTATAGCATTCTCAATTTTATAGGTAAAACCGTTCGTTATAGGAATATTCGTAGTAGGATCCGTTTGTTATAGCATACCCCACTGTATATATATATACATATATATATACAGTGGGGTGTGCTATAACGAATCTAATTGGTTCTAGAACTTTGTTCTCTATAGAATTCGTTTGTTATAGGATTAATCCGTTCCAGGCCCCCAAATACAACCACTTAGCACTGAAAAATATAAAATAAAATTGTAAAAATTGTAAAAAAGTGCATAAATATGCATCTAAACCCCTGAAATAAAGAATACAGTCAATCCTCATATTACGTGGTTAATGTAACCCGGAGGGTACCGCGGAAAGTGAGAAACGCGTAAAGTGAATAACATAACATATGGGATTAATTGAAATGGAGTCCGGGCTGATCCCCAAACTCCACTTTTTGACGACACACAACTATGTTGTAGTACAAATATTATCTTAACTTTATGATGGCATGCACACACAATTAATAATTAAGAGAAATATCAATAATATTAGGTTTTTAAACCCCTACATTAGTAGAAAAGATGGCTGGGCACACGGGGATGGGCGGTTGGTTCCGAGGCAGAGGGCAGATTATTGGCCCTCACCTGTATCACTTGTATCAATTGTATCACTATCCACCACAGAGGCTTGCAGGGCCTATTTGTCAAACCCCCCAAAGTTCATATAAGTCCATATCCTCACTATAATTATCACTATCACTGACTTGGGCCGGCTGTAGTGGGTGGCGGGTGAAGAACTGGTAATGTTTTGATGACTGGGTGACCTTGTGCGCACCATATGGCGGATGGCGGGAGGTTTGGATCCAAAAATGGCGCGGCTTGCCAGCCGCTCTCCGCGTAATGGGGTTCACGACCGCGGAATGTGAGCATGTTAGGTTCTGGCAAGGCACCGCGTTAACGGTGAAACCCGGACCGCGTAATATGAGGATTGACTGTATCATTAATATTTGTAATAATAAAACAATAAATTAGAGAAAAAAAAATATTTTAATTATGTTCGTTGTAGGAGTTTCGCTCGTTATAGCATTCTCAATTTTATAGGTAAAACCGTTCGTTATAGGAATATTCATAGTAGGATCCGTTCGTTATAGCATACCCCATTGTATATATATATATATATATATATATATATATATATATATATATATATATATATATATATATATATATATATATATATATATATATATGTGTGCAAGTAAATCACTGTAGGTGCGCGTGATCTAGGTATATGCTGATAACCACCAGGAAAGAAGAAAACACGAAGTTCCCAAGCGCTTTCGTGTAATTCACATCTTCAGGGGTGAGTAGTAGTCTGTACTCACCCCTGAAGATGTGAATTACACGAAAGCGCTTTGGAACTTCGTGTTTTCTTCTTTCCTGGTGGTTATCAGCATATATATATATATATATATATATATATATATATATATATATATATATATATATATATATATATATATATATATATATATATATATATATATATATATATATATATATGCTGATAACCACAAGGAAAGAAGAAAACACGAAGTTCCCAAGCGCTTTCGTGTAATTCATATATATATATACAGTTGGTCCTCTTATTACGCGGTCCCGCATTCCGCGTTTCACCGTTAACGCGGTGCCTTGCCAGAACCTAACATGCTCACATTCCTCGGTCGTGAACCCCATTACTCGGTGAGCGGCTGGCAAGCCGCGCCATTTTTGGATCCAAACCTCCCGCCATCCGCCATGTTGTGTAAGAGGCGCGAAAATGGTGCGCACAAGGTCGCCCAGTCATCAAAACATTACCGAGTTCTTCACCCGCCACCCACTACAGCCGGCCCAAGTCAGTGATAGTGATAATTATAGTGAGGATATGGACTTATATGAGCTTTGGGGGGTTTGACAAAGAGGCCCTGCAAGCCTCTGTGGTGGATAGTGATACAATTGATACAAGTGATACAGGTGAGGGCCAATAATCTGCCCTCTGCCTCGGAACCAACCGCCCATCCCCGTGTGCCCAGCCATCTTTTCTACTAATGTAAGTGTTAAAAAACCTAATATTATTGATATTTCTCTTAATTATTAATTGTGTGTGCATGCCATCATAAAGTTAAGATAATATTTCTACTACAACATAGTTGTGTGTCGTCAAAAAGTGGAGTTTGGGGATCGGCCCGGACTCCATTTCAATTAATCTTATATGTTATGTTATTCACTTTACGCGTTTCTCACTTTCCGCGGTACCCTCCGGGTTACATTAACGGCGTAATATGAGGACCAACTGTATATATATATATACAGGTAGTCGTCGACTTACGACCTAGATTGGTTACGGCCGCCCGGTCGTAAGTTGATCTGGTCGTAAGTCGGCCTATGTTATAATTACCTTACGTATATTATAATGTGTAATGATAATATAATCATCTTTAAGTCATATTTTATCAACATTTTCTTTGTTCATTATTGTTACGGTCGTCAGGTTGAAGTAAATCACTGCATACTACAGTACAATTGGTTTATTATTTACACAACATACAAAAAAAAAAAAAAATACAGGTGCAAAACATATAAACATTTTAGTTGCAAAACATACAAACACATACAAACATACAAAAAACATCTTATTGGCCGCTGGTGCTTGGCTGTGGATCGTCGATGTCGTCAGCTGGGGCAGCCTTTGGGGTAGCTGGAGGAGTTGTTTTTTTCATGAACATGGTGAGCTTTGTCTGAATTGTTCGTTTCTTCTTCTCCTCGTAAATTTCTTGATACGGACGAAACGAATTGCGTGCCATCCGCTCAATCCTTGCAAATCGTTCGATGTTTGGGTCCATTCCTTCAAAATGGGCAAGAAGTTTATTCAGTAGAGATAAACCTTCTGATAATCCCTTAGTGGCAGGTTGAGGAGTAGATGAAGACAGTTTCCTCTTGGTAGACATCTTGGGGGGGGTGGTGGTTCAAGAAAAATTTCCAAGACAAAAGAAAGGCACAAGGCAAACAGACACGGAGGGAAGTGTGCTGTACCAGCGAGCGTGTTTGTAATTGAGCGCGGGGATGCGTGCGGCTCCAGCTCCCGGCAGCGCCAGGAGGCTGGGGCCAAAACTGTCGTACCGCCGGTCGTAAAGTCGAACAGACGTAAGTCGCATAGGTCGTAAGTCGACGACTACATATATATATATATGTATATATATATATATATATATATGCAAGTAAATCACTGTAGGTGCGTGTGATCTAGGTATATGCTGATAACCACAAGGAAAGAAGAAAACACGAAGTTCCCAAGCGCTTTCGTGTAATTCACATCTTCAGGGGTGAGTACAGACTTCAATATATATATATATATATATATATATATATATATATATATATATATATATATATATATATATATATATATATATATATATATATATATATATATATATATATATACACACACACACAGTGATCCCTCGGTTAACGAGCGCCTCGGGTAACGAGATTTCGGCTAACGAATTACCTTCCATAAGATTCTTAACTTCGGTTAACGAGCAATCCCTTGATTAACGAGTTTGTAACGAGCGCCCCTCCACATGTTTTCGCTTGCATTTGGTGGTCCACCAGCTGTAGTATTAGTCCGCCAATAAAGTAAATGGTTCTAGGGCTTAAATTCCTTACTATTTTAGTAAATATCAAGAAGTTTGTACTATTCAATAATTTTAAAAGTTTTATATTATATTTTTTAGTCATTTTAACAATTATTGAACATAATTGAAGTATAGGAAGCTAGTTTTTTGCACGCCAAACAGCCTGTCAACACACCATACAGGCGTCAGTCTCTGTGTCTTTTCAGTGGAGGTAAGATCTTGCTTGAGACTCTCTTCAAATAAATGCATTTTTTCTGTGTTTCCAATCAAATTATTGGTCAATTTGAAATTTATTTTACGTATTGACAATATATAATGCAGTGCAGTGTTGATTTAGAGAAAATAATCTTGAATTACACCAAGAGAACTAAAATTTTATGGGTGAAATGGCACCATGGGGTGACTTCTCTTCCATCCCAATGCCTTCTCTTCTCCCTTCTCTACCCCCATTCTAATTCCCATCATCATCATCATCATCATCCAGAAGCCTTCTACAAACACACATCAAAGTAAGTGTACTTTACTACCTTTTTTGTTGATTTTAGGCAATTTGCGTTGAGCTGGAACCAATTACCCAAAAACCCATTGAAACAATGGTTTCGGTTAACGAGCAACCTTCTGGAACGAATTGTGCTCGTTAACCGAGGGACCACAGTACTTTATATGTATATGTATATTTATATTAGGTAGTAGGCAGCTACCAAACAGGGAGGTACTACCGCTTGGGAAGATATTGGAAGTATATTGTGTTGTCTAATGGTAGACCCTGCTGTCATATGGCATCACGAAAATTGTGACCAAGTCAATGGTTGCTGATCTGACTTTCTGCCTCATTTACACACAATTGCAGAGTCTCAATTGTTTCTCTTACTTGGACAACACAACATACATATACAGTGGGGTATGCTATAACGAATCTAATTGGTTCTAGAACTTCGTTCGTTATAGCATTCGTTCGTTATAGGATTAATCCGTTCCAGGCTCCCAAATACAACCACTTAACACTGAAAAAATTCTGTGGAAAATGTAAAAAATACGGTACTTTATCTTACCTTAGTGTTGTTCAGCATGCAAGACTGGAGGCAGAGGAGGAGGTGGGAGGAGAGAATTATGGAGAGGAGGTGGAAGGAGAGGAGTCATCCTTCCTAGCCCTCTTTGGTGACTGTCTTACAGGCACTTTGTCTGTAGATTCTTTTGTTACTTTTTTAAAGAAGGAATCCAGGGTTGGCTGCTTCAACCTTGATTTCTGGACCTTCCAAAAGTAGTTCATAACATTGTCATTAAACACACTGATGGCCTTTTCCACAGAACCAACATCAGGATGATAATCCTCCGCAAGCTTAGACAATTTGCTCCAACAAAAGAACACATCCTTGAGATCTTTGGCTGGAATGATGCGGCTTTCCTCCTTGTCCTCATCCTCCCCTGACTCCTCAGAAGTTAAGCTCTGCTTCAGTGTCTCATTTTCCTCTTTGTGAAGCTCAAGCAGCTCCTCAGTGGACAGTTCCTTACTGTGCTCTTCCACCAACTCCTCAACATCATCATCATCCACTTCCAGGCCCATGGAATTGCCCAGAGACACAATTTCATGAACAACAGCCTCTTCTTCTAACTCTTCGAAGCCTTCAAAGTCTCTTTGAAGCACACATTCAGGCCACAATGGCCTCCAAGCAGCACAAACACACCTCACAGTAACCTCTTTCCAGGCTGAGGTAATTAAAAACACAGTGTCTGCTATATTGAAGTGACTCTTCCAAAATTCCTTCAAACTAACATCACTGGAAGAAGTGGGCGCAAAACATTTTCTAAACAGTGCCTTTGTGTACAGCTTCTTAAAGTTAGAAATTACCTGTTGATCCATGGGCTGGATGAGAGGTGTTGTGTTGGGTGGCAAGAAGTGCACAGTGATGAAGTTGAACTCCTCTGGCAATTCAACCATCAAATTAGGAGGGCGGGCTGGTGCATTGTCCATCACCAATAGAGCTTTCAGTGGAAGATTATTTTCCCAGAGGTATTTCCAAACACTGGGTCCAAACACCTCATTCACCCACTCAGGGAAAAGATTCCTGGTCACCCAAGCCTTTGGGTTTGACCGCCACATAACACCAAGGCGGGTCTTCCTAATGTTTTTGAAAGCTCTGGGGTTTTCTGCATGGTACACAAGGAGTGGCTTTATTTTGCAGTCACCAGAAGCATTAGCACAAAGAAGGAGGGTAAGCCTGTCTTTCATTGGCTTATGGCCAGGGACAGAAGTTTCCTCCCTTGTAATGTATGTATGGCGAGGCATTTTTTTCCAAAAAAGGCCAGTTTCATCACAGTTGAATACCTGCTGAGAAACAAAGCCTCCCTCTTGAATCACATTCAAAAAACTGTCATGGTGTTCCTTAGCTGCTTCCTTATCTGCACTAGCAGCATCACCATGTTTCACAACGCTGTGTAATTTATTTCTTCTTCTGAAACTAGTAAACCACCCCTTCGTACCCCAAAACACTGGCACAGCACTATCACTTCCACTGGGAGTCTTGGCTTTAAGGTCCTCAAACAATTGTCTGGCCTTCTCACAAATTATAGCTTCGCTAATGCTGTCACCTGCCATTTCTTTCTCCTTTATCCACACTAAGAGTAAATTTTCCATCTCCTCAATCACATTACACCTTGCTTTGCTAAGTCTAAAGATTCCCTTAGCCACTTGCACAGTTTTAACTCCTCTTTATTCTTCAAAATCGTACATATAGTTGATTTAGCCATCCCATATTCATCACTAAGTTTCGCAATGCTTGTTCCATTCTCACGTTTCTTTATGATTTCTTTCTTAGTTTCAAGGGTTATTAGCTTTCTCACTCGCTTTGGACGATTCATTGTTTCAATTGTACACTTGTATAACAAAATATTTATACAAATAACTCTATTTCCACATCAAAAGACGAAATTTCAACAATAACAGTGGTGCACTGGCTACACAATGAGTCAAAGATGGCGCCTGACGCTCTTGTTGTGAGCTGCGGTACACCAATATTCATGCGCCAGACGAAATAGTCCCGTATTCATCCACGTTCGTTGTAGGAGATGTGTTCGTTATAGCATTCTCAATTTTATAGGTAAAACCGTTCGTTATAGGAATATTCGTAGTAGAATCCGTTCGTTATAGCATACCCCACTTAATCCCATATGTTCTGTTATTCCATTTACGCGGTTTTCGTTTTACGCGGTACCCCGTGGGTTCAATTGACCGCGTAAATCGGGGTATCACTGTATACAGGTAGTCGTCGACTTACGACCTATGCGACTTACGTCTGTTCGACTTTACGACCGGCAGTACGACAGTTTTGGCCCCAGCCTCCTGGCGCTGCCGGGAGCTGGAGCCGCACGCATCCCCGCGCTCAATTACAAACACGCTCGCTGGTACAGCACACTTCCCTCCGTGTCTGTTTGCCTTGTGCCTTTCTTTTGTCTTGGAAATTTTTCTTGAACCACCACCCCCCCCCCCCAAGATGTTTTGCAACTAAAATGTTTTATATGTTTTGCACCTGTATTTTTTTTTTTTTGTATGTTGTGTAAATAATAAACCAATTGTACTGTAGTATGCAGTGATTTACTTAAACCTGACGACTGTAACAATAATGAACAAAGAAAATGTTGATAAAATATGACTTAAAGATGATTATATTATCATTACACATTATAATATACGTAAGGTAATTATAACATAGGCCGACTTACGACCAGATCAACTTACGACCGGGCGGCCGTAACCAATCTAGGTCGTAAGTCGACGACTACCTGTATATACACTGTATAGCATACACGGATTTGCAAATACGCGGATTGCCCCGCCGGAGGAATATTCTGTACATTGAAGTAGTTGAAGTACATTCAAATTGCGCACCATTCAACCCGCACGCGGCACCGAACACAGGACACTGCCCGCTCCCGCAACTTCACACACACACACGCATAGCTCTCCCTCACTCAGTCAGTCTCGCTGTAACCATGCTTGTGTTGACATCAGCATTGTAGTTGCAAAAATATTACATTTCCGTGAATGTATTATATCAAGCACAGTATGAATAGAATGTCACTAGTATAACAGTATTTTACCGAAAACTATTAAAAAAACGAGTAACATATCTTGAACATCGGAAGGTTAGGTAAAGTCTCTTGTTTTCATGTAGTTTATCCTAATTTACATTGAAATACAATACGTTTCAGCAAAACTACTATTATTTCTGAGAATATGGAAATGTAATATTTTTGCTGAAATGTTGTACGTATTACAGGTAGTTCTGCTATAACGCGATAATTGTGTTCTTGTGAAATATCGTGTTATAGAAAATCGCGTAATAGAAATAACAGGGCTTATGGAGAAAATAGGGTTAGGTGCAGATTACTCGAAATCGAAAAAATTTAGTAGTTAGCCTAACACAAAGGATAGCACAGTCTAAATAAATGTTACATTCATATCTAATAATGAAATCATACAGTAAATGTAACACTTTACCTTGAAAAAATATGAATGTAGCTTGATGGGGGAGAAGGGTGATTTTGAGGTTGATAACATCGAGCTTTTCTTCAAGTGTTATATCCTTTCTTTTACGATCATCACCGGGAATTCTATCACCAGAACGCTTCTTGGAGATATTCTTCTTTATCACATTCACAGTTAATACCACAAAATTGGAGAAATAGTAAGCAAAAATCGCGTTATAGCAAACAAGCGTTCGCGTTATACAAATATCGTTCCTAATTCATAAATCACGTTAGAGCAAATTCGCGTTATCAAAACCCGCGTTATAGCAGAACTCACTGTACAGTGGAAAGTGACGAAAGCAATGACTCGCTTTCTTTCGTTCAAAAGATGTTACCGTAATCGCTTTTCGAATGGTTTTCAGTTAAAAAACTTTTGCATTACAATAAGATTCTATCCTAATTCACTTGTGATGCAACAGTTTTTTAACTGAAATTCATTCGAAAAGCGATTACAGTAACATCTTTTGAACGAAAGAAAGCAAGTCATTGTTTTCGTCACGATTTTATCCTACTTTCCACTGGAATACGTAAATCATTTCAGCAAAAATATTACATTTCCGTGAATGCATTATATGAAGCACAGTATGAATAGAATATCATTGTAATATAACAGTATTTTAACCGAAAACTATTATAAAAACGAGTAACATCTCTTGAACATCGGAAGGTTAGGTAAAGTCTTTTGTTTTCGTCATGTATTTTATCCTATTTTACATTGAAATACATCACGTTTCAGCAAAACTGATATTTATTTCTGAGAATATATTCATTCGGGCGCAGTTTAGGTAAAATATACATGTGATGTAACATTTTTTTAACTGAAAATGATTCGAAAAACACGTACCCTTTAGCCCTGTTCAAGGAGAAGACTGGGAGGAGCTGTTTGGTGTTGAAGACGATGACAAGGAAAATGATTTTGATGGATTTTAATGAAAATATTCAGAAATATGGTACAGTGGTTCCTCGGTTAACGAGCACAATCCGTTCCAGCATGTTGCTTGTTAACCGAAAAACTCGTTAACCGAAACCATTGTTTCAATTGGTTTTTGGGTAATTCGTTCCAGCTCACAGAAAATTGCCTAAATTCAACAAAAAATGTAGAAAAGCACACTTACTTTGAGGTGTGTATGTAGAAGGCTCCTGGATGATGATGATGAGGATGATGGGAATTAGAATGGGGATGGAGGAGAAGGGAGAAGAGAAGGCATTAGGGTGGAAGAGAAGTCACCCCATGGCGCCATTTCACCCATAAAATTTTAGTTCTCTTGGTGTAATTCAAGATTATTTTCTTTAAATCAACACTGCACTGCATTATATATTGTCAATATGTAAATTAAATTTCAAAATGACCAATAATTTGCTTGGAAACACAGAAAAAAAGCATTTAGTTGAAGAAAGTCTCAAGCAATATGTTACCTCCACTGAAAAGAGAGAGAGACTAACTCCTGTTTGTGTGTTAACAGGCTGGATGGTGTGCCAGAAATTAATTTCTTTACCTTCACTTATGTTCAATAATTGTTAAAATGACTAAAAAATATTAATATTAAACTTTTAAAATTATTGAACAGCATAAACTTCTTGATATTTACTAAAATAGTAAGGAATTTAAGCCCTAAAACCGATTACTGTATTTGCGGACTAATACTACAGCTGGTGGACCGCCAAATGCAAGCGAAAACATGTTGAGGTCGGCTTGTAAAAAACTCGTTAATCGAGGGATTGCTCGTTAACCGAAGTTAAGAATCTTATGGAAGGTAACTCGTTAACCGAAATCTCGTTAACCGAGGGATCACTGTATCGTAGTATTTGTTCAAGTGAATTAGGATAGAATATTATTGTAATACAACAGTAGTGACGATGTGGAGGAGGCGGAGGGATAGAGCGGGGAGGAGGTGACTGGCGGGAGCAGGGACGAGTGGAGATGCCAGCCAGTACATTACTGGTGTATTAATTGTTTTTATAGCTATTTTTGCATTTTAATATTAAATACTGTACATTACGTTTCAACAAAACTACCATTTATTTCTGAGAACATGGAAATGTAATATTTTTGCTGAAATGATGTACATATTACAGTGGAAAGTGGGATAAAATTGTGAAAAAGCAATGACTTTCTCTTTCTTTCGTTCAAAAGATGTTACCGTAATCGCTTGTCGAATGGTTTTCAGTTGTGGGATTATAAGGCTAATGATAGGATAGAATATTATTGTAATACAGTAAGAGTACAACAGTTTTTTAACTGAAAACCATTCGAAAAGCTTTTACGGTAAAATCTTTTGAACAACGAAAGAAAGCGAAAGTAATTGTTTTCCTCATGATTTTATCCCACTTTCCACTGTAATATGTACGTCATTCCAGCAAAAATATTACATTTCCATATTTATTTCCGAGAATATATTCATTCAGTCACAGTTAAGGTAAAATTTACTTGTGATGTAATATTTTAATGAAAATACGGTATCGTAGTTTTCTTTTGTTTAAAATTTAATTAACAAAGATTGATGTTTCAAATATAATGAACAAAAATTTATGTACAGTATCTATAAATACACTTTAATAAATGAATACTTTATGTTTTACATCGTCCTGTGCATACCATACCATGGATTTGGCTACTTTGGGCTTGCTATGATGACGCAAGAGATCTGCCCTGGCAACTGTACCGACACTCACAGCTGGTGGTGCATTGGTGCATCGTTTCCATTGTTTACTGGTAGTTACTGGTAAATATTTTTCAACCTAACGAAACTATTACCCGTTTAGAGGTCGACCCCCAATTTTTTGCCAAATAATTTGATCTTAAAAACTCAAACTACACACAGGTATATACGGTAAATAAAGACGTGGGGGGGGCAGGGTTTTTTTTTAGGGGGGGGGGGAGCAAAAATACGCGGATTTTTAACATCCACGGGTATCTCTGTTACGTAACCCCCGCGTATGTTAAGGGCCGACTGTATATATATACCGTATATACCCGTGTATAGCACGAGTTCTTAAGACCAAATTTTTTGGCAAAAAGTTGGGGGTCGACCTCTATACGGGTAATAGTTTCGTTAGGTTGAAAAATATTTACCAGTAACTACCAGTAAACAATGGAAACGACGCACCAACGCACCACCAGCTGTGAGTGTCGGTACAGTTGCCAGGGCAGATCTCTTGCGTCATCATAGCAAGCCCAAAGTAGCCAAATGCATGGTATGGTATGCACAGGAGGATGTAAAACATAAAGTATACACGTGGGCTAATCGTGATGACATAATATGATGTGAGTCAGATCATCTACACTCAGTTGCCAGTTTCAAAATTTTCCTTTTAAAATTTTAAGTTACCGAGTATTTCTTTTCCCAAATCGTTTTACAATACTGTAGGTAAAACAGTATACTATTGTGCAAACCCCACAGAAAAAAAATTAACAAATGGAGACACCAAAAATGTAAAAAAAAAAAAATGCTGTCTGACTTGCAACACTGTTGGTAGGGTCAGGTGGTTCTAACGGTACCTGCCAGGACCCGGTAATCAAATTTATAACAATATCTAACCTCAATTACTGTAGTTTATCTGATGTAGGCAATATGAAGTAAAAAATACCAGTTAAAGTGAGAAATTGGAAGAGAATAAACAAGAATGATGTTGGGCTATTTTTGGTTGGGCTGATGGAGAGAGTACCAGCTGTTTGGTCTTTTTTGGCGGGAGAGTCACGCAAATATCCGTACTGGTATTTGTTTGGTGTGTTCTATATTTTTAAAAATGAATACTTGTAAATTAAAAGTACCGTAACATTGTATTATATAAAAACTTGTCATATTTCTGGAAAATAAGAAGCAAGAAAATAAGAATACACCGGTAAACACAATTTCAACGTACGCTAAAATTAAAAGCTGCTTAAGAAGGGCCGATGCAAAAACAAAGCCTCCGCGACCAGGGCTCTGCCGTATCAGCTAGACGGTACACGTGTTTTTCGAATCGTTTTCAGTTAAAAAACTTTTACATCACAAGTGAATTAGGATAGAATATTATTGTAATATAACAGTTTTTAACTGAAAACCATTCGAAAAGCGATTACGGTAACATCTTTTGAACGAAAGAAAGCGAGTTTTTGTCACGATTTTATCCCACTTTCCACTATAATACGTACGTCATTTCAGCAAAAATATTACATTTCCATATTCTCAGAAATAAATAGTAGTTTTGCTGAAACGTGATGTATTTCAATGTAAATTAGGATAAACTACATGAAAACAAAAGACTTTACCTAACCTTCCGATGTTCAAGATATGTTACTCGTATTTTTAATAGTTTTCGGTTAAAATACTGTTATATTAGTGATATTCTATTCATACTGTGGTTGATATAATACCTTCACGGAAATGTAATATTTTTTGCTGAAATGACATACGTATTACAGTGGAAAGTGGGATAAAATTGTGATGAAAACAATGACTTTGGCTTTCTTTCGTTCAAAAGATGTTACCGTAATCACTTTTCGAATGGTTTAGTTAAAAAACTGTTGTATTATATTACAATAATATCCTAATTGACTTGAATAAATACTACGATACCATATTTCTGAATATTTTCATTAAAATCCATCAAAATCATTTTCTTTGTCATCGTCTGCAGCACCAAACAGCTTCTCCCAGTCCTCTCCTTGAACAGGGCTAGAGGGTACGTGTTTTTCGAATCGTTTTCAATTAAAAAACTGTTACATCACACGTATATTTTACCTAAACTGCGCCTGAATGAATATATTCTCGGAAATAAATAGTAGTTTTGCTGAAACGTGATGTATTTCAATGTAAAATAGGATAAAATACATGACGAAAACAAAAGACTTTACCTAAGCTTCCGATGTTCTTGAGATGTTACTCGTTTTTTTAATAGTTTTCGGTTAAAATTCTGTTATATTACAATGATATTCTATTCATACTGTGCTTGATATAATACATTCACGGGAATGTAATATTTTTGCTGAAATGACGTAGGTATTAAAGTGGAAAGTGGGATCAAATCGTGAAGAAAACAATGACTTTCGCTTTTCTTTTATTCAAAAGATGTTACCGTAATCGCTTGTCGAATGGTTTAGTTAAAAAACTGTTGTATTACAATAATATTCCCTCCTAATTGACTTGAATAAATACTTGAATGGAAATATACAATATTTTTGTTGAAACTACCCGCGTTTCAGTGTAAAGTGTCGTGATAATAAATGGTAAACAAGTTTATAGGACGTAGTGTTTCTCTGAAGGTTTTGTTGTTCCTTTACCCTCAAAAACGTGGGTCGACCTATAAACGAGGAATATCATAAATTAACGATTTCTTGGTCATAAAATCGGGGTCGACCTATATACGAAGGGGGGTTATAGACGAGTATATACGGTATATATATATATATATATATATATATATATATATATATATACATATATACATATATATATACAGGTAGTCGTCGACTTACGACCTGTGCGACTTACGTCTGTTCGACTTTACGACCGGCGGTACGACAGTTTTGGCCCCAGCCCCAGTGTAAATAATAAACCAATTGTACTGTAGTATGCAGTGATTTACTTAAACCTGACGACCGTAACAATAATGAACAAAGAAAATGTTGATAAAATATGACTTAAAGATGATTATATTATCATTACACATTACAGTATAATATACGTAAGGTAATTATAACATAGGCCGACTTACGACCAGATCAACTTACGACCGGTCGGCCGTAACCAATCTAGGTCGTAAGTCGACGACTACCTGTATATATATATATATATATATATATATATATATATATATATATATATATATATATATATATATACACACACACACACACACACACACAGTATTACCCCGCTTAACGCGGTTTCGCTTAGCGCGTTTTACCGTATACGCTGAACTTTCACATAATGCGGGTTTTTTCCACGTATACGCGGTGAGTGTCCGGCTCGAGAGCTATTTTTAGATTCGCCCCACCCGCCACCCTGCCTGACTGCCTGTTTTAGCTCATAAAATTCATACAAATTACCCAGCCAGAATATAATTTACATTGCTGGAATTCTTACAATATGATGATCATTTTGAATATAAACATCATAGATTTTGCATTAGACATACAAATTTTAGATATAATATTTACTCTGAGTGAATATGTTATTTTTTGTACAAAATATATGACATTTGTATTCAAAATATTCCTGGGCTTACAAGGAATCCAGCAATGTCAATTATATTATCCTAACTTTAGTTTGAGGTATTATTTATTACTAAAAAGGTAAATATTCTGGTTTTCCCACACATCTGGTGGGACGGTTGGTGGGGGGAGGGAGGGACCGACCGACCATCTGTTACCGTGTGAAGAATATTTTTTTATTTTTATTAACTGAAGATATTTGTTTTAGCTCATAAAATTCATACAAATTACCCAGCCAGAATATAATTTACATTGCTGGAATTCTTACAATATGATGATCATTTTGAATATAAACATCATAGATTTTGCATTAGACATACAAATTTTAGATATAATATTTACTCTGAGTGAATATGTTATTTTTTGTACAAAATATATGACATTTGTATTCAAAATATTCCTGGGCTTACAAGGAATCCAGCAATGTCAATTATATTATCCTAACTTTAGTTTGAGGTATTATTTATTACTAAAAAGGTAAATATTCTGGTTTTCCCACACATCTGGTGGGACGGTTGGTGGGGGGAGGGAGGGACCGACCGACCATCTGTTACCGTGTGAAGAATATTTTTTTATTTTATTAACTGAAGATATTTGTTTTAGCTCATAAAATTCATACAAATTACCCAGCCAGAATATAATTTACATTGCTGGAATTCTTACAATATGATGATCAATTTGAATATAAACATCATAGATTTTGCATTAGACATACAAATTTTAGATATAATGTTTACTCTGAGTAAATATGTTATCTTTTGTGCGAAATATATGACATTTATATTCAAAGTATTCCTGGTCTTACAAGGAATCCAGCAATGTCAGTTATATTATCCTAACTTTAGTTTGAGGTATTATTTATTAAAATCCGGTGGTTTTCCCCAAAAAATTTCTCAGAGAGGGAAGAGCCAGCAGTGTAGTGTGAGAAGAGGGGGAGGGAGTTGAGTCCATTATTTGAATGGACATTAACTTGGCGACTGTATTTCTCTATTTTTCTTAAGTATTAATTGTGTGCATGTGCCATCATAAAATTAAGATGTTATTTTTACTAGAACATAGGTATTGTGTTGGAAAAAGTAGAGTTTGGGGGTCGGGCCAGTCTCTATTGGAATTAATCCCATATGTTCTGTTGTTCACTTAACGCGGTTTTCACTTAACACGGTAACCCTGTGGGTTCAATTGACCGCGTTAAGCGGGGTACTACTGTATATATACAGTATACAGTATTACCCCGCTTTACGCGGTTTCACTTAACGCGATTTCTCATATACGCGGTGCCTCGCCAGAACCAAACTTTCACTTAACGCGGTTCATCTACTCATACGCGGTGAAGTATAATATTTTTTTTTTTTTTAGCTCATAAAATTCATACAAATTACCCAGCCAGAATATAATTTACATTTCTGGAATTCTTACAATATGATGATCATTTTGAAAATAAACATCATAGATTTTGCATTAGACTTACAAATTTTAGATATAATGTTTACTCTGGGTAAATATGTTATCTTTTGTGCAAAATATATGACATTTATATTCAAAATATTCCTGGTCTTACAAGGAATCCAGCAATGTCAATTATATTATCCTAACTTTAGTTTGAGGTATTATTTATTACTATACCTGGTTTTCCCCCAAAAATTTCTCAGAGAGGGAAGAGCCAGCCAGTGTAGTGTGAGAAGAGGGGGAGGGAGTTGAGTCCATTATTTGAATGGACATTAACTTGGCGACTGTATTTCTCTATTTCTCTTAAGTATTAATTGTGTGCATGTAGCATCATAAAATTAAGATGTTATTTTTACTAGAACATAGGTATTGTGTTGGAAAAAGTGGAGTTTGGGGGTCAGCTGGTCTCTATTTCATTTAATCCCATATGTTATGTTATTCACTTTACGCGTTTCTCACTTTCTGCGGTATCCAGGAGCCTTCTACATACACACCTCAAAGTAAGTGAACTTTTCTACCATTTTTGTTGAATTTAGGAAATTTTCGGTGAGCTGGAACCAATTACTCAAAAACCCATTGAAACAATGGTTTCGGTTAACGAACTTTTCGGTTAACGAACGACATTCTGGAATAGATTGAGTTCGTTAATGGAGGGGTCACTGTATTAAAACACATGAGGAAATGAGACAGCATTGTTTTCGTTGATTACAAAACCAGTGACTGACTGGTTCTACATATAAAACTGAAGAAAATAAGACCTTGGTTGTAGCTGCAGTAAAACTAATATGGTTGTTTTAAGTAATGTTATTTAATGTTAATAAATGGAACAATAGAAGTAGCTAACAATAATGGTAAAGAAAAAAGAGAGATCGCGTATGTAAGTGCGCATGCGCACACGTGAAAACATATCGTCATTACTTTACATAAGAATATGAAAGCAACACTTATTTACTGTTCATATATATTTTAATTAATGTTTCTGAATTTGTTTTTATTGAATTAATGTTTGTGTGTGCAAAATTAACAATACAATTCATTAATACTACGTGGAATATTAGAGGAGACGAGACGGCTGCCGGCATTGTTTATGTTAAAGCTTACAAAACCAGTGACTGATTGGTTCTACATATAAAACTGAAGAAAATAAGACCCTGATTTTAGCTGTAGTAAAATGAATGTAAAAAAATTAATATGGTTGTTTGAAGTACCTGTAATGTTATTTAATGTTAATAAATGGAACAATATAAGTAGCTAACCATTAATGGTAAAAAAAAAAGTGACTATGCATATGTAAGTGCTCACATGTGAAAACATATCGTCATTACTCTACATAAGAATATGAAAGCAACACTTATTTACTGCTCATATATATTGAAGGGTTAAATGTTGTACTCAGTATAGACAAGCAGAGAGAGAGAGAGCAGCCGAACTGCCGGATGTAAACAAACCTTAATTTCCCGCGGCTTTGTTTTTTTTTTTTAAGGTGATTAGCCCACCCGGGCATAGGTCACTGACCCAAATTGGGGCCTGAGGAGCAAAAATTTAATACTCCTGTAATAATAATAATAATTCAGATATGTTAAAAAAAAAAAAGTGCCTATCTACTGTACCTATTGGACAAACTAAAGTCGTTCCAGACCACAGAATGCCGGACTGGAGAGGTACAACCTGTATAATGGGTTATTCTAGTGTGACCGACATCCATGCAGAAACTATGGGAACCGCGGGCAAGACTAGTATTACGAGCCCACGGCCTTGCCGACGGTACACAGGATGCCAGTTCCATCAAACATTGCCCGTTAGAGTACCTGTAAAAGAGATAGTGTGAAGCAACATTGTGGCGAAGAGAAAGGGAAGAGAGATTATCAATTAAGGAGGAGAGTTAATAAGACGAAATGCCTTTGATTACACCCTATCTACCATTTGGACAGAAGAAGAGCCACCCCAGAAATGAGAGCAGTACTCCAAGTTAGGACGAATGAATCCCTTATATACTTGAAGCAACTGCTCAGGAGTGAAGTAACTTCAGCATCTGTGCAGCATTCCCAGCTTTCAGGAGGCGGCTGTAGCAATGTTGTGGCTTCCATGACATTTTAGAGGAAATGGTGAGGCCCATTTTAGAATTTGGCAGAGTGATTGCATCCTGAAATGTGATTGGTGGGAGATCTTCTATTTTGGAAAGTGTAATTGGAAAATACTGTGTTTTATTACTTCCTAGCCAGGGAAAAACATATTTCTTCTTTTAATGTCAGTTCTCTGCCATATTTTGAACACTTGCACGTCTTACCAACTACTTGATGATAACATGAATTTTTGGAGAAGGCCAGCATCCTCCACAAGCACAGATAACTTACTTAGTATCATCCAAACAACGTCCCCTGATAATTTGGTGCAATTCCTTAAAGTTACCATGGTAGATATGACAGGGCCATGATTATGGTGAATAAGTTATTTCCTCGCTTACAAAGCATCTATGGAAATTGCGCTGCAGGTGACCGTGTTAAACTTTTATTTAGCGTTTCTTAAGTGTTTTAGCTGCATATTTTCATCTAGACAGTATTTTATTAATGTTTTTAATGTGTTGTTCAGTGGCTGGTGTAGGATCCCTCCTGTGTTCTTGTAGCAGACATGAGGAATACAGTCATGCGCCGGTTATCATCCGACCGAACAACGTCCGATCGCATATACATCCGTGACCCCCCGCCCCCAAAATCAAAAAAATAAGTAAATAAAATCCATGACGCCTGCTGGACCACCACTCCACGACCCCCTGATGGAGACACGATGATCCTCCCCATACTGGCCAGATATTATGTGTTAAAGGAATATCCTTCCTTCCTTAGGCATTTGCCTCCAGGTGTAATGTTAACCTACATCTATTGAGGATAAAATCTTTCACCTACAAATTGACAATAACACATTTACTGTAATCAGACATATCTAGTTGCCTCAACAAATGCAACCCCAGTTGCAATTGGGGTTGCAATTTCAAATTCTGTGGCATTACTAAGTATATGATTGATACGTTTATTGAGATACAAAAAAACATTCATACATCTCAAAGGGATGAAGTGACATAAGTCATCCCTACCCCAGTCCAGGAATGTCCCTCTCAGGACTCACATAAATCCCTAATATTTCATATAATCAGTTATAGTACATAGTTATATTCTAGATGCAAAATTTCTATATTTCTTTAATATTTCATCTATTTTCCTATTTTTAAACATCCACTCTATTTGCTTGGGGACATTATTTATATGGGCATTTCTATATACATTAAGCAATGGGCATTCCAGTATATAATGTGGCAGGGTATGCGCTCTGGATGTTCTACAAACTCTACATTCTTTATCCAGTACTAAGTATAGTGAAGTCTCTGGTGCACTCTAAGATTAAGAGAGAAAACGGAGGACTCAGGCGACCTGATGTGAGAGAAAACGGACTCGTATGATGGGGGACCAAATAAAAAATGCATAGCTACATGTTTTGTGGACTACAGTACAGTCATGCGCCTGTTAACGTCCTAGATACGTTCTTGGAAACATGACGTTAACCGAAATGGACGTTGTCCGATCATCACATAAACTTTGTATTTATACTTACATGTATGTGGAATACTATATACATACATATACACTTTTACTCTTAAATCACTATTGTAATGTGATACAGGTGATTAATTTTTATCTCTTGTGCAAAATACATGACGTTTATATTAAAATTATTCACTGTTTTACAAGGCTTCCAGCAACGCCAAGCAGATGGGGGAGAGAGAGGGTGCGAGGGGGCATGGGGGGAGGGGAGGTAGTACGTTTGACAGTTGGCACAGACCCAGGTGTAACGTGTGTATATTTATCAGTTCTTAGGTGACGAAGCTTCTCTCTTATAAAAAGCCAGTGAAATGACCTGGGTGAATATAATTAACATAGCTGGGATTCTTGTAACTTACTGATTAATTTGAATATAAACATGCTATAATTTGCACTGGACAAAACAATTTTAGTGCCATAATCAAATTAGTACATGTGCACTCCAGCTTTGCACTAAGAAATCTATGTAAATCTACCCAAAAATACAGTTGAAAAACTTTTTTATAAAATGTACTACAGTACTGTACACTAATGTACAACAATTTTTATCTCGAGCAAAATATATGACGTTTATATTCAAATTATTGGCTGTCTTGCAAGGATTTCAGCAATGCAAATTATAATCTCCTAACTTTAGTCTGAGATATTATATAAGATAAAAACTGTAAGCCTAAAAGCCTGGCTGGGGGGGGGGGGGGGACTGACGGCTCCGCCACCCAGCTAGGGGTTGGGTGGGGGGGTTGAGGTGATAAGTTTGAGGCGAAGGTCTGTGTGTTTATTTAACAGTCCTACTAAGCTTCTCTCATTTTAAAATGCCAGTGATATGACCTAGGAATATATAATTAACATAGCTGGGATTCTTGTAAGATACTGATTTATTTGAATATAAACATGTTGTAATTCGCACTAGACATAACAATTTTAGTACCGTAATCAAATTAGTACATGTGCAGTTCTGCTTTGCACTAATTTTTTTTACGTTTCTTTTAGTATGGCGTGTGCATGTAAATGGGTGAAAATAAATGAAGAAATTTGTGTAAATCTACCCAAAAATACAGTTGAAAAACTTTTTATAAAATGTACATTGTACACTAATGTACTACAGTTTTCATATCTTGAGCAAAATATATGACGCTTATATTCAAATTAATCTCTGTCTTGCAAGGATTTCAGCAATGCAAATTATATTATCGTAACTTTAGTCCGAGATATTATATAAAATAAACATAAAGAAATCACCAATCTTTTATCTTGAACACCAGGGTGTACCAAGTGACAGCATTAGGATCCCGCTTCCTCTATCAAGGAATAAACAATTAAAACTTAAATTGAAAAAAACCCCATTCAAATAAATTACTATCTTACAAGAATCCCTCCAGTGTAAGTAATATTCACCCAGGTCGTTTGGGTGGAAAATTATGAGAAGAGCTTAGTCACTCTTAAGTAATGATAAATAAACACCAGGCAGGCCTTCAACGCCAACTGTCAAATCTTATCTCAAATAAATAAACAAACAAATGCCAGACATTCTGTAACCTCACCTCCCCCCCCCCTTCCCCCCCCCCCTTCCCACCCTCCCTGTGTTCAAGATAAAAGATTGGTGACTTCTTTATGTTTATTTTACATAATATCTCAGACTAAAGTTACGATAATATAATTTGCATTGCTGAAATCCTTGCAAGACAGAGATTAATTTGAATATAAGCATCATATATTTTGCTCAAGATACAAAAAATGTAGTACATTAGTGTACAATACTGTAGTACATTTTATAAAAAGTTTTTCAACTATTTTTGGGTAGATTTACATAAATTTCTTCATTTATTTTCATCCATTTACATGCACACACCATACTAAAAGAAACGTAATAGAAATAAATGACCTTAGTGCGAAGCTGGAGTGCACATGTACTAATTTGATTACGGTACTAAAATTGTTATGTCTAGTGCGAATTACACCATGTTTATATTCAAATAAATCAGTATCTTACAAGAATCCCAGGTATGTTGATTATATTCTCCTAGGTCATATTACTGGCATTTTAAAATGAGAGAAGCTTAGTAGGACTGTTAAATAAACACAGAGACCTTCGCCTCAAACTTATCACCTCAACCCCCCCACCCAACCCCTCGCTGACTGGCTGGCTCCGGCAGTCCCTCCCTCCCTCCTTCCCCCCTCCCCCCCCCCCCCAGCCTTTTAGGCTTACAGTTTTTATCAAATATAATATCTCAGACTAAAGTTAGGAGATTATAATTTGCATTGCTGAAATCCTTGCAAGACAGCCAATAATTTGAATATAAACGTCATATATTTTGCTCAAGAGATAAAAATTGTTGTACATTAGTGTACAATACTGTAGTACATTTTATAAAAAGTTTTTCAACTGTATTTTTGGGTAGATTTACATAAATTTCTTCATTTATTTTCACCCATTTACATGCACACACCATACTGAAAGAAACGTAATAGAAATAAATGAACTTAGTGCAGAGCTGGAGTGCACATGTACTAATTTGATTACGGTACTAAAAAAGTTTTGTCTAGTGCAAATTATAGCATGTTTATATTCAAATTAATCAGTAAGTTACAAGAATCCCAGCTATGTTAATTATATTCACCCAGGTCATTTCACTGGCTTTTTATAAGAGAGAAGCTTCGTCACCTAAGAACTGATAAATATACACACGTTAGACCTGGGCCTGTGCCAACTGTCAAACGTACTACCTTCCCTCCCCCCATGCCCCCTCACTCGCTCCCACCCTCTCTCTCCCCCATCTGCCCGGCGTTGCTGGAATCCTTGTAAAACAGTGAATAATTTTAACGTCATGTATTTTGCACAAGAGATAAAAATTAATCACCTGTATCACATTACAATAGTGATTTAAGAGTAAAAGTGTATATGTACGTATATAGTATTCCACATACACGTAAGTATAAATACAAAGTTTATATGATGCTCGGACAACGTCCATTTTGGTTAACGTCACGTTTCCAAGAACGTATCTAGGACGTTAACCGGCGCATGACTGTACATTTCAACCTTCACGTTAACCCCTTAGGTACAAGGGGTCTCTCTTTGCTGAATAAAATATCCTGGCATTTGCGACAGAAAATATTAAAAGTTGCATTCAGTAGTGAAGGAGTTTATCACTATGTGGTTGACCGTTGTTGTGTCGACTTTTTTATTATTTTGACTGGGTAGGCTGGTTAAGCATGCTCTTTTAAGAAATAGCTGGGTTACCTGGCTGTGCAAGCCCAGAAATAGAAAAGTGACGAGGTGCTGTTTATGAGGCAACAGCTTCGACACCGCATCATCAGTATTAACATCAAATAAATTCACTACAGTACAGTAAGTTCTCTCTTAATGTCGGGGTTATGTTCCTAAAAATGCGAAGTTATACGAAACAACGTTAAGCGGATCAATTTTCCCCATAAGAAATATGGGTAGATAAAATATGGGAGTTCCATTCCTGAGCCTCCCTTTGCCCCATGAAATATATTAAATATACACAAAATCATTGCCATTTCTATAGAAAATATTGCATTCATATACAACTACTAAATTTGTATTGGTACTTACCGATGGGCGGTGGTGGTAGAGCGAGTGTGTGGTGGGTAGTGAAGCAGAGGAGGCGGATGGCGGGAGTGGATGGAGTCACTGAGACTCTGCGCCGAGCCGATAGAGCGTAGTTCGGCCAAACGAGAGGGTGGTGCGCCGTAGAAAGTAGTCCGTGATGTTGCAAAACGACGTAGTATCATATCACCGGGACGTTAAACAAATTTTTGGTCTCTAAACTTTAGCGACGTAGTACCGAAACAATGTTAAGCTGGACGACGTTAAGCGCGGACTTACTGTACTGTATTTTCCTTGCCCCACTACAGCTGTCCATTCTGTTTACCCTACTGTACTGTACTCATACTAATGTTTTAGTAAAACCCCCAAATAAAACAAATACTAGAATGATTAAAAAACACAAGGTGAACTTAAATATATTGATTCAAAAACAAAACCAAAATAATTGGCTTGTTACAATTAAGTGCTGTTTTTTACCTCTTATTTCTTTGACATCTTATTTTTATGATTGACACACCAATGTTTTCAATACATGTATTATAATAAACATTATCATTTTTTTTCAGAGGATGAATGGCTTCCAGGACCAACAACATAGCCTCAACAGTGATCAAGTTGGCTGATCCGGACAGTCGGCAGTAATTTACCAGTACTACTTGTAAAGTATAGTATGGTACCAGCAGTTGGCATTAGTGGTTATCTGTAATTTTCTTGAAGACTAAAACCTGTGATGACACAGACTAAGGGACTCATGGTAGTGTCTTTAATTTTATTGAATGTTTAGACAAGAATTTTTTGTAGAACATGTTTAAAATGAGTGATATTTTATACTGTGTACAAAACCTGTTCTAAGAGTGTTGTGAACAAATTCTACACAAAAAAAACAGAAACCATGGCTTTCAAGTGTTCAGAGTGTGGCAAAGAGTTTTCTTTTGTATATGCACTTAATGTTCATATGCGTGTCCATACTGGGGAGAAACCCATTAAGTGTGATAAGTGTGAAGAGACATTTATGTGGAGAAGTGAACTTAAAAAACATTCTGCAAAGCATATTGAAAAGAAGTCTCATGAATGCACATTATGTGGGGAGGAATTTTCACACAGGAAACTTTTGCAAATGCACATATGTACTGACACTGGAGAGAAACTTTATCAATGTAAGCAGTGTTATAAATCATTTGTGAGTAGTTATAACCTTAAGAGGCATCTGTTTCTTCATGGGAGGAAATCAGAATATAAATGTTCAGTATGTGACAAAACTTTCAAAAGAAGTTGGTATTTAAAAAAGCATATGAATGTGCACACAAGGGAAAAGACTAAAACCTGCATGAAATGTAATAAATCATTTTCCAATATTTATACTCTTGAGGCACATACAAGGAATGTTAATTGTACATGGGAACCAAACCTTAAAAGTTGTTCACTGTGCAACAAAGAATTTCGAAGTGATTCAAACCTTGAAATGCACATGCGCACTCACACTGGAGAAAAACCTTTCAAGTGTTCAACATGTAAAAAGGTTTTCATGTGGTCAGATGAACTTAAAAAACACATGCGCACTCATAGCAGTAGAAAATCTGCTCAGATATGTGTTATCTGTAAAATGGAGTTCAAGTCATCAGCAAGTCTTGCAGTACATATGTATTCCCATAATAAAAAAGATTGTGAGATAACCAGTGACACTAAAGTTATAATACAGCACACAGTAGAGAATCCACATGTGGGTCTTAATGAACAAAGTAAATCCTCAGCAAGTTTTGACTTTCAGGGTAACAATACAGCAGACATTGAGAAAAGTAGAAAGTTTCATATAGAAACAGTTTATATAAAATCTGAGGATATGAACAGCTGTCAGGAAAATTACATAAAGAAAGAAATACAAATAGATGATGTTTTTGTCAAAGAAGAAATGGAAGATTATGACATTTATTGATTTGTTCTGTTGCGCTTTCTTTTTTAATATTGGTGTCTTGTTCCACTCATTATTGAATGTCTTAAATTATATCTCTGTGTATGTATGAAATGATCATGAAGTTTTGGGGGATTTCAGTAATGCTTAACTCTTTTACAAAGACTGCCAGATTTATGTAAGAGGAACAAGGTGAACCTGCTGTAGGACTAACTGAGTTGTCCTGTGTACTACTTGTTATTCTTACGATCTCACCTGACCTATCATGTTACTCACATACAGTACTTGCCACCCATCCATAGCTGATTACCTATTATTATCAGCATTCTTTGTCCCATTGTTTGTACCACTAACAGAAAATATATCCCCGCAGATGTGGTGTGCCATATGTAGCTACACCAAAACAAGTAGGTAACTATTTTAATTTGTTCCATACAACAGTTGTGTTATCAATAGTCAATAGATTGCTAGTTGCCTCAAACAACTACAACTACAGGGGGTCCCCAACTTACGAACGTCCAACTTATTTACCTGATGTCGTATTTTTTACTTTCATTTACTGTATTTGGTCATTCTATATCTTCATGTCTCTTAAATTGAGTTATTTTAGGCTATTATATAATGGGATTTTACATATTGTTCTTCTAAGTATGGTATGCACAAAGCATGTGTACTGATTTACATACAAATCCGACTTAAGAACGTCCTCAGGAACGGAACCCGTTCGTAACCCGGGGACCCCTATGCTGTACTGTATAATATAGTGTGTGCTCAGACACCTTTAAATACACTTATAGAAAGAAAGGAATCACTGCAAGCAGTCTTGACTATTATGTATCCGATGACTTTGTACTAAAACACCTACAGTACAGTAAATAAATTAGAGTCCATCAAAAGCACAGATATTGAAGTCAACCCAGCTAGATTTGAAGGGATGGTTCCTCTCAAGTAATAACACCAGTAAAACCTCTATAATAAATTTTTCCATTGGCATCAATACTTTGACAGATGAACACAAGTTTGCAAGAAACACATCTGTCTTCAAGAATAATTACAACAAATGTTAGTGTTGATAGACCTGCAAGTAGCTTCTGTATTGTATCTAAGATTTAGAAAAAGTGCACATGTATGTTAAAATGGAAGATATCTTTGTGTTCATGATATTCCCTCCAGTTACCAGTCAGGTTTGAGAGGTTGTCATTCAACTGAGACATGCTTGATCCACCTCATTTAACCAAATCAGGACCTAAATACGGTAGTTCATGGAAATTATGTAGGAATGGTAACATTAGATTTACACTAAGCCTTTCTGCTTTGGAATAATTAAATATAATTTGTTGAGGTAAAATTTGTGAGACAGTTTCCAGTTTTGGAAAGAAACAGTGAACTTGTCAGAAAAAAAAATTAAAATTACCCATGTGACTTTTAGAATATAATGAGACATGTGTTCCTGTGAAAAAAATCTTCCACTCATCTCTTGTATTTTTCAGTTCCTTAAGGTTTCAAAAATGGAAAATAATACAAAATATTTACTGGTGCACACAGAACAAGATTAAAAGAAAGCATTGTGTATGCTTGTGAAGAAAATATTGTACAGTCGGCCCTTAGCGTACGTGGGGGTTAGTTAACAGAGATACCCATGAATGTTAAAAATCCGTGTACTTTTGCTGCCCCCCCCCCCCCCCCCCAAAAAAAAAAAATCCCTGGCCCCCCATATCCTTATTTACCATATATACCTGTGTGTAGTTTGAGTTTTTAAGACCAAATTATTTTGCTAAAAATTGGGGGTCGACCTCTAAACGGATAATAGTTTCATTAGGTTGAAAAATATTTACCAGTAACTACCAGTAAATAATGGAAACGACGCACCAACACACCACCAGCTGTGAGTGTCGGTACAGTTGCCAGGGCAGATCTCTTGCGTCATCATAGCAAGCCCAAAGTAGCCAAATGCATGGTATGGTATGCACAGGACGATGTAAAACATAAAGTATTCATTTTTTAAAGTATATTTATAGATACTGTACATAAATTTTTGTTCATTACATTTGAAACATCAATCTTTGTTAATTAAATTTGAAACAAAAGAAAACTACGATACCGTATTTTCATTAAAATATTACATCACAAGTATATTTTACTAACTGTGACTGAATGAATATATTCTCAGAAATAAATATGGAAATGTAATATTTTTGCTGAAATGACGTACGTATTACAGTGAAAAGTGGGCTAAAATCATGACGAAAACAATAATTCCGCTTTCTTTCGTTGTTCAAAAGATTTTACCGTGGAACAAACCTGTACTGTACATGTACTAAATGATTACGGTACTTAAATTGTTATGTCTATTGCAAATATAGATTGTTTATACAGGTATTCAAATAAATCACTATCTTACAAGAATCCCAGCAATGTAAGTTATATTCACCCAGGTCGTTTGGGTGGCAAATTATGAGAAGAGCTTAGTCACTCTTAAATAATGATAAATAAACACGTAGGCCTTCAGCCCCAACTGTCACATCTTATCTCAAATAAATAAGCAAACACCACACTCTGTCACCTCACTCCCCCCCCGTTTTCCCCCATGGTCGCTGGCTACAAAATATTGGTGATAACTTTATTCTTTAAGGTGTTTATTTTATATAATATCTCAGACTAAAGTTAGGAGATTATAATTTGCATTGCTGGAATCCTTGCAAGACAGCCAATAATTTGAATATAAACGTCATATATAAAAATGTAGTACAGTCGGCCCTTAACATACGCGGGGGTTAGGTAAAAGAGATACCCGTGAATGTTAAAAATCCGTGTACTTTTGCTGCCCCCCCCTAAAAAAACCCTGGGTCCCCATGTCCTTATTTAACGTATATATATCTGTGTGTAGTTCGAGTTTTTAAGACCAAATTATTTGGCAAAAAATTGGGGGTCGACCTCTAAATGGGTAATAGTTTCGTTAGGTTGAAAAATATTTACCAGTAACTACTAGTAAACAATGGAACCGACGCACCAACGCACCACCAGCTGTGAGTGTCGGCACAGTTGCCAGGGCAGATCTCTTGCGTCATTATAGCAAGCCCAAAGTAGCCAAATGCATGGTATGGTATGCACAGGACGATGTAAAACATAAAATATTCATTTTTTGAAGTTTATTTATAGATACTGTACATAAATTTTTGTTCATTACATTTGAAACATAAATCTTTGTTTAAATTTGAAACAAAAGAAAACTACGATACCGTATTTTCATTAAAATATTACATCACAAGTATATTTTACCTTAACTGTGACTGAATGAATATATTCTCAGAAATAAATATGGAAATGTAATATTTTGGCTGAAATGATGTACATATTACAGTGGAAAGTGGCATAAAATCATGACGAAAACTGTCTTTCGCTTTCGTTCGTTGTTCAAAAGATTTTTCCGTAATCGCTTTTCGAATGGTTTTGAGTTAAAAAACTGTTGTACTGTACTGTATTACAATAATATTCCATCCTATCATTAGCCTCATAATCCCACAATTGAAAACCATTTGAAAAGCGATTACGGTAACATCTTTTGAACGAAAGAAAGCGAAAGTCATTGCTTTCGTCACAATTTTATCCCACTTTCCACTGTAATTTGTACGTCATTTCAGCAAAAATATTACATTTCCACATCGTCACTACTGCAGACAACAAACACAAATGTTTAGTGAATAACTGCACCTCCACTTCCTATGTACTGTACTGTGCTGTGCATTTTTACAAACAATAAACATAGCAAGAAAAGTTATAAAAAAAGAGATAAAAATTTCACTTTACTGTACCGTACCTATCCTCGGCGACAGGACGAGGATCATCGGGGTCATTGTCACTCAATTCCATAACGGGTGGTGAAGTGGGGGCGACGGTGGATTCAGCTGCTTCCTCACTGCCACCAGTGATTGATGGTGTTAAATCTCTCCTTCGGCGATCAAAGAACATGGTGATGGGGAGTTGTCGTCTCTTTCCTTTCATTTCTTCCATGATGTTTTTGTATGGAGCAAAAATGTCATCCATCCCTCGCATGAATTTCAGGGCACGCACCATGGAAGGGTCCATACTATAGGCCATGTTTTTCAGTGCCTCAATATTCCTGGTCATCTCCCCCAACTTCTCCAACGTTATTTCTTGTTGCTCTTCCTCTTCCTCTTTCCATTGTGCTTCCTCTTCCTTGCCTGAGTCTACTAACTCCTGTAGATCCTCCTCGGTCAGCTCAGTGTCGTGCTCTTCAATTAGCTCCCTAATCTCGTCCTCTGCCATGTCCTGGAAGCCTTCAGCAGCCACTTTCCTTGACAATGCCAGGGTCTTTCTCACCGCCTCTGCGATGGCTTCGTCAGGAGAAAATCCAGTGAAATCTTTCACACATTCAGGCCACAGTGATTTCCAGCAGGCATTCACTGTCTCAGGCTTCACATCCTTGAACGATTCAGCCTCCACAGATACGCAGTTGGCAATGTTAAAGCTCTTCCAGTACTGAATCACATCCAGGTTTTGGTCATGGTCTAAGGCTGAGTGCAGTCTGGCAATCACACGTTTACTGTAGTTAGCCTTGAACGTCTTTATAACTCCCTGGTCCATTGGCTGGATAAGTGCAGTGGTGTTGAGTGGAAGGAACAACACCTGTACCTTTTCATGCAACACTTCCACTGACTGTGGATGACCGGGAGCATTGTCGAAGATTAGCAGGATCTTGAACTCAAATCCTTTCTGGTGCAGGTAACGTTCAACCTCTGGCAGGAAACAATGGTGGAACCAGTTGAGAAACAGTTCGCTCGTTGTCCAGGCCTTCATATTGTGCATCCAGAAAACAGGCAGCATGTTCATGTCGCGGCGTTGATATGCACGTGGTTTCTTAGACTTGTATACGAAGCCTGGGCGAATGAGGTGACCCGCAGCATTGCCACAAAATAGCACGGTGCACTTGTCCTTGGCTGCCTTGAATCCTGGTGCACAGCGTTCTTCTTGGGTGATGAAAGTGCGCTGTGGCATCTTTCCAGAACAAACCTGTTGGAAAAGAAAATAGTACGCCCTGCACTATTATACATTTACGGTATCAAAATCGGTATAAAAATATTACAGCACACTGTATGGTAAATCACTACGGAATAAAAATATAAAAGTTACTGTATAAAAATCACAATACAGTACGTACATTACAACAGGTATTTGAGCATTTTTAAGATTAAATGTACAGTAGTAATTTATTGTCTTACCTGTTTCATCCATATTCCAAACTTGCTCTGGCTTGTATCCCTGCTCTTCAGGTATTGCTTTCAACTCTGCTGGGATAGCTTTCGCGGCCATGGTGTCTGCTGACGCACCCTCCCCAGTCATCTTCACATTCTTAGGCCGAATCGACGCTTGAAATTGTCAAACCACCCCTTGCTGGCTTGGAAAGGTGTTGTAGGTGTCTCAGGTGTGGGGGTTGCAGCACTGGTACTGGGTACGGGTTCCTCAGCTGCAGGCGTGAAGCGTGTGTGTAGAGACTTAGCTTTCTCCCGGATAAGGATAGAGTCCACTGCTACACCTTTCCGGTGCTGGTCCTCTATCCACAGAAACAAGGCATTCTCTTATCTTCATCATTGCCTTCTCCCTCACTTGGCTGACATGCTTAGCACTGCGTGGAGCACTGGCACTTACAGCATCACAGATATCTTTTTCCCTTTTCTTGATGGTACGTACCGTGCTTTCATTCACGCTGTACAGTCGCCCCACAGCAGCGAACGACATTCCCTCTCTTAACTTATTCAACAACTCCACCTTCTCCTGCAGAGTCATCACTTTCTTCTGGCGCTTAGGGGTGGCTCCAGCTAGTGTCTTTGATGCTCTTTTAGGGGCCATGGTAAATGTGTGTAGCAAGGGTAGTAACTGCAATTCTGATGTTAACACAAGCGTGGTTACAGCGAGACTGACTGAGTGACGGAGCGCGGGGTGGGGTGACGACGCGCTATGTGCGCGTGTGTGTGTGTGTGTGAGGTTGCGGGGCCGGCGGTGTACCGTGTTCGGTGCCGTTCGTGAGTTGAATGGCGCGCGATTTGAATGCACTTCAATTACTTCAATGTACAGAATATTCCTCTGGCGGGGTAATCCGCGTATGCTAAACCCACGTATGTTATGGGCCGACTGTATATTAGTGTACAATACTGTGTAGTACATTTTATAATACAGTATAAAGTTTTCAACTGTATTTTTGGGTAGATTTACATAAATTTCTTCATTTATTTTCATCCATTTACATGCACACACTGTAGTAAAAGAAATAAATGACCTTAGTGCAAAGCTGGAGTGTACATGTACTAAGTTCATTAAGGTACTAAAATTGTTATGTCTAGTGCAAATTACAGCATGTCGCAATTCAAATTAAACAGTGTCTTACAAGAATCCCAGCAATGTTAATTATATTCTCCCAGGTCATTTCACTGGCATTTTAAAATGGGAGAAGCGTAGTAGGACTGTTAAATAATCACACAGAGACCTTCGGCTCAAACTGTCAAACATATCACCTTAAACCCCCCCACCCCTCGCTGGCTGGCTGGCTCCGTCCCTCTTTCCCTCCCTCCCCCATCTGCTCAGTTTTTATCTTATATAATATCTCAGACTAAAGTTAGGAGATTATAATTTGCATTGCTGGAATCCTTGCAAGACAGCTAATAATTTGAATATAAATGTCATATATTTTGCTCAAGAGATAAAAATTTTTGTACATTAATGTACAGTACTGGTTTTCAGTTAAAAAACTGTTGTATTACAATAATATTCCCTCCTAATTGACTTGAATAAATACTTGAATGGAAATATACAATATTTTTGTTGAAACTACCCACGTTTCAGTGTAAACTGTCATAATAATAAATGGTAAACAATTTGCCTTCGGCACTCTGTGTTTCAGGCACGGCGAGCCTCAGTTTATAGGACGTAGAGTGTTTTTACTGATGGATTTGTTGTTCCAATACCCTCAAAAACTTGGGTCGACCTATAAACAAGGAATATCATAAATTAATGATTTTTTGGTCAAAAAATCAGGGTCAACCTACAATGCTGATGTCAACACAAGCATGGTTACAGCAAGACTGACTGAGTGGTGCGGGGGTGGCGTGACGCGTGTGTGTGTGTGTGTGTGGGGTGGCGGGTGGTGTGCGGTGCCGCGCGCGATTTAAATGTACTTCAACTACTTCAATGTACAGAATATTCCTCCAGCGGGGCAATCCGCATATTTGCGAATCCGTGTATGTTAAACCCGCGTATGTGAAGGGCCGACTGTATTAATATAATTCAGTTTTATTATACTATACTACTGATAGTGTACACTACCTGTGCATTACACAAATTATCCCTCAGGATAAAGTAGTCAGGCACCCATACGGTATTACAGTAACCCCTCTATAACTAGGCATTTGATAACTGAATTTCATATAACTGCATGGATGTGGTCTCAGAATTTATTAGTATAACTTGGAAAATGCCGAAATTATATAAAATTATCTGGGAAAATCTTGGCATATCTGGCCACCTGCATCACCTATCATACCTCTGTGTCACCTACCATACCTCTGTGTCACCTAACATGCCTCTGTGTCGCCTACCACACCTCTGTCACCTACCATGCCTCTGTGTCACCTACCATACCTCTGTGTCACCTATCATACCTCACCTACCATACCTCTGTGTCACCTAACATGCCTCTGTGTCGCCTACCATACCTCTGTCACCTACCATGCCTCTGTGTCACCTACCATGCCTCTGTGTCACCTATCATACCTCACCTACCATACCTCTGTTTCACCTACCATGCCTCTGTGTCACCTACCATGCCTCTGTGTCACCTACCATGCCTCTGTGTCACCTATCATACCTCTGTGTCACCTACCATACCTCTGTGTCACCTACCATACCTCTGTGTCACCTACCATGCCTCTGTGTCACCTACCATGCCTCTGAGTCACCTACCATGCCTCTGTGTCACCTACCATACCCCTGTGTCACCTACCATACCCCTGTGTCACCTACCACGCCTCTGTGTCACTTACCATATCTCTGTGTCACCTACCATGATGCTTCAGTCTTCGCCTACAGTCCTGGTAAGTGATATCTTTTTACATTTAGTTATTACATGTACACATACAGTATATGGGTCGATAATTTTTTATTGTTGTATTTTTGTAAGAGGGGGGAAGTGCCTCAAAAAGTTAGAATTTGGGATAACTTTTTTTGGCCAGAGCCCCATATGTGCTGAGTTATCAAGGGTTTACTGTACCTGCCAATGGGCCATCCACTCCTGTAGCTCGTTGGTGAGGGAAGAAGGAACTGGAAGATCTGCCTCCCAAAACTTCAGCTTCAGACAAGTGTTTTCAGCATCAAAGCAGTTCATAGTGTTAACTGGCAACAGGGAAAATATTGCTTGGCTTGGATGAGTATCTTTAGTTTTGAATCTTGTTTTTATCTCAGAGGTAGTGTAATCAATGAAAGGGATTGCAACATTTCTTTTGAAATGTTCCTGCAAATGAACTTGCTGCAGCATTAGCCCTGCATTGTTGCCTTCATGTGATCCTTGGAATCTCAATTGCACATCCAGCATCATCTGCCATTTTCTTGCAGGCTGTGTACCATAAAGTAAACTCTGCATCAAAATTGGAACTTATTTTTTGAAGCCCTGCAGCTGCATTTTGAACCAGTAGATAGGCTTGGTAAATGTCCTGATTTCGTTTTTGCAGTTGTTGCCAGAGATCAAAGAACTACCGACATGCTTCTCATAGTTTGGAAAGCCACAATGTTGGTAGTAGACCTCATGTTGAATAAGAGTCCTTGAGCCCTTACCCTGGTCTCTTTATCCCAAGACCAATCTTCGATCTGATCAACACCCTTAGTTTGATTCCTTCTGTATAACTCTAGGAATGAGTGCAGTTCTTGAAAAGTATCAAGGCATGTATGTCTTTCCACCCATTGTGTCTTACACAGTCCCTTAAGTTTGGATACTCACCTTGAGTCAGAATTCCTCTCCATAACTCAATCCAGCATTCTTTGTCGTTTTGGTGGAAGGTCAGAGAACAAGAATATTTAGTTCAGTAAATCAACCATGTTATGGATGGAAGCAACCCTGCAAGAAGATGCAATGCTGAGATTTGACATGAATATAACAATGTGTGTATAATGCAGTTGGTACTCGGCTTTTGATTCTGCCATGACATGACACTCGCTCCGTCATAGGACCGTCCACGAATTTTGTGTATGTCCTTTTCACTCTGCTTTAATGAAGAAATTATAGCATTAGTTATGCTCTCACCATCTGCACATTCTAGATAAACAAAATCAATGAAGATTTCTTTGATTTCTGTTTTTATTTGGTCCACAAACCTTAAGCAAACTGCCAGCACTTCTTGATTAGCAAATTTATCTGTAACTTATCTGCGATGAAAGAAAATATTGCATTATCATCCATGAGAGGTTTTATAAGCACATAAACAATTTGATCACTGATGATTTTGATAATTTCATTTTGCACTGTCTTTGAGGTACATTGGGCATTTTTTCGTGCTTTTAGGAAGTGATCTTGCAGTGTTTTATCACTCTCAGCTAGCAGATCTAGCACTGCCAAGAAGATCCCTTTGTTTATAGATTTTGACAATAAATCATCCCTATGGGCTCACAGTGGAATATTTTACCTCCCATAAAACACTATAGCCTTGACTATCAGTCTCAATATGTGTAGGTTCTTCTCAAATAGCTCTTTTTTTCTGAGATGATACCATGTATGTCACTGTTTTTGTTGGGTCCTGGTGAAGCTGACATATTGTAACTCAAGCTTCAACAGCATCTTTATTCAAGCCACTTGTATTTATCAAGCCAAGATGATTGAAATGTCAGTGTCTTCACAGAAGCATTTTTTCCTTTTACTACAGTTTCACTCAAGTACTTATAGCTGGCATATGGTCTGAAATGCATCTTCAGGTTCTTAACTTTATCATCATTAGACAGAGAGTTAAGTTTGACTTTACTGCTTACAATATTTCCTACAGCATTATCTTTGCAGGAGTTCTGCAAAGTGCTATGTGATGCACTGTTAAGAACTTGATAGTCTGACTCTTGCATGATCCTTTCAAGGGTAGGACATGACACTGTAAAGTAATAGGTTTACATGATGTAATTTTATCGGAGCAGGGTTGGTTTTGTTTGTACTGGTTCCGATGTACGATGATACTTGAAAAGTGTTCCTTGGTGCTCCGTTTCTCTGCACTTCATTGTTGATAACCTGCTCCATCCTCTTTGATCAAACTTTTGGAGTAAACTGAGCTACTCTGCTCACTCATCTTGACTGGCATTCACTTCTTAATCTATTTTCTCACCTAAACACACATGTGGCACCATCCGATTACCTGACCTAGATGGTGGCCGTGTTAATCTCTGAAATAAAGTGTTCATAAGCAATAAACATAAATAAAATCAATAAATCGTGAAGCAATCATTTTTGTAAAGTAAATCAATGTAACTCTTGGAACAATCTGCCAGAGAGTGTTGTGATGGCACGGAGTGTGTGTTCTTTCAAGGGCCAGACCTGACTAACACTGGAGCAGGTTCAGATACAATCAGGAGCCAGTGCGTAACAGAGACGTGACCAACCAGTGAACAGAAATATAGTCTCAGATGTTTCTCGTCAATTAACACCTCTCCTGTGAGCTATTGTGGTGTGGCAAACTGTCGCTGGCCCGGAAGCTGTTAGGTAGAGGCGTAACCCACCGCCCCTCAGATCACCCTGAGCTGATAATCCGAGGTCAACTGGTGCAGTGAACTACCGGGTCAGGTCACTTATCATGGCACCAACTGTCAGGGTATACCTCGTGAAGGGTCAAGTGTCATGGCCAAACATAAGCATGTAGGTGATAAAACAAACTTAAATATTATTTATTATAATTATTTATTTATTTATTTATTTATTTTTGAAAAGGAAAGTTATTGAAAAATTAATATAGCAATAATATACATATAGAAGATTTTATAGTATAAACTGCAATAAATATACATTTAGAAATAATATATAAAATTTTGTGATACAAAATTGCAGGAGTACAATACTGTACTGTACTACATTAAAGAAAAAGGATTGGAATTTTCTGATGAAAATGGGGGGTCCAAACCTCCTGGACCCCCCTGGACCTGCCCTTGTATGGTTATTTTTCAATTCGTAGCTGTGGGTATACTGTGTAAACATAACTTTCTTCATACTTTCTTCATATTTTGTTCATTCAGTTTCGTGTATGCTCACTCCTAGACACAGAATGAGCAAAAAAAAAAATATATAGAGTCAACCCTCACTTTACACGGTTAATGTAACCCGCAGGGTCCCGCGGAAAGTGAGGAACGCGTAAAGTGAATAACATAACATATGGGATTAATTGAAATAAAGTCCGGGCCGACCCCCAAACTCCACTTTTTGATGACAGCAGAGGGGGGTAGGGATGCATGGCCAATCACAGTCGGATACGTCATATGTCGTCAGTGATAACGCAACAAAGACACACACTGCGCAACCTTACCGCGCGGCTTGCCCAAGCGGAGGGAGAGGCGAGGAGCGCAGGCGGGCGGGTGGCGCGAATCTAAAAATAGCGTTGCGCCGGACACTCTCCGCGTAATGGGGTTCGCGTACCGCGTAATGTGAGCACGTGAGGTTCTGGCAAGGCACCGCGTAAACATGGAAACGCGGAATGCGGGACCACGTAAAGTGAGGGTTAACTGTATATATATATATATATATATATATATATATATATATATATATATATATATATATATATATATATATATATATATATATACACACACAATCGGCCCTTAACATACGCGGGTTTAGTATACACGGATTTCCAAATACACGGATTGCCCCGCCGGAGGAATATTCTGTACATTGAAGTAATTGAAGTACAGGTTGTACCTCTCTAGTCCGGCAACCTCGGGACCTGACTGGTGCCGGACCATGGAAATTCACCCTTTTCCTGGATAGATAGTGACTTGTGCTCATGCTTGGAAGCACTAGCACCACTTTCTCTGCATCATGGTCTCTTTGAAGACATATTGAAGGGTTAAATGTCGTATAGTAGCTTCTGAAATTTCGCGAGTTTTTAATTCTTAACGTATTTTATTGGGACACACAAAAAAACAAATAAATAAAAATTTTGACGGCGGAAACTTGAATTTCGACGGGTTTGAACGGCCCACCAACGTGCAGACGACGGGCATAATCGTGTAAACGGCGTCATTTCTCTTATGTACAAAAGATTCATTATTGTTTATTACTGAATGTCTTTTTTATTGAATTAATGTTTGTGTGTGCAAAATGAGCAATACAATTCATTAATAATACGTAGAATATTAAAACACACGAGGAAATGACACAGCATTGTTTTCGTTGATTACAAAACCAGTGACTGACTGGTTCTACATATAAAACTGAAGAAAATAAGACCTTGGCTGTAGCTGTAGTAAAATTAATATGGTTGTTTTAAGTAATGTTATTTAATGTTAATAAATGGAAATAAATGGAACAATAGAAGTAGCTAACGATAATGTTAAAGAAAAAAAGAGAGATCGCGTATGTAAGTGCGCATGCGCACATGTGAAAACATATCGTCATTACTTTACATAAGAATATGAAAGCAACACTTATTTACTGTTCATATATATTTTAATTAATGTTTCTCAATTTCTTTTTATTGAATTAATGTTTGTGTGTGCAAAATTAACAATACAATTTATTAATAATACGTGGAATATTAGAGGAGACGAGACGGCTGCCAGCATTGTTTATGTTAAAGCTTACAAAACCAGTGACTGATTGGTTCTACATATAAAACTGAAGAAAATAAGACCCTGATTTTAGCTGTAGTAAAATGAATATAAAAAAATTAATATGGTTGTTTGAAGTACCTGTAATGTTATTTAATGTTAATAAATGGAACAATATAAGTAGCTAACCATTAATGGTAAAAAAAAAAGAAGTGAGACTGCGCATATGTAAGTGCGCACAAGTGAAAACATATCGTCATTACTCTACATAAGAATATGAAAGCAACACTTATTTACTGCTCATATATATTGAAGGGTTAAATGTTGTACTCAGTATAGACAAGCAGAGAGAGAGAGAGCAGCCGAACTGCCGGATGTAAACAAACCTTAATTTCCCGCGGCTTTTTTTTTTTTCTAAGGGGATTAGCCCACCCGGGCATAAGTCACTGACCCACATTGGGGCCTGAGGGGCAAAAATTTAATATTCCTGTAATAATAATAATAATTCAGATAAAAAAAAAAAAAAACTGCCTATCTACCTATTGGACAAACTAAAATCGTTCCGGACCACGGGAGTTTCCGGACCACAGAATGCCGGACTAGAGAGGTACAACCTGTACATTCAAATCGCGCGCCATTCAACTCGCACGCGGCATTGAACACGGGACACCGCCTGCTCCCGCAACCTCACACACACACGCATAGCTCTCCCTCACTCAGTCAGTCTCGCTGTAACCACGCTTGTGTTGACATCAGCATTGTAGTTGCAAAAATATTACATTTCCGTGAATGTATTATATCAAGCACAGTATGAATAGAATGTCACTAGTATAACAGTATTTTACCAAAAACTATTAAAAAAACGAGTAACATATCTTGAACATCGGAAGGTTAGGTAAAGTCTCTTGTTTTCATGTAGTTTATCCTAATTTACATTGAAATGCATTACGTTTCAGCAAAACTACTATTTATTTCTGAAAATATGGAAATGTAATATTTTGCTGAAATGACATAGGTATGACAGTGGAAAGTGACGAAAGCAATGACTCGCTTTCTTTCGTTCAAAAGATGTTACCGTAATCGCTTTTTGAATGGTTTTCAGTTAAAAAACTGTTGTATTACAATACTATTCTATCCTAATTCACTTGTGATGCAACAGTTTTTTTAACTGAAAACCATTCAAAAAGCGTTTACTGTAACATCTTTTGAACGAAAGAAAGCAAAAGTCATTGTTTTTGTCACGATTTTATCTCACTTTCCACTGTAATACGTACGTCATTTCAGCAAAAATATTACATTTCCATGAATGTAGTATATCAAGCACAGTATGAAAAGAATATCATTGTAATATAACAGTATTTTAACCAAAAACTATTAAAAAAACGAGTAACATCTCTTGAACATTGGAAGGTTAGGTAAAGTCTTTTGTTTTCGTCATGTATTTTATCCTATTTTACATTGAAATACATCACGTTTCAGCAAAACTGATATTTATTTCTGAGAATATATTCATTCGGGCGCAGTTTAGGTAAAATATACATGTGATGTAACATTTTTTTAACTGAAAATGATTCGAAAAACACGTACCCTTTAGCCCTGTTCAAGGAGAAGACTGGGAGGAGCTGTTTGGTGTTGAAGACGATGACAAGGAAAATGATTTTGATGGATTTTAATGAAAATATTCAGAAATATGGTATCGTAGTATTTATTCAAGTGAATTAGGATAGAATATTATTGTAATACAACAATAGTGACGATGTGGAGGAGGCGGAGGCATAGAGCGGGGAGGAGTGGTGACTGGCGGCAGCAGGGACGAGTGGAGATGCCAGCCAGTACATTACGGGTGTACACTATTAATTGATTTTATAGCTCTTTTTGCATTTTAATATTAAATACCGTACATTACATTTCAACAAAGCTACTATTTATTTCTGAGAATATGGAATGTAATATTTTTGCTGAAATGACGTACGTATTACAGTGGAAAGTGGGATAAAATTGTGAAAAAGCAATGACTTCGCTTTCTTTCGTTCAAAAGATGTTACTGTAATCACTTTTCGAATGGTTTTCAGTTGTGGAATTATGAGGCTAATGATAGGATAGAATATTATTGTAATACAGGACGGTACAACAGTTTTTTAACTCAAAACCATTCGAAAAGCGATTACGGTAAAATCTTTGGAACAACGAAAGAAAGCGAAAGTCATTGTTTTTCTCATGATTTTATCCCACTTTCCACTGTAATATGTATGTAATTTCAGCCAAAATATTACATTTCCATATTTATTTCTGAGAATAGATTCATTCAGTCACAGTTAAGGTAAAATATACTTGTGATGTAATATTTTAATGAGAATACGGTATTTTAGTTTTCTTTTGTTTCAAATTTAATTATCAAAGATTGATGTTTCAAATGTAATGAACAAAAATTTATGTACAGTATCTATTAATAAACTTTAAAAAATGAATACAGTACATTGTTTTACATCGTCCTGTGTATACCATACCATGCATTTGGCTACTTTGGGCTTGCTATGATGACGCAAGAGATCTGCCCTGGCAACTGTACCGACACTCACAGTTGGTGGTGCATTGGTGCGTCGTTTCCATTGTTTACTGGTAGTTACTGGTAAATATTTTTCAACCTAATGAAACGATTAACCGTTTAGAGGTCGACCTCCAATTTTTGGCCAAATAATTTGGTCTTAAAAACACGAACTACACACAGGTATATATGGTAAATAAGGACATAGGGTCCAGGGTTTTTTAGGGGGGGCAAAAGTACACGGATTTTTAACATTCACAGGTATCTCTGTTACCTAGCACCCCCGCGTATGTTAAGGGCCGACTGTGTATATATATATATATATATATATATATATATATATATATATATATATATACAGTGATCCCTCGGTTAACGAATTACCGTCCATAAGAATCTTCAATTCGGTTAACGAACAAAAAATTCGGTTAACGAAATTCTTACGAAATCATGTCAACATGTTTTCGCTTACTCACCAGCTGGAGTATTGGTCCGCCAATACAGTAATCGGTTTTAGGGCTTAAATTCGTTCCCATTTGAGTAAATATCAAGAAGGCTGTACTATTCAATAATTTTCCAAGTTTTATATTAAAATTTTTAGTCATTTTAAAACTTATTTAACATAAATGCAGTGCAGGAAACTAGTTTTTGGTGCGCCCATCAGCCACTTGACTCACCCACCAAGGCCTCAGTTTGTATCTCTGGTGAGTGGAGGTAACATCTTGCTTGTGGCTCTCTTGAACATAAACTATTTTTATGTTTTTACAGTACAATTATTGGTCATTTTGAAATTTATTTTACATATTGACAATATATAGTGCAGTGCAGTGTTGATTTAAAGAAAATAATCTTGAATTACACCAAGTGAACTTAAAATGTTATGGGGGAAATGACGGCATGAAGCATGGGGTGATTTCTCCTCCACCCCCACTTCCTTCTCTTCTCCCTTCTCCTCCACCCCCACTTCTAATTCCCATCATCATCAACGTACGTATGTATGTATGTACAATAACGCGCTGTAAAATTAACTGAACATGACCTCTTTAGTACACACACACACACATGCTCTCAGTTCTAACCAAATATTCTGTCATTATAATTGTCTTAAAGTTCAAGATATTGATTTGTAAAGGATTTATTATTACTTATTATAATTAACTCAGAATTATTTAGTTTATTATGTTGATTTTGACAGAGATGTTCATTTGACTGATTGTTCAGGAATCTTATAATTGTTTACGAAGAACGATCAGTAGCTATAGGGACGGTGGCCATCAACAGTGGTAGTTAGCTGTAGGGACGGTGGCCATCATCAGTGGTAGTTAGCTGTAGGGACGGTGGCCATCAACAGTGGAAGTTAGCTGTAGGGACGGTGGCCATCAACATTGGTAGTTAGCTGTAGGGACGGTGGCCATCATCGGTGGTAGTTAGCTGTAGGGACGGTAGCCATCAACAGTGGAAGTTAGCTGTAGGGACGGTGGCCATCAACGGCGGAAGTTAGCTGTAGGGACGGTGGCCATCATCGGTGGTAGTTAGCTGTAGGGACGGTGGCCATCATCGGTGGTAGTTAGCTGTAGGGACAGTGGCCATCAACAGTGGAAGTTAGCTGTAGGGACGGTGGCCATCAACAGTGGAAGTTAGCTGTAGGGACGGTGGCCATCAACAGTGGAAGTTAGCTGTAGGGACGGTGTTCATCATCAGTGGTAGTTAGCTGTAGGGACGGTGGCCATCATCAGTGGAAGTTAGCTGTAGGGACGGTGGCCATCATCAGTGGAAGTTAGCTGTAGGGACGGTGGCCATCATCAGTGGAAGTTAGCTGTTGGGACGGTGGCCATCATCAGTGGTAGTTAGCTGTAGGGACGGTGGCCATCATCAGTGGTAGTTAGCTGTAGGGACGGTGGCCATCATCAGTGGTAGTTAGCTGTAGGGACGGTGGCCATCAACAGTGGAAGTTAGCTGTAGGGACGGTGGCCATCATCAGTGGTAGTTAGCTGTAGGGACGGTGGCCATCATCAGTGGAAGTTAGCTGTAGGGACGGTGGCCATCAACAGTGGAAGTTAGCTGTAGGGACGGTGGCCATCATCAGTGGTAGTTAGCTGTAGGGACGGTGGCCATCATCAGTGGAAGTTAGCTGTAGGGATGGTGGCCATCATCAGTGGAAGTTAGCTGTAGGGAGGGTGGCCATCAACAGTGGAAGTTAGCTGTAGGGACGGTGGCCATCATCAGTGGTAGTTAGCTGTAGGGACGGTGGTCAGTGTTCCATATACAGTATAGAGATGGAACAAGGAACCTTTACCTACTGTGTAATAAAGAAATCATTATCCCATAAATTGGTATAATTTAAGTTTGGAAATAATTAATTACCATAATTATTGTATTAAAAAGGATTCTTGTTTAAAATAATAACTTTGTATTGGAACTTGATAAAATATTCAATGGATTTAATTTCTTTATTAAAAATTGAAAGTAAATTTATCTATATGGATGTGAATTTTTTCTAAACCTTTTAAATGAGTTCACCTGAGGATTTGATACTGTGTGGTGATAGTGGCGGTAATAGCCATCATCAATGATCATTATCATCTGGTCATTATTTGTGTGGGTTAGCTGTGGTTACCTAATGAGAGCTCTCCATGAAGACCCACCTCTTGCTGTCTGTCTTGTCAGGTTCGTAACTCTTAATGTCATTCTTGGCTCACCTACCACTGAGTCACCTACCACTGGCTCTCCTCCTCACCACATTTAGTCTCATGCACCTCTAGGCCTACTTAGTCTTTACCTCTAGGCCTAGTTAGTCTTTACCTCTAGGCCTAGTTAGTCTTTTTCAGTCTCTTCACATACTCAAAGAGGAGTAGACTAGTAAACCTGCCATGTATGGTAGTGGGGCTCAGGTGTAGACTGTAGTAAACCTGCCATGTATGGTAGTGGGGCTCAGGTGTAGACTGTAGTAAACCTGCCATGTATGGTAGTGGGGCTCAGGTGTAGACTGTAGTAAACCTGCCATGTATGGTAGTTGGGCTCAGGTGTAGACTGTAGTAAACCTGCCATGTATGGTAGTGGGGCTCAGGTGTAGACTGTAGTAAACCTGCCATGTATGGTAGTGGGGCTCAGGTGTAGACTGTAGTAAACCTGCCATGTATGGTAGTGGGGCTCAGGTGTAGACTGTAGTAAACCTGCCATGTATGGTAGTGGGGCTCAGGTGTAGACTGTAGTAAACCTGCCATGTATGGTAGTGGGGCTCAGGTGTAGACTGTAGTAAACCTGCCATGTATGGTAGTGGGGTTCAGGTGTAGACTGTAGTAAACCTGCCATGTATGGTAGTGGGGCTCAGGTGTAGACTGTAGTAAACCTGCCATGTATGGTAGTGGGGCTCAGGTGTAGACTGTAGTAAACCTGCCATGTATGGTAGTGGGGCTCAGGTGTAGACTGTAGTAAACCTGCCATGTATGGTAGTGGGGCTCAGGTGTAGACTGTAGTAAACCTGCCATGTATGGTAGTGGGGCTCAGGTGTAGACTGTAGTAAACCTGCCATGTATGGTAGTGGGGCTCAGGTGTAGACTGTAGTAAACCTGCCATGTATGTTAGTGGGGCTCAGGTGTAGACTGTAGTAAACCTGCCATGTATGGTAGTGGGGCTCAGGTGTAGACTGTAGTAAACCTGCCATGTATGGTAGTGGGGCTCAGGTGTAGACTGTAGTAAACCTGCCATGTATGGTAGTGGGGCTCAGGTGTAGACTGTAGTAAACCTGCCATGTATGGTAGTGGGGCTCAGGTGTAGACTGTAGTAAACCTGCCATGTATGGTAGTGGGGCTCAGGTGTAGACTGTAGTAAACCTGCCATGTATGGTAGTGGGGCTCAGGTGTAGACTGTAGTAAACCTGCCATGTATGGTAGTGGGGTTCAGGTGTAGACTGTAGTAAACCTGCCATGTATGGTAGTGGGGTTCAGGTGTAGACTGTAGTAAACCTGCCATGTATGGTAGTGGGGTTCAGGTGTAGACTGTAGTAAACCTGCCATGTATGGTAGTGGAGGCTATACTGACTAACACCCAGCCTAGGCCATCAACAAACTATAACCATTTTTAACATAACTATGTGATTGGTCATTGATGAAGGTTACCATAGAATAACATGATGAACTTGGTGTAGTCCTGGATGGGAGGAAAACAACAACCATTACCCTGGTACATCTCTCATTATGTTAGGTTAGGTTATTAGAGTGTTAAGGACAAGATAGAACAAGATACTGAGGTGTTAAAAGGTGACAGAGACCTGACCAAGGTGTGTGTGTGAGGATGGGCAGTACACACTCCCTCTAGCTGCCACAGAGGAAGTACACACACAGTTGTCGCCGACTCACAGGGCGTTGCGTTTCACATTACAGACGCGAGGGAAGTACGCGAGACTGCGGAGGCGTGTTGTCGTTCTTGTCGCCGCGTGTTCCTCAACGTACAGCAGCTGCGCGGCCACAGGTGTCGAGGCCGTCCTTCCGGGTGTAGGCAGTTCGCCTGTAACACCTGCGGTAAGACCTTCACCCAGAAGATCAGTCTGCAGTACCATAATATATACGTTCACAACGGGGAGAGGAAGGCCGCCTGTCCTCACTGTGATTACAAGGCTCCCGATAAGGCCAAGTTGTCGGTGCACCTCCGCACGCATTCCAAGTTGCGTCCGTTCGTGTGCCAGTCTTGCGGCGCCTCCTTCAAGTTCCGCTCCACGTACAGGTCCCACGTGGCCAGACACACCAATTCCGGGAACTTTGTGTGTTTCCAGTGTAATAAAGCGTTCACGATGGCCTCCGAGCTGAAGGAACACTCTCGCATCCACGCCGTAGACCGACCCTTCTCGTGTACGCTGTGCGGCATGGCCTTCAAACAGAAGAAACATCTGTGCGTGCACCACCGCGCCGTGCACCTGCGGGACAAACGCTACACCTGCATGGTGTGCGGCTCCTCCTACATCAACAACTGGAACTTACGCGCTCACATGAGGACACACATACACGAGGACGCCCCTTACCCCAACGCGTGCGAGCACTGCGGCAGCACCTTCCGCGGCCGGGCGGGTCTGGCGGCCCACCTACGCCTACGACACGGCGAAGGCCAACAGGTCGTGGAGGTTGTGCCTCAAGAGGAGGAAGCCATAGAACACATCATCGACCCACAACAGGACATATTGGACACCAAGATGATCGAGGTGTTCTCCTGCACGACCTGCGGCCAACTGTGCGAATCACTCGACCACTTGACCTCGCACACACAACAGAACCACCAAGTGACCTACCCTGACCACCTCTGATACCAAACCCTGACCACCTCTCATACCATACCCTGACCACCTCTCATACCATACCCTGACCTCCTCTCATACCATACCCTGACCTCCTCTCATACCATACACCGACACTCACATAAACCAACGACCCGTGACCTGACACGTAACTATTCCACCTGTTAATTCATCCCTTTAACTGGTAAACACATAACTAATACAGGATTTTAATGCAGATTTTATGCTATATTTTACCATCAACGTTTCTGCTTAAATCTGTCATCTGGTCAGATTTTAATACTCCAGCTATGAGAAAAATTAATAAAACTAAATCTGGGTAAAAAATCCTAAATACAAATTTGTACAACGTAACCTATGAGCCAAAAATTAAAAATCTGTCCTGTAATTCTGTACAAATCCATTATACCAAGAATGAGGAAAATCTTACTTTCAAAATAATCTGTAAAGTCAGTAAAGGTAATAATTGTCTCTTATGTTGTTTAATATATAACTGATTATTGTTACTATAAATACAAGTTGAGATTATGTATTTATTCTTTATCCTTCAGGTTAAGTTACGTTTGGTTAGGTTAGGTTAGGGTTTGGTTTGGTTTGCTTAGCTTTGGTTGACCCAGGTTTATTGCCGGTTTATTACAGGTTTAAGGACTCCGGATGGGAGAGGTTTATGTGGAATTAACTAGTATTGACTGTTGCTAGTACGCATTATTGTTGTCTTTCATACACTCACTCAGTATGCACTCACCAGTCATACACTCATCCTAGCTACAGTCACTCGACATACACTTAACATACAGACACGTTACCAACTTGAGATGTGACCTCAATCCTTGCACATCTCTCTGTTACACATCTCTCTCCAGCACATATTATTAACACATCTCCAACACATACTATTAACACACTAACATTCTTCCCCAGAGAGCGAGGAAGATCTCAACCAACCCCAGAGTAGCCCCAGACCCCTAGAGGGAGACGAAGGTCACCAACAAGCGGCGTTGTCTAGCCCCAAGTCGCAGAGTATCGGTCATCGTGGGCAGAATATCGGTTGCAAGTCGAGGACAGTCGGTCAAGTGTCAGGGTCGAGGAGCAGTTCTTCATGCGACGAATGCGGGAAGGAATTCACCCAACGTCAGGCAGTTCGTTACCACAAGATCTGGAAACACAGCGGAGAGAGGCGTGGGCCGTGTCCTCACTGCGAGTACAAGGCGCCCGATGCCACTAAACTTAGGCTCCACATTAACAAAGTTCACCGTGGGTTTATGCCTTACAAGTGCAAGTTCTGCTCCAAACAGTTCAAGTACCACTCCAACCACAAGGAACACGAGGCGAGACACCGGGGCGACGGGGACTTCGAGTGCGGCCTGTGCGGGTGAAAGTTCCCCATCGGGTCGTCCTTGGAGCGCCACGCGCGTAACCACGGCGCAGACCGGCCGTTCTCCTGCGATCGCTGCGGCAAAACCTTCAAGGCCAAGACTCATTTGGAGAGGCACGTTAAATGTCTGCACCTACGGGAGAAGAAGGTGGTGTGTGGTGCTGCTCACTTCAACAACTGGAACCCGAAGGTGCACATGAAGATGCATCAGGTATCAGCTCAAGACAATGGCCGCATCTGTAACATATGCAACTGTCTCTTTAGGAATAAGTCCGGCCTTATGGTACACATGCGTAAACAACACAAACCCGACGCACAGACTGACGCGGCTCACACGGACACCAGACAAGACACGGCTCACACTGACACCAGACAAGACACGCCTCACACAGACACCAGACAAGACACGGCTCACACAGACACCAGACAAGACACGCCTCACACAGACACCAGACAAGACACGGCTCACACTGACACCAGACAAGACACGGCTCACACTGACACCAGACAAGACACATAAGAACATAAGAACATAAGAATGGAGGAAACTGCAGCGGGCCTATTGGCCCATACTGGGCAGTCCCGTTTACACCCAACCCCTATCGCTCATATGAGCATCCAACCTATGTTTGAAGCAATTCAGCGTATTCGAGTTAATGATGATATTTGGTAACTTGTTCCATTCATCCACTACTCTGTTTCCAAACCAGTGTTTACCTATTTCACGCCTAAATCTAAATTTGTCCAATTTAAAACCATTGTTACGAGTTCGCTCCTGGTTGGATAATTTGAGTACCTTTGTAATGTCCCCTTTGTTTAGCCCTGCCTTCCATTTATACACCTCTATCAGGTCGCCCCTCGCTCTACGTCTCTCAAGGGAGTGCAAATTAAGATGCTTTAACCTGTCTCTATACTCAAGGTTCCTGATACCCGGGATGAGTCTTGTCATTCTCCTCTGGATTCTTTCCAAGGATTCTATATCCATTCTGTAATACGGTGACCAGAACTGGACTGCGTAATCCAGGTGTGGTCTCACAAGAGCAAGATACAGTTTTAGGATGACCTCGCTAGTCTTGTAACTAACACTCCTTTGTATGAACCCAAGTACTTTATTAGCCTTGTTACGAGCAAAAACACATTGTTTACTTGGCTTAAGGTTCCTACTTATCATTACTCCTAAATCTCTCTCGCAGTCGGATTTCTCTATGGCATCGTTGTTCATCTGGTATCTGGTTTCCCTGTTTACATTCCCTATACTGAGTACTTTACATTTGTCAATGTTGAATTTCATCTGCCATTTTTCAGACCATTCGAAAAATTTGTTTAGATCCTCCTGTAGTTTTGCCGAGTCCTCGTCAGATTTGATAACACGTCCTATTTTAGTATCATCAGCAAATTTACTTATGTTGCTGTCTATGCCGATATCTATGTCGTTTATGTATATAATAAACAATAATGGTCCAAGTACTGAGCCTTGGGGAACTCCACTTGTGACGTTGCTCCAATGGGACTTAGTGCCGTTAATGCTCACTCGCTGTTTCCTGTCCTGTAACCACGCCCTAATCCATTTAAGGATGTCACCTTTGATGCCATGAGCTTCTACACAGACACCAGACAAGACCAACTGACCACAGACGGTACTTTAGAGTTAATGAACGAGGATCCATCTCTCACAGGAGACAACATAACACAACACACAACTATAGTCATACAAGATGGATCTTTACCACACTTCATTGATGGGTGTCAGCCAGAGCTCATCTATGACAACTTCTGTCAGGACACCTCCATGCATACCTTTGAGTTGTATCCTTGTGATGAGTGTCTGGTCGTGTTCCAGTCTGAGGAAGATCTATTGACTCACCACCACACACACACACTATGAGGGGTGACTGTTGGTGGTCTAGAGACACACACACACTATGAGGGATGACTGTTGGTGGTCTAGAGACACTCACACACACTATGAGGGGTGACTGTTGGTGGTCTAACACATACACACACTATGAGGGATGACTGTTGGTGGTCTAGACACACACACACACACACACACACTATGAGGGGTGACTGTTGGTGGTCTAGACACATACACACACTATGAGGGATGACTGTTGGTGGTCTAGACACACACACACACTATGAGGGGTGACTGTTGGTGGTCTAGACACACACATACTATGAGGGGTGACTGTTGGTGGTCTAGACACATACACACACTATGAGGGATGACTGTTGGTGGTCTAGACACACACACACACACTATGAGGGGTGACTGTTGGTGGTCTAGACACACACACACACACACACTATGAGGGATGACTGTTGGTGGTCTAGACACACACACACACACTCTATGAGGGGTGACTGTTGATGGTCTAGACACATACACACACTATGAGGGATGACTGTTGGTGGTCTAGACACACACACACGCACACACACACTATGAGGGATGACTGTTGGTGGTCTAGACACACACACACACACACACTATGAGGGGTGACTGTTGGTGGTCTAGACACACACACACGCACACACACACTATGAGGGATGACTGTTGGTGGTCTAGACACACACACACACACACACTATGAGGGGTGACTGTTGGTGGTCTAGACACACACACACTATGAGGGATGACTGTTGGTGGTCTAGACACACACACACACACACACTATGAGGGGTGACTGTTGGTGGTCTAGACACATACACACACTATGAGGGATGACTGTTGGTGGTCTAGACACACACACACACACACACTATGAGGGGTGACTGTTGGTGGTCTAGAAACACACACACACACACACACTATGAGGGATGACTGTTGGTGGTCTAGACACACACACACACACACACTATGAGGGGTGACTGTTGATGGTCTAGACACACACACACACACTATGAGGGATGACTGTTGGTGGTCTAGACACACACACACACACTATGAGGGGTGACTGTTGGTGGTCTAGACACACACACACACACACTATGAGGGATGACTGTTGGTGGTCTAGACACACACACACTATGAGGGGTGACTGTTGGTGGTCTAGACACACACTATGAGGGATGACTGTTGGTGGTCTAGACACACACCCACACTATGAGGGATGACTGTTGGTGGTCTAGATACACACACACACACACACACACACACACACACTATGAGGGGTGACTGTTGGTGGTCTAGACACACACACACACACACACTATGAGGGGTGACTGTTGGTGGTCTAGACACACACACACACTATGAGGGATGACTGTTGGTGGTCTAGACACACACACACACACACTATGAGAGATGACTGTTGGTGGTCTAGACACACACACACACACACACACACACACACACACACACACACACACACTATGAGGGGTGACTGTTGGTGGTCTAGACACACACACACACACACACTATGAGGGGTGACTGTTGGTGGTCTAGACACACACACACTATGAGGGATGACTGTTGGTGGTCTAGACACACACACACACACACTATGAGGGGTGACTGTTGGTGGTCTAGACACACACACACACTATGAGGGATGACTGTTGGTGGTCTAGACACACACACACACACTATGAGGGGTGACTGTTGGTGGTCTAGACACACACACACACACTATGAGGGATGACTGTTGGTGGTCTAGACACACACACACACACACTATGAGGGGTGACTGTTGGTGGTCTAGACACACACACACACACTATGAGGGGTGACTGTTGGTGGTCTAGACACACACACACACTATGAGGGATGACTGTTGGTGGTCTAGACACACACACACACACTATGAGGGATGACTGTTGGTGGTCTAGACACACACACACACTATGAGGGGTGACTGTTGGTGGTCTAGACACACACACACACACACACTATGAGGGATGACTGTTGGTGGTCTAGACACACACACACACACACACACACTATGAGGGGTGACTGTTGGTGGTCTAGACACACACACACACACTATGAGGGGTGACTGTTGGTGGTCTAGACACACACACACACACACACACACACACACACACTATGATGGATGACTGTTGGTGGTCTAGACACACACACACACACACACACACACACACTATGAGGGATGACTGTTGGTGGTCTAGACACACACACACACTATGAGGGATGACTGTTGGTGGTCTAGACACATACACACACTATGAGGGATGACTGTTGGTGGTCTAGACACACACACACACACTATGAGGGGTGACTGTTGGTGGTCTAGACACACACACACACACTATGAGAGATGACTGTTGGTGGTCTAGACACACACACACACACACTATGAGGGGTGACTGTTGGTGGTCTAGACACACACACACACACACTATGAGGGGTGACTGTTGGTGGTCTAGAAACACACACACACACTATGAGGGATGACTGTTGGTGGTCTAGACACACACACACACTATGAGGGGTGACTGTTGGTGGTCTAGACACACACACACACTATGAGGGGTGACTGTTGGTGGTCTAGACACACACACACACTATGAGGGATGACTGTTGGTGGTCTAGACACACACACACGCACACACACACTATGAGAGATGACTGTTGGTGGTCTAGACACACACACACACACTATGAGGGGTGACTGTTGGTGGTCTAGACACACACACACACACACTATGAGGGATGACTGTTGGTGGTCTAGACACACACACTATGAGGGATGACTGTTGGTGGTCTAGACACACACACACACACACACACACTATGAGAGATGACTGTTGGTGGTCTAGACACACACACACACACTATGAGGGATGACTGTTGGTGGTCTAGACACACACACACACACACACTATGAGAGATGACTGTTGGTGGTCTACACACACACACACACTATGAGAGATGACTGTTGGTGGTCTAGACACACACACACACACTATGAGAGATGACTGTTGGTGGTCTAGACACACACACACACACTATGAGAGATGACTGTTGGTGGTCTAGACACACACACACACACTATGAGGGGTGACTGTTGGTGGTCTAGACACACACACACACTATGAGGGGTGACTGTTGGTGGTCTAGACACACACACACACTATGAGGGGTGACTGTTGGTGGTCTAGACACACACACACACACACACTATGAGAGATGACTGTTGGTGGTCTAGACACACACACACACACTATGAGAGATGACTGTTGGTGGTCTAGACACACACACACACACACTATGAGAGATGACTGTTGGTGGTCTAGACACACACACACACACTATGAGAGATGACTGTTGGTGGTCTAGACACACACACACACTATGAGAGATGACTGTTGGTGGTCTAGACACACACACACACTATGAGAGATGACTGTTGGTGGTCTAGACACACACACACACACTATGAGAGATGACTGTTGGTGGTCTAGACACACACACACACACTATGAGGGATGACTGTTGGTGGTCTAGACACACACACGCACACACACACTATGAGGGGTGACTGTTGGTTGTCTAGACACACACACGCACACACACACTATGAGGGGTGACTGTTGGTGGTCTAGACACACACACACACACTATGAGGGGTGACTGTTGTTGGTCTAGACACACACACACACACACTATGAGAGATGACTGTTGGTGGTCTAGACACACACACACACACTATGAGGGGTGACTGTTGGTGGTCTAGACACACACACACACTATGAGGGGTGACTGTTGGTGGTCTAGACACACACACACACTATGAGGGGTGACTGTTGGTGGTCTAGACACACACACACACACACTATGAGGGATGACTCTTGGTGGTCTAGACACACACACACACACACACTATGAGAGATGACTGTTGGTGGTCTAGACACACACACACACACACTATGAGGGATGACTGTTGGTGGTCTAGACACACACACACACACACTATGAGAGATGACTGTTGGTGGTCTAGACACACACACACACACTATGAGGGGTGACTGTTGGTGGTCTAGACACACACACACACACTATGAGGGATGACTGTTGGTGGTCTAGACACACACACACTATGAGGGGTGACTGTTGGTGGTCTAGACACACACACACACACACACTATGAGGGGTGACTGTTGGTGGTCTAGACACACACACACACTATGAGGGATGACTGTTGGTGGTCTAGACACACACACACACTATGAGAGATGACTGTTGGTGGTCTACACACACACACACACACACACACTATGAGGGATGGCTGTTGGTGGTCTAGACACACACACACTATGAGGGATGACTGTTGGTGGTCTAGACACACACACACACACACACACACACACACACACACACACTATGAGAGATGACTGTTGGTGGTCTAGACACACACACACACACTATGAGGGATGACTGTTGGTGGTCTACACACACACACACACACACACTATGAGGGGTGACTGTTGGTGGTCTAGACACATACACACACTATGAGGGATGACTGTTGGTGGTCTAGACACACACACACACACACACTATGAGGGGTGACTGTTGGTGGTCTAGACACACACACACACACTATGAGGGATGACTGTTGGTGGTCTAGACACACACACACACACACACACTATGAGGGGTGACTGTTGGTGGTTTAGACACACACACACACACACTATGAGGGGTGACTGTTGGTGGTCTAGAGACACACACACACACTATGAGAGATGACTGTTGGTGGTCTAGACACACACACACACACACACTATGAGAGATGACTGTTGGTGGTCTAGACACACACACACACTATGAGGGATGACTGTTGGTGGTCTAGACACACACACACACACACACTATGAGGGATGACTGTTGGTGGTCTAGACACACACACACACACACACTATGAGGGATGACTGTTGGTGGTCTAGACACACACACACACACACACTATGAGGGATGACTGTTGGTGGTCTAGACACACACTATGAGGGGTGACTGTTGGTGGTCTAGACACACACACACACACACACACACACACACACACACACACTATGGGGGGTGACTGTTGGTGGTCTAGACACACACACATCAACACCTCCCATCATGTGTCAGTCAATAAGATATATGAATTGTTATTATAATATTGATATACTCAGATTTTTATATATAGTAATTGGGTGTGTTATACGGAGGCGAATTTTTTTTTTTTTTAGTTTGAAAAATCGGCCCATGGTATTAATGATGTAGTTCTATGTGCAGGATCATGTGATATCTTCAGATTTGAAAAGTTTCATTTTTTGCTAGGAAAATTTTAACTTGAAATCTTATGAAAATTCAGTATTCCCACCCTTTTACCAACGCCACTAAATAGCGTATTTAAAGTAAAGTAAATGTATCAGGTTAATTTATTAGGATGAAAATGATCCAGAATAGTGAAACGAATGATCTTGACACATTTACTAAATTTAATATTCCTTTAGAAAACAAAATCATCAAATACAAAAACCGGTTTTACTACTACGACCCGGTGTTGCTGCACACCATAGAGAACATGTCTTTCTTGCTTGTTTCTACTCATCACCTCCCTGCTGACCACCTGAGCTCGGATGTAGCCTTCCCTCCTCTCCTGGCTGTACACGTGACTGCTGGCCTCGCTCACTTGCTGTACACAACGCTCTATACTCTGGGTGTGCGAGGGCCAGGCAGGGACATGCATGGGGTTGTCCAGGAAAGCTCTGACTTGAACATTGGTGAGGCTGCAGGTAAGAGGGGGTTCACTGCCAGCCTGGATGTTATCCAGATCTATGAGATCAGTGAGGGTCTTGGCACCTAGATTTACTTCAGGAGTCTTTCTGACCCTGAAGGAATCGTCACCAACTGATTCACCAACTGATTCGTCATGCCCAGATCCTCTCATAAGTCTCATATCCAAGATCTTTTTGACTGCCACTCTTCTCTCCTCATCCTTACTGCAGAGCATTGTCTGCAGAACTGCCTCGGGATGAGCATACCAGGAAGATCTCCTCACAGTCTGCTCCACAATCTGAACAACCTTCCTTGGCTGACTCCTCAGGAGCTGAAGCTGGAAGAGAACATGCCTCGGACCTTCGGAGAACGATGACTTGACCTTGGTGTTGAACCAATTTGGCAAGTAGACACTCACGATGAATTGGACAATAAGTGCCAGGTTGTGAAGCTGGTTCCCTTTCAGTTTATGATGAGCGACCCAAATTCTGCAGAACCTGAGAGCCGTTGTGAGCCACCTAGAATGTGAGACTGGACCTATCTGCAGGTAAGCAAGTCTATCAGGCATGACCCCAGTTTTGATGGCACTGCAAATCATGTAACCATAGTACTGGTCAGTACTCAGGTCGTCAATGACAGTATGTGCAAGCTCAACAAGTGGAGGGCCAACTGTGATTTTTTCAAGGCTCGGATTTATTTCTAACTCAGTGGCAGAGTCCAGCATCTTGCCAAGAGGACCAGACCATCTGTTGTTTGAAAGAGTCTTGCCATCCAGCTCCTGGATCAGATGTCTGAGTGGCAACTCGTTGGTGTGGAGGTCACAAACAATCCAGACCAGCTTCCTCCCCATCTTCCGCTCTATCCACTGTATGACCCCCCCTTGCCACCCTGTGTTCGTGTTGGTGCTGTCCCCTCCAATGGCCTGCAGGGTCTGGTCTACGTTCCTCTCTCTGAGCCAGTTCACAATGTTATCTGCCACTATCTCAGCTGGTTTCCTGATGTCATCTTTCTCTGGAGTGAAATGCCACAAATACTTCCCTCCTGGTTCACTGCAGCATGAGTAGTGTTCCTCCTTCACCATGGCAGGGAACAACTTGTCAGAATCTCCAACTTTCATGAACACTTTAGTGTCATCCCTTTTCCCATCAAAGAACAAACAATTGATTCCATTTTCTCTTATCCCCTAATCAAACTCCTCTTCTAGGTTACTGACAAGTTTCTTCTGAGCTCTCCTTACTTTGTTATGATCTATCATCAGGTGTTATCAAACCACCATCAATCCAGGCAGCTGTTGCTATCACTGCAGTTTCTCTGAGACCAGTGTGGTGTCGCATGCTGGCCAGAGCTATGCTCGGGATATCTTTCCTATTTCGAATCTTATGCCTGGAAGGTTTGGGATCATTATTTTCTGGGTTAGGGACAAAGTCACCATTCTCCTGGTCAGCACTCGGATCAGCCATGGGGAAGTCATTAAACTCTGAATCAGCTTGACTCCAATCATCGGCCTTTTTTACCTCACCCTGGGCCTTCTCAAGTCTCCTTTCCTCGGCAACTCTTCTCCTCTTCTGTCTCTCTGTGGCAGCCTCCTGTCTCTTGGACTCCGGAATATCTTGGCTAGAAATCATGAGAGCCCCTATACTGCCAGTCTTCTCTCTCTGTGCTTTGACAAATGCCAGTTCGATCACAGGAATCTTCAGTTCACGCTTGCAAATACAGGAGATGTGGGCCTCGGATTTACAGTCACGATCGCATCCAAACTCAGGACAGAGAACAATTGGGCACTTGCAAGTAATTATGTCAAATAACTGGTCCAGTTGCTTGGCAAAGCTGTCCTTAACTGCAAGTTTTCCTCTCCCAAGAGAGATATCTCTTGCCTTTTCCCAACTGGCTAGCAGTCTCTCACTAATCTTCTTCTGACTTGTTATGACTGGAGGCTTGAACTGAGCATTAGCCAGAGTGTACTGTGCCAAGACAGCCTTTGTCATATCACTGGCAATGTCTTTGTTTGTGTAAGTTCTTTGGTTCTTTTCACTGATTTGCCCGATTAAAACACCGTATCTCAAAGCATCTCTCAATGTAGGCAACTCCGACTTCAGGAGCTCTCTCCCAGACCCAAGATAGTGACTGAGATGGCTGGATTTTTGGTTCCTCGTCCTGACACAAGCAGCCATCGCAAATATTATCAACTTATAAATGCATCAGAATCTGAAACAGAAAAAAATATTGTTAGTTGGGTTGTTAAGGAATGAAGTCAGAAAGCAATGTTCACTATTTAATTGTAATGCACTAATGCAGCTGTACGTTAGATTTTCGATAAATTTCACGCTAAAATTTACCTCGCAAAAGGTTGCAAAATATTGAAACTGAAATTATTTTCTGTTTATATACACTAAAATCTACCAAAAAAGTGATGGGCCATTAGTTTTAGCTGATCTTCCCTCCTATGACACACCCTAATATAGTAACAAATACAATATATCCTCCATATAATGAACTAATTAAAGCCGACCAATTCCGCTAAATTGGACTCTCCGTTATTTTCGCTCGATTCAGTAAACTAGTTCGCTAAATCGACCGTGATTTTGTTAAATCCCGTGCCAAAGGTGCCGCTTGGTGCGTGAGGTTTGCTTACATCCGCTCGGTCTGTGTCCTGCCGCCACCACTTAGTCAATACAGTGTTTACCATGATGAGAAGTATCAAGTGAAACATGTATATGGAGCAGGGAACTAGATCACTAGATTACAAGATAATGGAACTGCTAAAGTAAGATAAGGATATAAGTACCTCTGGCAGTATATCCCTCAAGCAGATGTGAAAAAAAACTAAATGCAAAGTGTGTGATCAAACAAATGACCACAAACTGGAATACCACGTCCTTGACTGTGTGAAGACAGAACCTTTTACGGACAGGTCCAAATACACTGTGTGTGAAATGGACAACACTTTATCTCTAAATGGCAAGATAGCCGATATATTAAGACTGCATCCACTTTTTTGAACTCAGTTGCTATATCATTTCCCATCTATAGAACCAAACACACAATATGCTTGAATACTTCTCATGCAAATGTGAATAACAAAGTGTGTGGCCAGGCATATTGCCTCACACTGTTGTACTCAGGCAGTTGTGAATAAGTTACCCTCGATGTACAAAAATAAAACAAACAATGTATTTGAAATACTATGTAACATTCAATGTCATAATGTCCTGACCACTGGGGTTAGTTATCCAGACCCCTTGTGACCTCAACTCTGTAATTCTTTTGTGCTACTGCTCACAGGATAAGTATGGGGTGCACAATAATATGGTCACTGTAAGTGGCAAAATGAATTAACTTTTAACCATCCGCTACATTTGGTTAACAGTAGTGCATACTATTGGAAAGCAAGCAGTGGTCACGTCACCCGGCCACTGTGTCAGCAATTATAGCTAACCACAAAAAGTTGGTGGATGTACTTGATACATGTGAGGAAAATGAGTGTGATGCAGCAGTGTGGCAACTGGATTATTGAAACAGATAAAATGCAGAAAAATTCATGTTTACTGCATACCGTGTGAAGGAATTTCTGCCGACACTTGGACCTGCAGATCAGCTTTTACAATCACATGACTGACTTCATGACTAGAATTCACCTTATTGAATCTCTTGTCAGTAGTGTTAAAGACATCTGGAACAACACTGGCAATGAGAATATCTCATCAAAACTTGATCATCACGACCTTACAGAATACCATCAGGAAAAGCAAAAGCATAACACAAACTGCCCCAATACTTAACAGACTAAAACAACTGTAAGACATTCTACTGTTCATGGTTTTGATAGTGAAGCTGATTTACATCATCAACTGTACTACAATATTTTAGATAACTGCCTTGGTGAACTCAATGCTGAGTTTGGTGAGCATAATATTAGACTACTTACAGTCATTTCTAGTCGTTGGCCAGAATCCAAGACTTGTTTATTACTTCCGGAAAATCTTGTCCCATTGGCTAAACTCATAGGTGTCGACACTGAGTCGTCTCTTCTGGTAAGTGAATGTCATGTTACTAAGTGACTTATTGAAGAATTTTATTGCCCAGTTCTCAAAAACATTGGTGAAAATTTCAAGATATCATATCCTTTCTGAAATGGATTAACTCACATACACAAGCTTTATGCGGCTGCCCTCACATTTGGTACAAGCACTGCAATATGTGAACACTCCTTCTCAACTGTCACATGCTTACACAATATAGGCATTCAATGACTCACCGTAGAAAAAGTAAGCTGGTCTTGACTGTATTTTGGGCAGACCTTACACAGAAATTGAACTTGGAGGAAAAAGCAGGAAAATTAAATTGTATTGAGTTAATTATCACTATCACATAATGAGTACAGTACTGTGTATATAGACGTTATTAATGGAAGGAATATTTTCTCATTATTTCTCTGTTGTCAATTTTTTCATAAACATTATCAGTTTTCATTATTGTCTTGTTGGTTATTTGAGAAAAATTAATTTACATTCAGTTGTTCGTTGCTGTACTTCAGTTTATATAATTCTTTCCTGTAAATGTTATATACTTAAACTATCATTACATATATGTGTGTGTAGTTTAATAATTTATGAATTCATATACAGTATACATAAAATGTTGTGAGCTGACTCATTAGTTGTCATAAATAAAGTTAGTGTTCTCTTGTATAATTGGTTTTATATGCAAATGGTTTCATTATAGAAATTACAACTAATAATGTCATATATGGCAGTCGTTAATAAATAATCTTGGCCATCTTGGTCGTTGAACAGGCCCCCCCACTCGGTTATAAATCTGACAATGGGTCTTGCAGATAATTTACGATTTGATAAACAGCAACGCCAACACGAAGTCATAACTACGGAGGGAAAATAAAATATAAGAACATAAGTTTCACTCATTAACCAATACTACTCAAAAGAACTTGGGAATGTATTTAAACTCATATTATGGGATTTGATTCCAACAATATAATTCTCACAATTTATAATGTGCATAGAATAGGTTTAAGATCCTACTTAAACAAACGAAAAAATAAATAAGGGATTTGTGGAGATAATAGACTCATGAATCTGGATAGTAAAGCCTAAAAGAAAAAGTCAATCAAATCTATATTTATGGTAATAAAACCCCCAATGTGAGGCTCTGTCATTTATTGACAAGTTAAGTACAGTATTACCGGAGTCAGTGTTTATAGGTTTAAGAGCGGACAACAACACAGGCTGCCACGTCATATTTTGGGGCAGATTGTTTACAGTAAATAGTTAATCTCTTTGCATACAAAGCACGTAGAGACATCATTTCAGTGTCACGCTATCAGTTCTTCACTGTGTTTTACCCCATAATTGCCCTCATCCTTCATGACCTGTCAACTACAAGTGATTTATGTTCGTATTTACAGAAGAGCGAAAAAAATACTGGTACTTATAACTAAATTAAGAAGTTGTGTCAATTTTATTAGTTAATATGATATTATGTCATTTGTTGCCACCCAAAGAATTTTGATAATTTTACGGTTGCAATCAGTAGTTTTGATCATTCTAAAACACTTTTATTATATGGCATTTCTGTCACAAATTAAGTACTGTATAAGTGAGATATTTTAGTAGCTGGTTTGTTAACCAACCAGATCTTGGTATAGTGCATGGGTTAGGTTAAGTTGGAGTAGGTTAGGTTAGGTTTTCCTAAATTAATTATATACTCTATATCTAATACATACAGTGCACATATATACTAAACACAAATTAATTACATACACTGTACACGCTTGTCCGAGATGTTCGTAGGAAATGTCAAATTTTCCCCTAAAATCAAAACTTTTTAATTTATAAATTTGTACCAAAAAATTTTAAACAATAGAATCAAATCTATATAACATTTTACATCCATCAAGCATAATTTCAACTTCCAAATGCTTGGTGGTAACAAGTGAAATTTTACCATTAATACTACATCATCCACAGAACAACTGTGGATAATATGAATCAAATATAAACACAGTACTCTGGTACTAAGGGACTCCACCACCACTACCCAATAATGGCTCAGTACAAGTTATGGAGGTGTTATTTGACTGTGCTGGCTGGGCAAATATCCAAAGGGTATTTGACCGTTAGCTGCGGAGATTGTCTATGATTTTACTACGATTTTAATGGGATTGTGGACAGGATGGCTGTGGGCATTATTACACTAGTCATTACATAATAAATGCTTAATCATTATCTCCCTTAATTATCTTCTGATACTCCAAGATGTCCCACTTCTCTTATGGACATATAATGATGTAGGTTTAATTGGGTTAGGTTAGATAAACATTTTTTAGTCTATACCTAAACTGTATCATAACTGTTAAACGTTGAGCTGTTGGTTAATAGATTTATAATTTAATCATGTTCTATCTTCCTTTACGTGTTCCTATCTCTACTTGGTCTATTGTGTTACAATAGTTTAAAGTTATCAATAAAATAATATGTAGTATATTCTGGGGCCACAAGAACCTTAGAACCTTCAAGATATTATATTATATTTATAATTTGTTAGTCAAATTGATACAGTAAAACCATTGCTAAATATATTGAATAATAATTATTGGCATACAATAATATGATATATAAGTGAGGGTAAAATAGTGCTATAAGCCGTGCCTACCTGTTGCTCCTGCCAAGTCTCTCACAACTATTATAAGGCTCTCTCTCTCTCACTGAAACACAAATGAGTCCTCACAACTATTATAAGGCTCTCTCTCTCTCTCTCTCACTGAAACACAAATGAGTCCTCACAACTATTATAAGGCTCTCTCTCTCTCACTGAAACACAAATGAGTCCTCACAACTATTATAAGGCTCTCTCTCTCTCTCACTGAAACACAAATGAGTCCTCACAACTATTATAAGGCTCTCTCTCTCTCTCTCACTGAAACACAAATGAGTCCTCACAACTATTATAAGGCTCTCTCTCTCTCTCACTGAAACACAAATGAGTCCTCACAACTATTATAAGGCTCTCTCTCTCTCACTAAAACACAAATGAGTCCTCACAACTATTATAAGGCTCTCTCTCTCTCTCACTGAAACACAAATGAGTCCTCACAACTATTATAAGGCTCTCTCTCTCACTACAACACAAATGAGTCCTCACAACTATTATAAGGCTCTCTCTCTCTCTCACTGAAACACAAATGAGTCCTCACAACTATTATAAGGCTCTCTCTCACTACAACACAAATGAGTCCTCACAACTATTATAAGGCTCTCTCACTGAAACACAAATGAGTCCTCACAACTATTATAAGGCTCTCTCTCTCTCTCACTGAAACACAAATGAGTCCTCACAACTATTATAAGGCTCTCTCTCTCACTGAAACACAAATGAGTCCTCACAACTATTATAAGGCTCTCTCTCTCTCTCACTGAAACACAAATGAGTCCTCACAACTATTATAAGGCTCTCTCTCTCTCACTACAACACAAATGAGTCCTCACAACTATTATAAGGCTCTCTCTCTCTCACTGAAACACAGATGAGTCCTCACAACTATTATAAGGCTCTCTCTCTCTCACTAAAACACAAATGAGTCCTCACAACTATTATAAGGCTCTCTCTCTCTCTCTCACTGAAACACAAATGAGTCCTCACAACTATTATAAGGCTCTCTCTCTCTCACTACAACACAAATGAGTCCTCACAACTATTATAAGGCTCTCTCTCTCACTGAAACACAAATGAGTCCTCACAACTATTATAAGGCTCTCTCTCTCTCACTAAAACACAAATGAGTCCTCACAACTATTATAAGGCTCTCTCTCTCTCTCACTGAAACACAAATGAGTCCTCACAACTATTATAAGGCTCTCTCTCTCTCTCACTACAACACAAATGAGTCCTCACAACTATTATAAGGCTCTCTCTCTCTCACTAATGAGTCCTCACAACTATTATAAGGCTCTCTCTCTCTCACAAATGAGTCCTCACAACTATTATAAGGCTCTCTCTCACAAATGAGTCCTCACAACTATTATAAGGCTCTCTCTCTCTCACTAATGAGTCCTCACAACTATTATAAGGCTCTCTCTCTCTCACAAATGAGTCCTCACAACTATTATAAGGCTCTCTCTCTCTCACTAATGAGTCCTCACAACTATTATAAGGCTCTCTCTCTCTCACTAATGAGTCCTCACAACTATTATAAGGCTCTCTCTCTCTCTCACAAATGAGTCCTCACAACTATTATAAGGCTCTCTCTCTCTCACAAATGAGTCCTCACAACTATTATAAGGCTCTCTCTCTCACTAATGAGTCCTCACAACTATTATAAGGCTCTCTCTCTCACTAATGAGTCCTCACAACTATTATAAGGCTCTCTCTCTCACAAATGAGTCCTCACAACTATTATAAGGCTCTCTCTCTCTCACAAATGAGTCCTCACAACTATTATAAGGCTCTCTCTCTCACTAATGAGTCCTCACAACTATTATAAGGCTCTCTCTCTCACAAATGAGTCCTCACAACTATTATAAGGCTCTCTCTCTCACAAATGAGTCCTCACAACTATTATAAGGCTCTCTCTCTCTCACTAATGAGTCCTCACAACTATTATAAGGCTCTCTCTCTCTCACTAATGAGTCCTCACAACTATTATAAGGCTCTCTCTCTCACTAATGAGTCCTCACAACTATTATAAGGCTCTCTCTCTCACAAATGAGTCCTCACAACTATTATAAGGCTCTCTCTCTCTCACAAATGAGTCCTCACAACTATTATAAGGCTCTCTCTCTCACTAATGAGTCCTCACAACTATTATAAGGCTCTCTCTCTCACAAATGAGTCCTCACAACTATTATAAGGCTCTCTCTCTCACAAATGAGTCCTCACAACTATTATAAGGCTCTCTCTCTCTCACTAATGAGTCCTCACAACTATTATAAGGCTCTCTCTCTCTCACTAATGAGTCCTCACAACTATTATAAGGCTCTCTCTCTCACTAATGAGTCCTCACAACTATTATAAGGCTCTCTCTCTCACTAATGAGTCCTCACAACTATTATAAGGCTCTCTCTCACAAATGAGTCCTCACAACTATTATAAGGCTCTCTCTCTCTCACAAATGAGTCCTCACAACTATTATAAGGCTCTCTCTCTCTCACTAATGAGTCCTCACAACTATTATAAGGCTCTCTCTCTCTCACTAATGAGTCCTCACAACTATTATAAGGCTCTCTCTCTCTCACTAATGAGTCCTCACAACTATTATAAGGCTCTCTCTCTCACTAATGAGTCCTCACAACTATTATAAGGCTCTCTCTCTCACTAATGAGTCCTCACAACTATTACAAGGCTCTCTCTCTCACAAATGAGTCCTCACAACTATTATAAGGCTCTCTCTCTCTCACAAATGAGTCCTCACAACTATTATAAGGCTCTCTCTCTCTCACAAATGAGTCCTCAACTATTATAAGGCTCTCTCTCTCTCACTAATGAGTCCTCACAACTATTATAAGGCTCTCTCTCTCACTAATGAGTCCTCACAACTATCATAAGGCTCTCTCTCTCACTAATGAGTCCTCACAACTATTATAAGGCTCTCTCTCTCACTAATGAGTCCTCACAACTATTATAAGGCTCTCTCTCTCTCACTAATGAGTCCTCACAACTATTATAAGGCTCTCTCTCTCACAAATGAGTCCTCACAACTATTATAAGGCTCTCTCTCTCACTAATGAGTCCTCACAACTATTATAAGGCTCTCTCACTAATGAGTCCTCACAACTATTATAAGGCTCTCTCACTAATGAGTCCTCACAACTATTATAAGGCTCTCTCTCTCACTAATGAGTCCTCACAACTATTATAAGGCTCTCTCTCTCACTAATGAGTCCTCACAACTATTATAAGGCTCTCTCTCACTAATGAGTCCTCACAACTATTATAAGGCTCTCTCTCTCACTAATGAGTCCTCACAACTATTATAAGGCTCTCTCTCACTAATGAGTCCTCACAACTATTATAAGGCTCTCTCTCTCTCACTAATGAGTCCTCACAACTATTATAAGGCTCTCTCTCTCACTAATGAGTCCTCACAACTATTATAAGGCTCTCTCTCTCACTAATGAGTCCTCACAACTATTATAAGGCTCTCTCTCTCTCACTAATGAGTCCTCACAACTATTATAAGGCTCTCTCTCTCTCACTAATGAGTCCTCACAACTATTATAAGGCTCTCTCTCTCTCTCACTAATGAGTCCTCACAACTATTATAAGGCTCTCTCTCTCACTAATGAGTCCTCACAACTATCATAAGGCTCTCTCTCTCACTAATGAGTCCTCACAACTATTATAAGGCTCTCTCTCTCACTAATGAGTCCTCACAACTATTATAAGGCTCTCTCTCACTAATGAGTCCTCACAACTATTATATGGCTCTCTCTCTCACAAATGAGTCCTCACAACTATTATAAGGCTCTCTCTCTCACTAATGAGTCCTCACAACTATTATAAGGCTCTCTCACTAATGAGTCCTCACAACTATTATAAGGCTCTCTCTCACTAATGAGTCCTCACAACTATTATAAGGCTCTCTCTCTCACTAATGAGTCCTCACAACTATTATAAGGCTCTCTCTCTCACTAATGAGTCCTCACAACTATTATAAGGCTCTCTCACTAATGAGTCCTCACAACTTTTATAAGGCTCTCTCACTAATGAGTCCTCACAACTATTATAAGGCTCTCTCTCTCACTAATGAGTCCTCACAACTATTATAAGGCTCTCTCTGTCACTAATGAGTCCTCACAACTATTATAAGGCTCTCTCTGTCACTAATGAGTCCTCACAACTATTATAAGGCTCTCTCTGTCACTAATGAGTCCTCACAACTATTATAAGGCTCTCTCTGTCACTAATGAGTCCTCACAACTATTATAAGGCTCTCTCTCTCACTAATGAGTCCTCACAACTATTATAAGGCTCTCTCTGTCACTAATGAGTCCTCACAACTATTATAAGGCTCTCTCTCTCACTAATGAGTCCTCACAACTATTATAAGGCTCTCTCTGTCACTAATGAGTCCTCACAACTATTATAAGGCTCTCTCTCTCACTAATGAGTCCTCACAACTATTATAAGGCTCTCTCTCTCACTAATGAGTCCTCACAACTATTATAAGGCTCTCTCTCTCACTAATGAGTCCTCACAACTATTATAAGGCTCTCTCTCACTAATGAGTCCTCACAACTATTATAAGGCTCTCTCTGTCACTAATGAGTCCTCACAACTATTATAAGGCTCTCTCTCTCACTAATGAGTCCTCACAACTATTATAAGGCTCTCTCTCTCACTAATGAGTCCTCACAACTATTATAAGGCTCTCTCTGTCACTAATGAGTCCTCACAACTATTATAAGGCTCTCTCTCTCACTAATGAGTCCTCACAACTATTATAAGGCTCTCTCTGTCACTAATGAGTCCTCACAACTATTATAAGGCTCTCTCTCTCACTAATGAGTCCTCACAACTATTATAAGGCTCTCTCTCTCACTAATGAGTCCTCACAACTATTATAAGGCTCTCTCTCTCACTAATGAGTCCTCACAACTATTATAAGGCTCTCTCTCTCACTAATGAGTCCTCACAACTATTATAAGGCTCTCTCTCTCACTAATGAGTCCTCACAACTATTATAAGGCTCTCTCTCACTAATGAGTCCTCACAACTATTATAAGGCTCTCTCTCTCACTAATGAGTCCTCACAACTATTATAAGGCTCTCTCTGTCACTAATGAGTCCTCACAACTATTATAAGGCTCTCTCTCTCACTAATGAGTCCTCACAACTATTATAAGGCTCTCTCTCACTAATGAGTCCTCACAACTATTATAAGGCTCTCTCTCTCACTAATGAGTCCTCACAACTATTATAAGGCTCTCTCTCTCACTAATGAGTCCTCACAACTATTATAAGGCTCTCTCTCTCACTAATGAGTCCTCACAACTATTATAAGGCTCTCTCTCTCACTAATGAGTCCTCACAACTATTATAAGGCTCTCTCTCTCACTAATGAGTCCTCACAACTATTATAAGGCTCTCTCTCTCACTAATGAGTCCTCACAACTATTATAAGGCTCTCTCTCTCACTAATGAGTCCTCACAACACAATATTACACCAATTTAAACCAATTTTCTTCACAATATTTTTCTCGGCTTTGTTTACATGGAGGAGGCCATGACACACGGCTCCCTGTCACCGTCTATAAAAGGAACAGCTTTTACATTAAATTTAGTTTTTAAATGATATAACAATTATAAAAATATTCTATGATATTATTAATTATCTTAAATTGTGTAAATTTTGTCACTGTGTGTACTTTGGCAATAATGCCTTGATAACTTTATATAAGGCCTCCCTCCAGCAGGGACCAGTCCCACACTCCCTAAATAAAAAACGCACTTTGAAACTTGTTTCTTCCATCTATCTTGCATTCTTTCCTTGTGGTTTTGATGAGAGGAAGAAGATATAATAAAAAGGATTGTGCTTTAATAAGAGGAAGGTTTTAGGGATAACTATTATATTTGATCACAGAAAACGTTCCTGGGGTAACTATTATATTTAATCAGTGAACTTGGAGTAAAATGCAAGCGTTAAGTCGCAGCCAATATAATAACTATTGACCTCATAGATCAATTATATGATTTTCCTATTAAACTAGATTATATATTGACAGTCTTGGTCTGTCCTTCACTGTCGACAAGAGTATTGAAGTAGTTAGGTTGGTTGGTGATATAGAGATGAACCATTAGTCCTGAGGGTGTTTTCTTGGGGATGTAGTGAATTTCTCCCCTACAAACTGTTTGTCGCTGAGTAGCCGACCCCACGAATTCCCCAGTGTGTGTCTCGTGGTCTGGGTCAACCAGCGCCGCCATACATCACGGAGCGGGGGTCAACTACTAAGCCACGCCAAACCCCGCTATTTACTTTTTTACTTTTATCCTCTTCGCCACTGATCGGCTTGTTAGCCGCTTGGGCGATCGGTCACGTCTCTTTTCCTTTATATTCTCCACCAAAAGGTCGGCTCGCTAGCCGCCCGGGCGATCGGTCACGTCTCTGTTGTAATGGTCATGATAAGAGCTAACCTGAAAACCTTAAGGATTCATATTACGCTCAAACGTCCACAAAACCTTCCGAGTCCCCCAGTGGAAACGTCCTCCGTTTTCTCGGTTCCTTGGTGACGTCACCGAGAGCAGACGCTGTATGTTGGGACCTGTTGCCATCTAACCCTTTGTAATCAATTTAATTTGGCTTTCGATAGCTGAGTCAGAGCATTGTTAGTTGAGATGATAATAGAGAATGAAAATGAGTTCATAGTCTCAATTTCAAGGTCAGCGTGTACAGTAAATTAATTCATCAGAATAGAAGTAGGTGGACTCCCTGGTCTGTTTTGAGTGAGGGCGCTGCGGGCATTTCAACCGTTAGTGAGTGCCCGTCCCTTCACCCATACAGGTAGGCCACCCACTCTGTGTTGTAATTTGCCCTTCTTTAAGTGATTTGACCCAATTAATAGTTGATTGTGCAAGTGTTACAGTAACGTAGTTGATATGCTCTGAGTGAAGTCATATTTACGTCTTTAACGTCCCCTGAAACGTGATGTTGTTGTCACCGTTAGTAAGTGCCCGTCCCTTCACCCATACAGGTCCCCTGACGCTGATTCCCGTTTGTCTCCCGATCCCATTGTGATTCTTGAATCGCTCTACCATCCAACAACGGCCTCGGATGTATTAGTTGTCCAGCCGGGATCATATGTGAGAAGATGGCACCGATGCGGCCGGATTAATGTGCCCCAAGGCTTCGTTGGGCCAGACCCCAGACCCGCCATGTGTCTGGCTACCCATCTCGGGTCGGAGTGTAACCGACCACAACAGCAGTTGTTAGAGGCGCCAGTGCTATACCCTGTGACAGGCCTTGGAATTATAGTCCACAGTGTGGTTGTAGGTGTTGTTAATACTTACCCATGTTGTGGGGGACCCATGTCTGGGTTTGTATCAGTATTAGTGTCTTGGGAGGAAAGACAAGGAACTGGTCCTGCGATATAATGTAAGGTGACATCAGGTATTGGGTGCACGGTAAGAGTGTAATGTCCGAATAATTGCTGTTGAGTAAATAGGAAAACAAGGAAACCAGTACATAAGACATAGAGAGTTTGCAATAGGCCCAGGAGCTGAGCCTGGTAGTTATGTGTTAATAACATCTATTTTCCCCTTTGATTTTATTAAAAACTTGTTTTATAGTAATTAAGGTGTATTCATTTCTCCCACAGTATTTTACCTTTATTTCCATCCAAGTGACCTGATACCAAAATTACCATACTCACGTGCCTAGACCCTCGTCCATGCTACCCAAGAATAGGTGACGGAACTGAGTAGAGTAAGAACTAAGAGAAGTAGAAAAGATGAGGGTGGTGTAGAAACAGTGAGGGAGTCATCCGCCCCCTCATATTGGTGACAGACCAAGAATGCGCCCCCTCACATTGGTGGCAGCCCGAGAACCCGCCCCCTCACACTGTCACGCACTGTTGGCAAATACTGGGCATGCACCGGCTCCTGAATGTACCTGAACCCGCTCCAGTGTTGGTCAAGTCTTCTCTTGAAAGAGCTCACACTCGGTGCTGTCACAACACTCTCTGGTAGATTGTTCCAAGAGTTTACAACCCTCACTCCGAAAAAGTTTGCCCTCACGGTTTTCTGGACTTGCGGCTTCTTCAATCTTGAGCTGTGACCCCTTGTGGGGCGAGCGTCCGCCAGCTCCAAGTAAGTACACTCAACTGAGTAGTGCCCCTGAGATGCTTATACACCTCAACTAGGTCCCCCGTTGCCCGTCTGTAGTATAAGCTAGGCAAGTTCAGGCGCTCCAATCTCTCAGGGTAGCTGAGGTGCCGAAGTGCAGGCACCAGTCTGGTGGCCCTCCTTTGAACATTTTCAACCAACTGACAGTCCCTAGCATATCTCGGGGACCAGATGGGGTGACAGTACTCCAGATGGGGAAGCACTTCACTCCTGAAGATCGTCACGAGGGACGGACCGTCTAGATATCTGAACGACCTTCTTATAAGACCCAATAATTTATTTGCCTGGTTTACCTTCTTCTCACAATGGCCCGAGAACTTCAGCTCATTGTCAACATACACACCTAGGTCCTTCCCACACACACAGTCTCAACTAGTGCATTTTCTTCATCCCGTTGGGACATATGATACGCCTCCTTACCGTTGGTACGCCCCAGGTGCATCCTCTTACACTTCGTGACATTGAATCTCAGCATGTTTTAAAAGAACTTGCCACCTCTGAGGGGAGACTGAAAACAATGTGAAAACTTTCGTTAAATATCCAAAGTAACAAGTTGCATCTAGGGAGCTCTTGGCAGCGTCAGCTAATATCAAATTCAAATTATGGGCACCACACGGGACAAATAAGGCCAGAGAATTCTGTTGAAGAAGCCTGGCTTGAACTCCTTTGATGTTTCCTCTCATATTTGCTCCATTGTCGTAAGATTGACCTCGACAATCCTCAAAAGAAATGTTCAGTTGTTTCAGTCTTCCGAGTAGAAGGCAGGACAAATTTAGCCCTGAAGACTTTTCAACCTCAAGGAACCCCAAGAAATGCTCCTTTAGTGTTGGCTTGTCTTCAAGTGCCACTAACCTGATGATGACAGAAAGTTGCTCTTTGTGACTCAAATCAGGGGTGCAATCTAAAATAATAGAGGTATTTCGATGCGTTGATATCGTCCACGATTCTCTCAGTAATCTTTGCACTGATAATGTTAATCAGTTCAGTTTGGATCATTTGGCCAAGGTAGTGAGTGTGACTGTGATTGCCTGCATTACTTTCAACTCTACTTAAATGATTATTCATAACTGTATCAAATTTAGCCAAACGTTTTACTTCTTGGAGAAAATTACCATTGGATGGACAGTTAAGTTTTTCAGTTGACCCTCTTAGAGCCAAATTTCTTTCAGCTAGAGACTGAATAATCGCCACTAGTCTAGTGAGGACTTGGCGCCACTGTTCCACTCAGCCATTAACATTTCCATTTCCCGTCAGTCTATCGTCCTTCCTCTTGCAATGTTGACCTCCAGTTCCTTCCATGTTTTTATTGTGTTCTATGGCTACTTTCATGTGTGCTGAGCAAAAGACTGGCATTTTCCCAATCATTGATGCCTTCTTCAGCCATTCTAACATGTTTCGTAGAAAACATTTTACAACAGAAGCGAAAAAGTTTATCCTGTTTCACCGAATAAATTAGCCAACTTTTTTGGATCTTCTCTCCATTTACTAAGATTCGGCGAAAGTAATCATGTTGACATCCTCTCCCATCCTTTTTTGGAAACACATAATTAGGATCAACCTGGTAAGGTCCTCTGCGAACAAGGTCTGCTTTTTCCTGGTTGGACATTGAGGATGGCCAGTCAGTAGGGTCAACAAGTGCAGCCCTGGATGCAGCACATTCGAGCTGTGGTGGTGACACTGTATCTGTTGGCTGTGAAGAATGGAGCTGTGGTGGTGACACTGTATCTGTTGGCTGTGAAGAATGGAGCTGTGGTGGTGACACTGTATCTGTTGGCGCCTTTAGCACCTTTGGCGCCCTTAGCATTTGCTAACTTCGACTAATGGAAGCGGCGGCCCTCATTCCTTACTCGAGGGAGCAGGGAATTTTACAATGTTCTTAACTTTTTCGTCAGTCAGTCTCACTTTTCCTTGGTCTATCACGTAACCAACATATTTAACTTGAGCTCATACAAAATTACTCTTCATCAAATTTACATTAGGGTTTACTTAATCCAATCTATCAAACACTCCTCTGATAAGTGACATATGATCCTTTGTCTCCTTCCCTACAATATGACCTTCAATGCCATGCAGTCCTTCATTTATTAATCTTTGAAGACATGCACCAGAGGTCTTCATGCCAAATGGTAACACTTTATACTGACACAGTCCTTCCATTGTTATAAATGTGCGGATAGCCTTTGTCCTTTCAGTCATATCTATCTGCCAATAACTTTCAAAAAATCTAATTTAGTCACAAACATATCAGCCCCTTCCTGGTCAATACAATCATCAACTCTGGGAATAGGAAATGAACCTGATTTGGTTATGTTATTATTTTTTCAATAATCTGTAAGAAACACCATCAGGTTTCAAAACTAAAACACAAGGTGAGCTCCAAGGACTGTTACTGGGCTCTATCAAATCATGTTCAAGCATATGTTGAAGAATATAAATGAAAAGACACGTGACCGATCGCCCAAGCGGCTAACAAGCCGATCAGTGGCGAATAGGATAAAAGTAAAAAGTAAATACACTTGTAAAGTTGTGATAATTACAGAAAAAATGTGTCCTCAAAAAACAAGTCAAAATAAAACTGTGTATCATCAGTCATTAGTGTTTTGTGTGTGTGTGTGATCTTATACGTATTTATCAAGATGATGATAAATGAACGTGGAGGAGGTGGTGTGTGGACTGCCTCTCCTCCCTCCACCTAACTTGAGTTACGCGTTTATGATCATTTTCGTGTTTTATTTATTTATTTTTGTAAGATTGTACCATGGTACGATATGTTTTCCCACGTTGAGGTGGGGGGGGGGGGGGGGGGTGCTTGTCTCTGGCTGCGCCCGGTTGCCAGTCACCAGCTGACGCTGTTAGAATAAAGTCTACAAAGAACGTGGTCTATGACTCAAACCTCTCACAATTTTATTTCATTTATTTGTTTTTGTCTTCGTTAAAATCTGCTACAAAGTAATTTAAATCTCGCATAGTAACGGTAATATATGAGTGATAAGATAATTATTGAATTGTTGTACCGTAAAGAGTCGTTCCAGTGCTTGTTTGATAGTTCGCTCGTTTGTTTCTTTAATTACTTCCAATAAAGCTCAACAAGGTTTTATTTTAGAGTAATAAGATAAATTAGAATATAATTGATATACGACATTATTCTAACATCAACAACTATTTATACGATAGAGAATTAAAAATAAATAAATTCTGGCGATATGGCAACATGTATGGATGGGACAGCTTGACAGACACAACATGACTCGCTAGTCGTGTCCTGTTCATGGTCAAGTTGGACGTGTGCAATATTCCTTGATTTTTGACAATTTCCTTAAAAACTTGATACTCTTTCGGTGTTATATACTGATATAAGTGGAAGTGTTCGGTGTTGTGAAGTGCTGGAGGGCCCGTAACGTGAAGTGTTGTGTTAATATAGGGGAAATATTGGTTAAAAGGTGAAGTGACTCGATGAGATTAGAGGATATTTGTCACTGATGCCAAGTGAAGTGTTATGGGCCCATAACTTGATTGGATTAATGGAAATAAATAGTGTTAACGGAGGTAGTGAACCTAATTGAAGGTTAAAGAAAAATTCACGCGTGGAATCCCTTTTTCTAGTGAACATTAAAAGTAAGACGATGTACCGTAGTGAATTTTCCAAGTGTCCTTTTTGAAGTGAAGTCAGGGCCGGTTTTAAGCCTATTTGACCAATTTAATCAAATTGGGCCCCGCGCCGCAAGGGGGCCCCGCACACACGTGTGTTAGTTTTAAACTGTATACGATATTGGTAAAAAAGCTAACCAGTGTCGCCAAGCCCCAAGCCCTGTTTGAATACCTGGTAGTAAACAATCGATTCACTGCATTTCCTAATGTTTTTGTTGCTTTGAGAATTTACTTAACAATGCCCGTAACAGTCGCATCGGGTGAGAGAAGTTTTTCTAAACTAAAACTAATTAAAACATACTTACGGTCAACAATTTCACAAGAAAGACTAAACAATTTGGCGATGCTATCTATAGAAAGTGACATTACCAAAACCCTTGACTTTAAAATGATTTTGAAAGATTTTGCAAATAAAAAAGCCAGAAAAGTGTGTTTCTAAAAGGTCCGTGCATAAACAGTTTGTCTGTAATTGTCTTAACTTGTAATAAAAAATCAAAACTTTTATACTGTTTTTAAACTTTTAGTATATCAAGTAATTAATGCTTTTTGGCTAAGGCGGGCATACTACACGAAATATAAAACATCAATCTTCGACTTTGTAGAGTAGAGGGCCCCACTATCAATTTTCTAATTGGGCCCCGCAATTCCTAGCACCGGCCCTGAGTGAAGTCAATTAAAACATGTGGGAACTACAAGAGTATTCACCACAGTTAACTACACCAGGACTTGATTCACCCTCCGCCAGGAATTTAAATTAAGGTATGATTAAAACTTTGGTATAGTTAGTGTTATGCCATGTATTACAATTGGCACACAGAGCTATTAAAATTGTTATGGGTTAATACGTCTGACTCGCCGCTACCCCTAGCAACAACAACAAATACAATATCATATCAGTACACTTTACATTGAGAAACATTAAGAAAGTCTAACATTAAACCTTACCAACAACTCGAGAACGTATACCAACACACACAGTAGGTTTAGGTCTGGTTTTGTTGGGGTTTTTACTCATGTGTATAACGAAAAACCGTCCCTGCCTATTAGGTTTATGGACATGAAGGTTATGAATGGATAATAATCACAATTTTACATTAGACAAAATTATGATTATCTAAGGACGATGAAACGGGCTGTGATTATGGAATTTTTCGTTGAATTACTATCCTGAACTTATATTGAACTTCTGGCAAACATTAAGAGTCTGTGAGCTTTTATTGACCGCTACACCTATGGTTAACGAGTGAGTTTCTTTATAGAAAGTTGATATATTTAACTGAAGGGCTGAAGGTCGCTACGGTGGCTGAGGTGTAACCACGGCTCGTTCAACAGAGCGAGTTTCTTCCTCATCACATTGTATCCAACTAATTATTAGTTTGGTCTTAAAAACCGGTGTGTGTTGTTAAAGTAATGATTATAACTTACTACAGGGGCACTTTGAACTCAGTTTTCGTCGATTATTTTTAGAATGTGACTTGAATGTACCTGTAGTTTAACGGAGTGTTCAGGTGTTTGAGATGAGTAAAAAATGTTCTGGGTTTACTGAGGTCACGATATGTAGTCTGTAGGCTGGTCGCTTCGGGGTGGTAAAAAGTCTCGGGAAAGTAGCTTTGATATTATCGGAAAACGAATCACGGAGAACAGGTAAATTTTGATATGTATCACTTAGTGTTTTATTTAATTTTAAAATCAAACTTTAACCATTAATGATTTCTGTCAGGTTGTTGGAGAGACGAGGGCACTGGGGCCACGAAGTACTTGTTGTTTATTCTCAGCCTCAATACCAAGCCCGTTAGATACAATTACATTCAAGCAACACGTTTAACGCAAACAAGGTCCATGGACAGTCCCGGATTATTAGGCACAGTAGGCACAGTGCCTAGGGCCTACGAAAAATAAAACGAGAACTTTTCTTTCACTTTTTCTACAGGTTATTATTAAATTGATACTGAGGTACTTTTTTCCCATTTATTTATTACTTAATCCTATTAGTGTCCACCAGCTAGCTGTGCTTCTTGTAAACAAATATATTTCTGTACTGTATAAGAACAGCTGATCTAACCCATTTTCTTTTACTCAATTCATGGCAAACATCACTGAATCTTATTCTTTCGACATCACATTTTATAATTAGGTACTAGCTTGTGTTATTAGTGAATATGCTGTCAAATGGGGCCCCATATCTTGGAGGTGCCTAAGGCCTACGAAAGTCTTAACCCGTTGTGACGAACACGGTCGTACACGTCAGTTAACGCCAAAATCAAATGATTCATATTACGCTCAATAGCCCACAAAACATGTACCTCTGCTTTTATTTTGAGTCCTCCATCTGAGGAGTCCGTTTTCTCATCACTTCAAGACGCCTCAGTCCTCCGTTATCCCATTTTTCTCTGACTTACTGAAACTAACCTCTCTATATAATGAATTTGAATGTGAGCGAGAACACCTTTGTTTTGAGTCAGCTTAGATATGTCTGTTTACAGTTGAAACATTCAAGATCCATTGTGAGTGGTGTTGAACGCTTCAACTGTCCTTATTGTTAATAAGACGTGTCAAGTAAGTGAGTGTTGAGTCTGCCAGGACAAACGCTACCCATCGGTTTCGTTCCCTAAGAATACCCATGAGTTTCTGATCGCTACTGAAGTTATGTTATTTTGTCGCCCCGACATCAGAGAATCTGATGTTCACAGTTTAGTTAGAGTCAGTTGTCTATTTAAGAAAGTCGTTAATTTCCTGAATTATTCTGTCAACCGGTATAATCTCCAAGATCTAACGTCTCCCTGTGAAAAGGTCCTTGTTCGCCTCAGGCCTAAGCTCGCAGAATTGATGTTATCAACGTGTATATTCCACCCTTTCCTGGCAAGCTCAACCTCTGATTAGATTATATGAATAGACATAGGAAATTACCCTGATCAGGAACACCGGAGTTCATAATTAAGTATACGGTGATCCAAAATGGTAGAGAAGGTATGTTGTTGGTAAGATCGACCTTTCTGGCATGAATATGGAGGCCCAAGCTGCACGTATATACCTCTACACGAGGGAGAATCACGCATTCGTGACTCTTCCTCAACGTATCTCCAGGTATGTTCACGTGTGTTCCCCGCCGCCTAGTAATTCAGTTTAACTTAGTCAATTTTGTGAATATCAGTGTTCATGTTTTAACATAGTGATTTCTGTGCCAATTAAGTCGAGTAACGTAGAGATTTAGATATCGGCTGGACCGTTGCCAGACGTATGTTTTGTATAGTTGAAGTTAATTATTGACGCATTCGTGACTCTTCCTCAACGTATCTCCAGGCCAGTGTGTTGAGCTGAATACTCATCGGCTACCGTGGGTCGGTAGCCGAGTTGGACGATGCCGTTAATTCGACAGGATTAAACTGGGAAGTCCTTTTCCTGCAACTTAGGCGGCAGCTCCCTTGGCGTGTGTCGGTCTACAACCGACCCCCTGACAGCTATCTTCATTTGTTATGGAGACACTTGGGATATATACCCTGAGGCACTCCTCACAGTTACACGGGCCTAAGTATTATTGTATCTTGATTGAGGGATTAACTAACAGATGGAAATCCCAGGTTAAGCAGTGAAACCATAAATGTGGATATTACCAGGAAATATGTTATGTGAGTTGAGTACATGAACTGAAGGAAAATTATCATGTTCATGACGATAGAACGTGAGGTTATTATGTGATTTGGGATAAAGTCAAGTGTGTCATATTATCCACTTGCAGTAACAATGGAATAATATATTGATTGTTAAATGTTGTAACCAAGAATTGAAGATGTAATTTGTGACTTGTAAAAGTAAGACCTGGGGGTCCAGTGATATCTTGTGTATAATTACTGAATCTCATTTGTCAGAGGATTAATACCACAATTGTCTAATGAAGTAATGAGTATTTGGAGGTGTTTAATGAGGTAATAAGTTCTTGAAGTGTTTGATGACTTAATAAGTTACTTGCGGTTCTTTTAGCCTGAGTGAATCTAAGATGCATCTTCTCCACTCACTGTGTTAATAAATATTGAATTAGAAATCTGAGTATCACCTCTCTACTCCTTCTAAACATTGGTTCCCAGAAAATAATACTTACTCACGTGCCTAGACATCTACCACACTACCCAACAACTTTCCATGAGTTATGTTATATAATGAAAAGTCTGGGTGGTGGCAGCTACCCTTTGTAAGTATAAAAAGTGTTGTACAAAGAATAACATGGTTCCCCAGACTAACCCATGTATAAGAATAGACATAAAACAAAGTATACTTCAGAAAGGTAAGAACATTGAAACTAAGAATAAATATATATGTAAAAAATGGAAGAAGAATAAGTATATAAAACAGGGTACTCATTGGAAGAATGCTACACAGAACAAATAAGTATATGAGTACATAGAATACTAACAGAAAAGAATAGCTGGATGGTAAATTATTGAAAAGAGAAAACCCGGCCCGTTACAAATGGTGCCAGCTAGTGGGATTATTTTCAATTGAGAACCAATTTGAAGGAATGAGGTGTGATACTTGGTGAATTTGTATTCTCAGAATACAGTATACAGTAATGTATAAGTTTTGTCATCAGTAATGAGTACAAATAATTGTGTGATTTAGAGTACAAACCTTTGTGTCAAGTACAATACTGTAGTTGTAACTGCAAAGTTTTAAGAGTTAGGTAAGAACTAACAATTGATTTAGTTTCACCACTTTTCTTTTGTGAAAGATATAGTTTTTTCTGTCACAGAGTGAGGTAATGCACCAATTTTTTTTTTTTGAAATAAGCTACCTAACTGATCTTTGTGAGTTTTTATTGTGTGAAATTTCAGGAAAGTGGTAATTGCACATTAGTGTAATTTTTTTTTATTTTGTGACCAGTGTATTAATCTTTAGATATTTACAGACATTGAGTGGGCAGTACACTGTACATCTGCCATGTTGAGAGTGTGATGAACTGGGTTCATCTCTTGAGTGTCACCAGAAATGTCATGTGTACAAAGGTTATGTAATCCAATGTTTTATTTTTAGCTGTGACATTTATTGGAAGTATTGTGATTTCAATTGAAAGTGTTCAGATTCTCACTTGAAGTATTTTTCTAACTTTTGAAATTTTTATATAACCCAAGTGAGTGTTGTATAATTTTTTTTATATGTGTATGTTATGTTATTATTTTTTTTTCTTTTGCTAGTGAACTGAATTGTGAAATAACTAGAAAGAGTTTTAGTTCTCAGTTGGAGTCAATTTGTTACCATTGAATTTATTGAGATAACACAAGTTTGGTGTTAAATTTTTCAGTGTTGTATTTTTCAACCTGTTTTTTTTTAACGGAGAATTTTATTACATACTGCCTTACCATTTCTTACAGTGTAGACTGATATGCATTGTTGGTAAAGAGGTTATATGTATTTGAGAACTAATTCCGGTGTATTTTCAGCCATAGTATTGATTGGGTTGAGGACTCTGTGGTGAAATGGACATCTAAGACATACAATCTCTGAAAATGGATTGCTGGAACCACCCTCTGTACATGTAAGGACCACCAATTGTGAGTAAAGCACAGAGTAAATTGTGTAGTGTTAACACAGTGTCAAGATAATTGAAAAAGACAGTGAATTCTTGTGAGTACAGAAAATCAGCTTTGTGTTAATCATCCGTGAAAGCTACAGAGTTATATTTTCTTGAGACATTCTCGTCAAGTATCATCAAGTATTTTATTTTGAGCATTGCTATGAGTACTTTGTGAATTGAAAGTTTGTATTGGCCTCTTTAGAGATACTTAATTTTCTGAGTGAGTCACCGATACTACTGCCAATTATTTATTTTGGTGAGTATCCATTTAAGAAGTATCCGAGGCATTTATGTGTCAATGTTTACCCCCTTTGCTCTGGAAGGGTGTTAATTGAATTTATCTTTGGTGGGGTTGTTTTGTAGAAGATTTGTTGTGACATCAGCGCACGATGATCACAGTAGTTGTGAATAAGTTACAACTTATGTGTGAGTTCCGAGAACTTGCCAAAGCCATGGAGGCCAGCATTCATCGGCGGGGAACGCCGAAGGCTCGGAGGGGTAGTGAGAAAATCAAGTTTAGAGATTTTCCATCGGGATCAGAAACCTGATGAAAGGAAAACTGCCGGCGAGGCTGAGGAAGCTAGTTGTTATCATGGGATCATGGGTACTAGACTTCGGGTGAGAAAGGGGGAAATCAGTGATTTGAATAGATCTTTTGTTAAGTATGCTTAGACTTGCCCAACTTAGATAAATTAGTAGAGAGAGTGGCAAGTAATGAATAGTATTCTACCTTAGACTTGAAAGCCACATATTATTAAAGAAATACTTAACGACAAAAGTCGAGACCTAACCACATTTAGTGATGGAATATAATTAATGAAGGTTTACACGCTTATCTTTTGGGTTTTTTCAACCAGTCCCGTTATTCTTTTATTTTTTACCAGAGAAGTAAACCAAGTAGTAGCCCCTTTTTGCAGCGAAGAACCGAGTTGAATGTAACTACCCTGATAATGTCATAGTGTGGACTAATGATTTTTCAACCTTGTCAGACAGGTAAGCTAGAGTATTGAGAAAGTCCTTCCAGTGTTTCCCCTTTCATACAATTGCCAGTGGGAAGGTGTAGTTGTGCAGTTTTGATTGGTACAGGCAGTGCAGTTAATTTCTTTAAGTTTTGTTAGTACTTTAGGCATAGGGCCCCTTAGGCCTTGTAAGTACCAAATACGAAGATGTTACCGGAGATGAGCTGAATGTGAAAAGCACTGTAGTAGTAAAAGTAAATGCTACCACCTGATGGTTCTGCCATCAAGGACATCTACATCTTGTTGGGATGTGTTGATGATGAACACCAACTGTGGGTTTTGCCATTCAAGTTTGGCCAGCGTGAGACCCTGTTGAGGAGGGATTGTCAGTATGTACCATGGGCAAGAGGAATGAGTAGATGTGTCTTACTGCAGTGAGAACATCGTTTGGTGTGAGTGATCAAGTTTGCTTGGAGGTCCTATCTGCAGTAGGCCTGGGTTAATGTAGGAGGTAGTTGGGCTGGACTTTAGTCACGGCTAGGCGTGTACAAGAGTACATGGACCTAGTGCAGTTTAAGACGCATGCATGGTGAAGTAATTGCTAGGCAGGTACAAGAGTACATGGGCCTAGTGCAGTTTAAGAAGCTTGCATTGCAAAGTAACAGAAGGGCACTGAGGTTTTGGGGGGTTTCATGGGGACCGGGTCGCTGGCATTAAGGTCTATTTGAGTCCATACTCTGGCCATTCAGATCTTGCCTCGTCCCGCGAGTGGAGAATGATTCTTTCGTGATAAGGTCAACCCGAATACTTCAGTGGCTGGATGGGGTCAGTCTATCTACTCTTAGCTTGAGATCTCAATTGTTGAATTTTGAAGCTTGGGTCCAGTGTCATACATATCTGACCAATCGCCTAGATGGAAACTACCTGTCATCCTAGTGGATGTTGTAGTTAAAAGTGTTATACATATCTGATCAATTGCCAAGATGGAAACTACCTGTCGTCCTGGTGGATGGTGCAGTTAAAAGTGTACAAAAACTGTAATTGAGGCCGGCCTGTTATTTTTATTATTATGTTCTGTAATATTGATGTATGATTATGTTCTTCTGTGTGCCATAACAAGTGGTGCTGTGTTCATTTTATCTGCCCATGGTTGGGAGTTTTTGTGATTATTCTTTTGAGTTGCAAAACTTTATGTTTGTGAAAATTATGTAACCATGTGTGTTGCCTGTATTGATGACCATTACCCCAGTATTGCAAGATAGTGTGTTTTGAAAATTATGTATTTACTGTGAATGTTTTGTTTACTATACCGCATAATATTGAATCTTTGGGAGGGGAAAGCTTTGTAACGACCACTGTCGCACACGTCAATTAACGCCAAAATCAAATGATTCATATTACGCTCAATAGCCCACAAAACATGTACCTCTGCTTTTATTTTGAGCCCTCCA
>CAUDMG010001442.1:2500-63460 GCA_958450375.1 Homarus gammarus | reverse complement strand
CAAAGTGTTAGAGAGAGAAACGCCGAGAGACTAGGTCTTTGCAGAGGACGTAGGGGCACGATCGCAGACCTAGTCTCGACCATCAACTTCCAATTCAGGATCAGAACGTTTCACACCTTACGCTTGAGCCTCTGTGATTGGTCCTCTCGCTACGCGCACCCCAAATCCTGATCCTCGTAAATTGTATAAATACGGCCATGCCTGCGTTCAGGACTGTCAACTCTAGTTAGCCCTCCCCACGGGTAGAGTGAGTGACCCACACTCCTGCTGGAGGGCAGCTATTGATTGGCAGTACTGACTTGGTTTGAAGTCTTTCTCTCTTGCTGAATTCCTTCCTTACTTACCCTGGCCGAGGCACCTGCTTATATTTAAGTATTCATGCTAGAGCCCCTCCAGTGGAGCACACCTCACAGTAGGTGGGATTGTGTGTGTCCGTTGGAGGTCGGGGAACACAGGCCAATCCGGCAGTGGAAAAACAGTGATAGAGCAGTTACACCACTGTCCGGGGGTCGCCTATAGGCACACTAAGAAGGGTCTTCAATGACCTTCTTTATCACCCACAATTATATTCTAGGAAAACAAACAAATAAACCAATGGCTACCAAGGTTAGACTCAAGATTATAGACAAGAGTACAGCCCCTTCACGTTCTCAGATAACTGAAACAGCGTATGGTACACTCAATGTACCCTTCACAAGGATTTTCTCCTCGAACGATGGATACACTGCAATATGCAGGGACTACAGGGATGCGGATACCATTCTGAGCCCTGAGGGAATGCAAGCCTTTGGAGACATAGGACTTCAGGTCATTATGCCACCAGAGGTTAAAGCAAAAAGATCAGTATTTGTACGTGGACTTGACTACGAATTTGGTAAACACTCGGCACAATTAATAGAAGAAGAACTAGAAATAAAAAACAACTGGTTAAAAATTGAAGAAGTGGTAAAAATAAAGCAATACACGCATTGCCTAAAGCTGAGATTCACTGACACTTCAATGGCAGACAAGGCCCTCGAATCTGGAATCTTGGGGTTCAACATGTCAGTACTCCCTAAACAACTAGAAAGGGAGAAATATGTTAATATTCTCACCTGCTTCATCTGCTATGCACATGAATCACATGCAACAAAAGACTGTCCTCAAAAGGAACTTAAAATATGCTCTGAATGTGCAGAAGAAGGCCATACCTTCCGGGACTGCAAGAATCAATCCAAAGCTTGTATAAACTGTAAAAATCAGAAGGAACCTGGATATAAGACCCACAGAACCCTAGCAATGGCCTGTCCATACAAGAAGAAAATAATAAATGAAAAAGTAGCAAAGGAAAAACAACAACAAGAACAGAAGGAGAATACAACATATGCTGCTATTGCAAAGAAAGTAGTTGAAGAAACAACACAACCACAGAATACCACCAAAATTGTACTGAGCGAAATACGAGACTACAAAGTGCTCATCTGCCTATTATACTCTCACATAATGAACATAGGAAACCCAGGCACGTTCGAAATAGAAATGAACAAAATGCTTGGAAGAAACAACCTCCCAATAATGAGTTTCCCAGCGAACACAGATTCCGGATCTGTGCTACAAGCGTCCAGCTTAACCAACCCAGATGCACCACAAGAGACAGTCAACGCAGAAGAAAAAGGAGCAACGGAGCAAACACCAGCCGCAACACTACACGAAACAAACGAAGCTGACAAGGCAAAGTCACAAAGGATTGAAACATCCACCCAAAGTACAGCAGAGAGGCAGGACCTTCAAAATAACATCCAAAGAGAGACAGGAGCCGTAAGGAAAAAAGTCTCAACAGCAACCATGGATACCCAGGGCGAGGAAACACTACTGACTTTAGAATGTGCAGATGACTGTGAACTACAGCTTCACTGGTGTGACAAAATATTTATCCCTAACGAATGCAAAACGATGCCTGACATTATACAAGCCATAACAAAACAAGAACTAAAATGGACCTACTCTAACGATAAATACTCTGAAGCACTAGTGGAAGCTTACCTGATAAACCAAAGGATTAAAATAAGGAGACACAACTTCAAAAAAGAAGAACAATGGAAATTCCAAAGAATCCGTAACGGACTGGTTCCGGACAAGAGATCGCCATCCGAGCAACAAACAAGAAACAAAAAATCAAAACACAATGAATAAAGAAAAACCCAGAACACTTACCATCATACAACACAACGTCCGCAACTGGGAAACAAATAAAAACAACCTTGCAAACACATACCTCAGCATTGATCCGGACATAATTTTAATATATAGTCACGGCAATTCAAATTCCAAGAAAATAAAAATATTTGGATATACAACCTACCAAAGAAATAAAACAGAAGAATTAAATGATGGCGTGGCCATTGCTGTAAAACACATACTTAAACATCAAATCATCGACGAATTCCAGGATGAATTCCTGGGAATCAAAATAACTACCACACTAGGAGAAATAGCAATAGCCACAGCATATTTACCGCCAAGACGGAACTACCTGCCGGCCCCAGACTTGATAAAACTATTGAACTACAACTGCCCAACATATATAATAGGAGATCTGAACCCAAGACATCCAATATTCGGCCACGGAAACAGGAACAGGGTGGGCACTGCATTGCATACCATAATGAACACAGGGAAGCTGATCCACCTAGGACCACACTTCACCACATTTATTGGCAATAACAAAACAACAACCCCAGACAAAGTCTTCACCAATAACAAGGCATTCCTGAATTACCATATAAAACAAGGACCACTAACTACCAGCGACCACATTCCAATGATAATAAAACTATCCACAAGCCCAATCCAAGTACCAACAACCCCACGTTTCCAAATGCAAAAAGCAGACTGGGAAGGCTACAGGAAGTAACTAGAACAAGTTAAGATCCCAGATCTCCAAGGCAAAACACTAGAAGATATTGACAACGAAACAGATACCCTTATACGCAACATCAAAAAGGCAACAGAAAACAACATACCAATCACAACATATCGAACGCTACCACACATCAGGACATCCCATGAATTGTGAATGCTCCAAGTACAATACAATAACATAATTATGTGCATACAAAATTATTCACCAACAACAGAGCTTATTAGAAACTTACGGCAAATACAACAAAAGTTAAGAGATGAAAGCCTGATAGCACACCAACAGATATGGAACGAACTAATAAACAACCTGGATACCACAAGAAATGACAAGAACTTCTGGCAGAACGTAAACAAAATGCAAGGAAACGACAAGCCTCAACATAAATACATAAAGGACCAAAACGGGAAAAAACTCTTTGAAGAAAAAGAGATAGAATCCGCATACAGAAAAGAATGGAAAAAAGTATTTCAAATATCAGAAGAAGAAAATGAGAAATTTGATGAGGAACACGAAAATCATATCTGCAGAGAAATGGCTGAAATGATACATAGGATAACCCCATACCATGTGGTGGACAAAACCAGGCTCAACCTGATAGAACCAATTACAGAAGGAGAACTGCTACACTACATCAGGCACACTAAAGAATAAGCACCAGGATTTACAAAAATCACAAGAAATATGATCCTATACCTACCCAATAACTGCACACAAGGCATCCTTGAAATATTTAACTCAGCTTTGGCAAGTGGATACTTCATTGATGCATTTAAAAACGCAAAACTCATATTCATACTGAAACCAGCCAAAGACCACACCCAAGTAATATACTACAGACCGATTTCCCTACTCGAAGTTATAGGAAAACTATTTGAAAAGGCAATCAACAAGAGAATCAGAAAACACAGAAGTGAAAACGGACTACTAAACCCCAGACAACATGGATTCACTGAAAAAAAGGGAACACATACTGCACTAGCCATAATCACGGAAACGTTAGCCAACAAGAAAGCAGAAAGAAACCAAGTCAACATTGTACTAAGAGACGTTAAGAAAGCGTTCGATAAAGTATGGCACCTAGGATTAAAATTTAAACTGCTTCAATTAAATCTCCCAGAACTAATAGAAAAAATCGCCTGTGACTTCCTAGACGATCGCACGGCACAAATACAAATTGGCAGCTTTATAGGACCACCCATAAAACTGAAAAGTGGAGTACCCCAAGGCAGTGTCCTTTCACCCACGCTGTACAATATCTACACAGCAGACCTACCAGAACCAGCTCCTTACAGTGAATACATAAATTTTGCAGACGATATCACACAAATCATCACATACCCTGGCAAATCAACAGCAATAATGGCACAACATACTGCCAACGCAATAGAGAACATCAACCAGGACGAAAAAAAGTAGAAGATACAAACGAACACCAACAAGTTCAAAATAATCCCAATCGCTAAAAGGAAAAAAGACCCCATTATAGTAGACAACAAAGTGATTCCATATGCCATGGAAGGCACTGTCCTAGGGTTGAAGATAACAACAAAAGGCTACAAAACATTCATCACCGAAAAACTTGGAAAAACCAGAAACATGGTAACTAAATTAAAACGCTTCAGAAGCCTGTCAGCAAAAAACAAGTTAAAGTTATATAGAGCCTTTGTCCCGACTAGTATATCCGCCAATTCCCCTACATGCAATAAAACAAACAAACATAAAGATACTGCAGATAATTCAAAACTTAGCCCTAAGGGATGTATATAACATCAGATATCCTGACATAGTCACCAACCGTCAACTACACCAACGAGCGCAAATAGAACCCCTAAACGTTTACCTACACGAACACTCAAAAAGAATATGGACAAAGTTAGAAGAAATAGAGCCAGGACCAATCAAAGAATGGATGGAAGAGACAGAAGACGGAAGAAGAGAACACTCGTGGTTCCCTAAAAGTAAAAGAAGAGCCCTAGAACCCACACCAACTCCACTCTACTAAAAGATGCAAGGTTACCCCAGTGACAACCTTGGCAGCCCAACCACTTACAACATTAGATCATAAAAAGATAGGATGTTCTTGGCAGAAACACAAGTACCTGCCCTAGACTCCTCACCATTGGCTAGGACATAAGACCCGAAAATGTAAGGCATAAAATTGCAATATTTGCTAAACATACAAACACCTGACATAAATATAACATCTAAGACGAAAATTAGCTGAAACACAAACATGAGATAACAGAAGCACTTGGGTTGAGCCCCAAGGCCTAGCATTCTACTACTATTTTCCAGTTTCCTCGCTTTTCTTCTGCACTATCCACCAACCCCAAGTCTCTCCAAATTCCACCATTATTCTTCAAGTCCAGTTCCCGCACCACCAATCTACGCACCTGCATCAAGATTTCTTCATACTTTACTTCATCCATCGATCGATCGATCGGGAGACACTTGAGAACTGAACCTCGGCGAGGTAGGATCTTTCTGCTCCCGAGGTACCACGTGAACCAGACAATGTTCACCTGTAAACAGGCGAAGGTCGTTAGACTGTGTCCAGTCAAGCGCCCTTCGCGCAAGCAACTGAACCTCCTTGTCCTGAGGAAGTTTTTTGACTCCTCAGGAATCATGGGGGTGACAAGGGTCGTCCGCAGAGACAGCGGTTGCCTTATCGTCACCTTCGCGGAATGGGGAGAGGCCCAGCAACTAGAAAACCTAAGAGAAATCAACGGGATACAGATCCTAGTTGAAACCTGCCTAGAGGACAACTTGGTTTTGGGAGTCATCTCCCACACAGAAATTGAACATCTAGAAAAAGAAGAACTGGCCGAGCTGATCGGAAACCAGCTCTCAATAGCACGGAAGCTCACCAGTACAGCTGCACTGGTTGGCTGCCACAAGGAACTTCCAAGCACCGTCTTGCTGGGATGGGAGAAGATCCCAGTAAGACCGTACGAAAGAAGGCCTACAAGATGCTATAAATGCCAGAGGTACGGCCATCTGGCGCGGAAGCGTCGTGCTCAGGAGGTGTGTTCCAGTTGCGGGACACCCGGGTACCAGGACACCAACTGCTCGGCGGCCGCCAAGAAGTGCGCAGCTTGTGGTGGCCCTCACTCCTCCTCCGACCGGGAGTGTCCCAAGTGGAGGGAGGAGTGTAGGGTGGCTAAGCTGTGAAGTAAGGAAAAATTGAGCTACAAGGAGGCTCTCCTTGCAGTGAAAACTGCAGCAAAGAAGAATCAAGACCCGAAAAAGACCACAACAAATAAAAATCAAGACCCCAAGAAGACCACGGAAAAAGAAGAAGCCAAAATTAAACCCGATTTTATAACACTATCAGCAATCCCGTTTATACACGTGTACGAAAATCTTCCAGAACAAGACCAAGAAGAAGAATGGAAATTGAAAAGTAAAAGAAGAAACAAGAAAAGGAAGAAGTCCAAAGAAAATGAGTCTACTAACAAACAGCTTCGGCCGAAATAGCCTAACGGCGAAGTGGCCAGTAATCCCCAATACCAAACCAAACCAGGGAGAACATTCTACACTCAGCTACTGGACCAGCAACATCTCTCACAGCTCCTCACCTAGTCACTCCTAAGCACTGTGCTGTACAACAATATACATACAGAAAGCGCATTGTGAGTTTCTGTCCTACCTCATTCCTGAGTGGAGATATCTACATGTACGTACGTTTGTGTGCCCATACAAAGAGATAATAGACAACTAAAGAGAATTGACAACTGGCCACATACAGTACGCTACAGTACATTACAAAGGACTCCATATTTTTTATTCAACTTAATAATGTGATGTAAGTAAATAGTAAATGAAATATCATTCAGATTATATTTGTTTATTTGCAAATTTCAGTTTTTCATCCAAAAGAAGAAGTTTCTTCCTGTGTCTTTCTTCCTGAAAAAGTAACTCCTTTTGTTTTCTCTTTTCAAATCATAATATTTTTGAGCCATTTTTTCTGTTCTAAGCTTAGAATGTAGCAGTTCTACATCTAGCTCACAAGACTTCTCTACATTCCTTGCTGCCACTTTCTTGGGAGTCTGATACTGGTGTCTGTTAATTTCATGCCTGTTATTACACCCTGAGTAAGGTCTTGGTACTTCATTTTCAGTGCTGAGACTTGAATGTGGCCTGGAGTTATATAAGTTGGATGAAGTCCCTTCTCTGCCATTCAATATTTCCCCCATGTCATCCTCGACTATTTTATAATTATGTATGATCACAGCATCATCTTGGATTATCCCAAGGGTTTCCTCTGCTTGAACTGCAACACGTTTTATTTTCTTAATTAAACAAACAAATTTAAGTTTTACCTTGCAGTTTGCTATTGAGTCTAGTACAAGTACATTTTGAAGTATTTTTAAATGCTGAATCTAATTTGAAATACAGGAGTAAATACTAATACTGTATCTAAATGGGAAAATAAAATTTGAATACACATTCAGAAAATATCTATACTGCATGCAGTTGGATATTAAGCAAATGGTCATAATTTCTTGAAAGAGTATTCATTGTTCTTAAGATGTTGACAATTTTAATGGGTTATTTACTGATCTTTTTCTTACTATGACAAAAACAGGAAAATATAAAAATGCATTGTTTAAGTGATATGAATAGCCCAGGTGATATATATTTTTCACCAGAAAACATATTTTATGCAATAATTTCAACTGGATAAATACAGCATTCAGTGTATACTCTTGTCTGCAGCTACCAGTAAGTAGTTCCATATAAAAGAAGATAATAAGTCAATATTGCCCTTATTTGTGATAGTGCAACCATTTGTATTGTACATTTATTATCTTAAATGATAACACGGGAAAAAAAATTATAACAGACCAAGTGGCAATGGTTCATTGTCCCCTATGTCAGTGTCTATAGGCTGGTACATCTTTGGTGGTAATACTGCCAGAATGTCCTCTACTGCCTGACGGGCAGGTTCAAAATCTGGGGGACCACCATCTGTTTTCACATGAGTTCGTCCTTCAATGTAATACACAAATAAAAAATTTTAACGTCAAAATTTAAATAACTAAACATTACTGAGGAAAACAATGGAGATAATGAAGGCTAATTACCCAATCTATTGATTTACTGATACCAATATACAGTAGTATTTAATTGTTCATAATTATTCTAGGTATTGACAGTGATAGTTTTAATTTTTGTATGCTTATAATCCCACAAGGTTTTGTAATAGTTGCAAGTAATGATGGAATCATCAAAAGTAAAACAAAAAAGTCCTAAATTACATGATGACATGGGATTCATATCTACAGTGTATTCACATACAGTACTCTATATGAACAGGTAGAAATCTCCAGCATGCAGTACTTCAGTAACCAGTAATTGTAATTCTCTCGAAAATGCCACTTCACAGAAATAATCAAATTATGAAATGGTAATGTAAAAAGTAACAGTGACTATAAATAGTTAAGGACATAATGGAATCAGTGTTTCTGATAATTTCTCTTTTGTAATAGTCAAGGAGAAGCACACATTGAAGTGCCAGACTGTCTATGGTATTTCCACTTCTAATCTCACTTTTCAATGAATTATGGAAAAAAAGACATAGAACCGTTTGTGTGAAGGCTTGCAGCCTCAACCCCCCCCCCCCTCTTGATACTCTTCATTCTAGGCAAGTCCATGCGTTATGGCAAAATAAATCATGCAAAAGGTTTTTTTTTACATCAATTGTCTTAATACAGTATATACCAGTAAGTTGTCAATATTTTTCTCTTCCTAATGCATTTTTGTATCACTCATCACTGTAAGCCTCTATTCTCCTACTGTACTGTATAACATTTTGTATCTTTAGTCATGTGAGAACATGTTATTTACTATTACCTTAGCACAACCGTAGTTATATCTAAATATATTGATGTATTGCTAAGAACCACAATTTGAATTTGTTAGTATTATAATATTGATTAACAAACTGAAAATATGATACTTATTTCAACAGGTCCTTATAACTTGTGAAATGCACTGTATTCAAAATACATTGAAAAAGAAATAAGTGAAGTTGTGACAAACATGTGGGTCTGTTTTCTAATTGGTACTTTTCTGTATTTACACCCAATTCACGCAAGGTTAGGTTAGGTTAGGTTAGGCTAGGTTAGGTTAGGTTAGGTTAGGTTAGGTTCGGTTAGGTTAGGTTACTTTTGAAGCTTAATATTTTATTTTTTCCTAAGGTTTTGGTGTGAATTATTTGATTCTCACATCCACACATCCCCCGAAACCCCTTTTCCCCTATGATTGTCAGGAGGAAGGGGGTTATAACTCAGAGACGAGTAATTTCCGACAGAAATGGATGTTAGAATCAAATAAATCACACTAAAATCCATAGGAAAAAGAAAATTAGCTTCAAAGGGAGTTGGGTGTTAATCAGGATAGTTAATCTTTAATTATTATCCTTATGTTTAATCACGGCTAAGATTATAATAAACTTCTTTGCTATTACCACTCACTTACATCATTATCCAGATGACTAGATAAATATGGGTAAAATTATATCAACATTTAAAAAGCTTACCTGTCAATATACTTCCTTGCATTGACCTTCCTTTTTTTCCAGCAAGTCCCTAGTTGAGTGGTGTTCTATTTGGGACAGAGGCACTCAAGTTGTACTGCTCGGTTATATCCTTCCACTTCTCAGATTTCTCGATAATTGATGCTGCATCTGTCTTTTTTCTTCCTATTATACTGTTTTCACTGACTAAGCATCCAAGGAGAGATTTCTCCTCCTCCGTAAAAACTCGTCGAGTCATAGTTGCCGCCATAATCTTGTAAACATTACTCTCGATGGTGATTGGCTGTCGTAATAGTGTAACTGAAACATGATTGGCTGGAATTTCAGTATTCGAATCCTTGCTCGTAATTGAAGATAATGCGACAGATAACCCTATCCGGGGTTCAAGTCGATGTTCTGAATATGGGTAATCCAAGGCATGAAATCTCGGATTGAGGAATTTAGACTCACAGGCCTGAGCCGAGCTCTTATCCCAGGCTCAAATCACCGTTTTGAATTCGGACTTAAGCATCTGGAGGATCCAGTGGTAGCATATGCTTTCAAAGAGCAGCTAGAACATGGGCTGATAAACAACCCGACAACAAACAACCCCAAATCCGAGTGCCGACTAGGGTATTCTCGACACTGTCATGACAAAAAACTGCAAAGAGACCCTCTGCCAGATCGAAAGAAGACACCAGGACTGGTTTGAAGAAAATGACCCAGAAATCAACATACTCGTCGATGATAAACGTGCTGCTTTAACTGATTGGCAGAACAACCCTCAGTCTCAGATCATAGCTGATACCTTCCCCAAGAAGAAAGCCGCAGCCCAGCGCGAACTTCGCCATCTAAAGAACGAATGGTTGAAACGAAATGTGAAATGCAAAAAACTTCCAGAGCAACACAAGATGCACGAATTTTTCAATTCCACTGAAACATTTTATGAGCCATTCACTCATGGCTCAGCCGCCCTCCGCTCATCAGATGATAACTCCCTAATTAAAGAGGAAGAAGGCATCCCTCAGCACTGGAAAGAGTACTACCATTCGCTGTTCAACTGAAACACCGATATGGATGTCCTGACTATCCAGCAGGTCCCTCAGCATCCAGAGCTGATCCACCTCAGCTATCTTCCATCCCTGGCTGAGGTAGCTACTGCCATCAAACAGATGAAAAATAACAAAGCTTCATGACCTGATGGAATACCAGCCGATGTGTATAAAGCAGGAGGACCTCTGCTTACCAGCTGCCTCCACACTCTCCTGGAGAATATATAGGAAAATAAAGAAATCCCCAAGCTTTTAAGGGCTCCACCATCTCAATGTGGCTTTAGAATATTACGAGGCAAGACTGACATGATCCTTGCCGCCCGCCAGATACAGGAAAAGTGCAGAGAACAATTTCATAACCTGTGCATGACCTTCATTGATCTTACCAAGGCCTTCGACTTGGTCAACAGAGAAGCCCTCTGGCAGACCCTCAGCCGTTTTGGCTGTCCACCAAAATCATCGTCATTGTGAAGAAACTCCACGATGCCATAAATGGCAGTGTCCTATACAATGGCACCCAGTTTGAGTTCTTCTCCATCCAAATGGAGATAACACAAGGATGTGTAGAGGCACCAACTCTATTTTCCTTTTTTTGGCTGCTTTCCTTACTTGTGCCAGTGCCAATTTAGCAAGTGGGATAGACATCCACACCGGATGAAGGGTCTTTTCAACTAAGGCGACTCCAGGTAGGAACAAAGGTGTTGGCAGCCTCTATGACTGAACTTTATTATGCAGATGACCTCACCCTTGTCGCTTACACATAATGCGATCTACAGGAGGTCCTGAACACCTAGGCAAATGTGTATACACACTTCGGCCTTGAGATGAATGTATGTAAGACTCAGATTCTATTTCAGCCTGCCCCTGGTTTAGCCACACCTCCACCATCCATCTTGCTTAACAGCACTACCCCCTTAAAGTATCTTGGCTCCCACCTGTCCACCACCGTGGTCATCGATTAAGATATTCAACATCGGATCAAATGTGCATCTCAAGCCTTTAGTAGACTCCATACCCGTGTCTTCAGCTGCATGGAGTTGAAATTATCTACAAAGTTGCACATATATCAAGCAGTGGTCTTCCTCACCCTGCTATATGGCAGTGAGACATGGGTCACGTACAGGAGGCACCTCAAGACACTTGAAAACTTTCACCAACGTAGACTACATTCCAACCTCCGAGTTCGCTGGCAAGACAAGAAAAGAAATGCCAGTTTTCTTGCTGACACTAACTGTATGATCATAGAGGCTTCCATTATCCATGAACAACTACGTTGGACAGGCCAAAGTGGCTATCTTACCCGCATGAATGCGATAGAAGTGCCATGGCAGCTACTTTACAGTCACCTAACACATAGTAAACGTAATGCTGGCGGGCAAATGAAAAGGTATGAGAATAGTCTTAAGACAAATCTGATAAAGTGCCAAATCGACCCCCTCACCCGGGAGACGATCACTCTACACCGTAATGCTTGGAGGAGCACCACAAGAAAAGCTTTCGAGTTTGCCTGACTGCATAACGAGGTAGACAAGCTCCAACGCCGGAAAGACGCTACCGCCGCCCATTCCGTAGATATAGGTCTCCACACGTGCATCATCTATGGACGATCCTGCCCGTCCCGTATCGGCTTCTCGAGTCACGTCAGAGCTTATCAATAAGGTGAAATCCTAATATATCATATCAATTCCGAGTGACAGCAAAGTAGTAGTAGTAGTAGTTGTAGTAGTAGTAGTAAAATTATAATAATAATAATAATAAACGGTTTATTAATAGAGTTGCAGCCGGTGGCTGAAAATATACAGACTTACATTTGATTTAGACATAATGATATAATATGCATGTGTGTGTGTGTATGTGTGTGTGTCCACACGAGAATCTCGGAAACTACTTTATCAATCTGTAGTGATGATGGATGGTATTATATGTAGTGATGATGGATGATGTTATATGTAGTGATGATGGGTGGTGTTATATGTAGTGATGATTAGACAATAAAATATTAACAGTTTAATGCTAAAAAAATATACTTTGCTGTACCGTTGTAGTGGAACTTACATACATCGTTAATGAACTATTGATGGAAGAAGATGTTTTGGGTACTGAACAGTGAGACAATGTGGAGCCTCCCGGAGGGTGGCGTCCTACCGTGGCCTAGCGAATGAGCCACCCGTCTGTTTGTCGGTTCGAACGAGAATCTCGGAAACTACTTTACCGATCTGTAGTGATGATGGATGGTGTTATATGTAGTGATGATGGATGGTGTTATATGTAGTGATGATGGATGATGTTATATGTAGTGATGATGGATGTTGTTATACGTAGTGATGATGGATGGTGTTATATGTAATGATGATGGATGGTGTTATGTGTAGTGATGATGGATGATGTTATATGTAGTGATGATGGGTGGTGTTATATATAATAACAGTTTAATGCTAAAAAAATATAATTGTTGTACCGTTGTAGTGAAAAACATGGTGGAACTTACATACACCGTTAATAAACTATTGATGGAAGAAGAAGTTTTGGGAACTGAACAGTGACACAATGTGGAGCCCCCCGGAGGGTGGCGTCCTACCGTTGCCTAGCGGATGAGCCGCCCAGAGGGCGACAATTCTTCTAGTAATAATAATAAACGGTTTATTAACAGAGTTGCAGCCGGTGGCTGAAGATATACAAACTTACATGTGATTTAGACATAATGATATGCGTTCAATACATTTACAGGGCTGTACAATACACAAATCACAAGTTGTTTATTATTTTAACAATAGATGGGATGGTGCTATTCTTATATATATCAGTGCGGGCTCTCATGGGCTGAATTTTGTTGTAGTCGCGGACTGCGCGAGGAGGGCGTGGGACTGCCGGTGACAGGAGGTGGCGATGACGAGGATGGTGCAGTAGGCTACTGCCAAACCTTGCTAGTGCTTGGCGGTGGAGGTCACTGAGGGATGGTATTTCCAGGGTGGAGAGAGCGTTCTTGTAGCCGGAGTAGTCTGCACCGAGCATGATTCTGCAGGCCATTCTGTACCTTCTCTAGCTGACGTTGTTGGGTAGAGTTGAGAGAAGACGACCAGGCTGGTGACGCATACATTAATTACACCTGTGAGGAGTGTCCTACAGGGTGTTGTTGATTAGGATTAGGAAGCACAGTGGTCCCATCTTGGTCCCCTGGGGAACACCGCAGGTGAGGTGTTGGAATGTGGAGACAGAATCCTAGTACCTGACTGTCTGACGACGCTCACTCAGGAAATCGATGAGCCATGAGACCAGGCTGGCGGGCAGCCCTAGTGCATTGGTCTTGTTGTTAACAGTGCAGTGATTAACAAGGTCAAAAGCCTTCCTAAAGTAAACAAGAGCAACTGCCAGTGATGACTTACGTTTCTGAAAGTTTTTGTGCAGGAAATCTAGGAAACTAACTTAGCAGTGTGATGTAAAGGAGGTCTTCATATTGTCAAATTGCTGTGGATCAATTGACTGATAAATACGAGCAAATGCCTTCTCAAAAACAAAGTTTTCACAGAGTAGACAGGGTATGGGGGTAATGGCAACTGGCCTTAGGTCATTAAGAGACTGTGGTGTGGGGACCTTGGAGATAGGGGTGACAAATGCGGTTTTACATTCATCAGGACATTTGCTTTGTCTGAGAGATGCATTAATAATAGAACAGAGGGGGTGGCAAGTTCGACTGCAACTCCTTGTAAATTTTGATTAGGAGGTTAATTGTGGTTGTGGAGTGTTTGGATTTAAATTTCAGGAGTTTGTTGGCACTGGGAGGGGGAGAGGGAGAAGGTAAGTAAGCCGGGAGGAGAGTGATGTCAAGACATATAGTAGCAAAGTGGTTATTAATTATCTCAGCTGCCTCCTCACTAGGTAACTGAGAGATGAAAGGAAGCGTGGGAGACTAACTGTTAAGACCATAGAGATCTTTTACCTTTGTGTACCACTGACCGATGCCGACCTCCTTGAGGCAGAGCACTTTCCTGGGATAATAAGACTTCTTGGTTGACTTGATTTCCCTGATGACCTTGTTACGTACACTTTTGTACAGGCGGTTGTTAGTGTAGTATGCCTTGTTGCGCTGCTCAATTAGTGCTTGTGTGTGTGTGTGTGTTTGTGTGTGTGTGTGTGTGTTTGTTTGTATGTGTGCGTTTAGAATTAGTTGCAGAAGATTTAAGAACACGCCTGCCTCACTAAATTTTAACATATATACAACGTCGCATACAGCATCATCGTGAGACTACACGTTCTTTAGTCACGTTCACTGAGCATCAGCAGTGAGACACAACTGAAGCACCGGCTCTCTCTTTACTATAGTGTTCATCTTAACTACATTCAACATTTACTCAGCCATGTAATCGTTTATCTATATGGATATAACCGTGTTTACTTATTTCTTTTCTTTTTGATTATTATTATCTTTCATAGAGTCTGAATATAAGTCATTCGTTTTCATAATTTATTAATATTTTGTATGTGTTACTTCCTCTTTCTTCTCTTGTGTTTCCCGGATTCAGAGGAACAAATTGCCTCCTTTCTATTTGTCCTTTCGAGATTCCGTCTTTAACACCCCCCCCAACACCTCAGTTCAAGCTGGAACCCAAACTTGTACCCTGAATTAAGGTGTTGGTAGTACATGCAAGATCTCTCTCCCTCCCTCTCTTCCTCTCTCCCTCTCCCTGACGCACCTGCTCTGGTCGATACTCACGTCACCAATACATAAGTTTGGCCCACTTGTGGCAAACTTTGTTATTAGACCTACGTCCTTGATCACACGGAGTAGCAAGCCACTCAATATTCTGATTGATCACTGGTCATCAGCCAAAATGGTTCACATATGAGATCATGCTCACACAACTAATTTCATATTGCTGAATTCGAATCTGATATTTGTTTTGTTCTATCAGACCAGGTTTTATAAAAAAAAATCAATAGGTACAAATATTTAATATTCCATCACGTGTCGTGCAAAAGATGAGATTATCTCATGTGACTGTGTTTTCATGACTAATTTCATATTAATGAATATTAATTGGATGTTTCATTCTACCATCAGACCTACTTTCTTAAAGAATAAAAAAAATAGTAAATGTAGTAACATTATCGCGTCATGCAAGATACAATTTTAAACCTATCACAGATAAGCTCATAAAAAATTGTACCAAAAAACATAAGTTCAAATCCTTTATAATGACAAAATATGAAGTTCTAAATGTGCTTCTGAACTTTACTCTTTCTCTTGTACAGCTTGCTCTCTTCTCGTTGCAGTGTCCAACAATAGTCGCCCATCATGTTAGGACTGAATTGTCCCTGATATCTGCTCTCCATTATGGCGATATCTTGATGAAATCTTTCGCCGTGTTCATCACTAACGTCTCCAAGGTTACCTGGGAAAAATTCAATATGAGAGTGGAAAAAATGCAATTTCAAGGACATCCTTGCTCCCAATGCATGATAATTCTGAAGCATGGTTGTTACGATTTCTTTGTAGTTGTCAGCACGATAGTTTCCAAGAAAATTCTTTGACACATTGACAAATGATTCCCATGCTTTTTTCTCCATTGGGCTCAATGTTTTGGTGAATTCGCTATCATTAACTAGTATACGAATTTGTGGTCCATTCAAGACACCTGCTTTCAACTTGGCTTCGGAAACCACACCACCTAGTTTCTGAGATAAGTATAGAGTCCCAGCACCGAATTGATCCATAGCTTTGATGAAATTTTTAGCCAAACCGAGCTTTAGATACAGTGGAGGCAAAAATATCTTTTCTGGATCTACAAGCGGATTGTGAGCACAGTTAAACCTTCCAGGCGCATCTCTTGGTCTTATCGGTCAATCCTTTCTCACATAGTGCTCTGCATCAGCTCTGCTGTTCCACAAGCACAAAAAGCACATGTGCTTTGTGTAGCCACTCTGAAGGCCCAGTAGTAAACTGATGACTTTGAGATCGCCACATATCTTCCACTGGTGTTTCTCATACTCTATAGCGGCCAACAGAATTTTCATTGTTTCATAGCTCTCAGACATTTTTGTTGCGTGTGCTATTGGAACAGATGGAAGCCGATTGCCATTGTGTAAAAGAACAGCTTTCAGAGAGTCTTTTCCTGAGTCTATACAGCCTCCAATCCTCTGTCTTGTATGTTTTAGACTTGCAGAGTTGTTGCATGAGAGATACTGCTTCCTCGCAATAACAAAGGTTGTTTGCCATCTTGAAAAATGCAGACAGCTGTCTATGTCGGTAAGGCGCTGTAGTGATATGCACTCCATCTTCTAGCAGGTTACGCTGCTTTAGTCTGGATCCCAAAACTTCAGCCTTTTCTTTTGACAAGTTTAGGTCCCTGATGAGATCATGAAGCGCTTCTTGAGTAAATAGTTTAGGCCTGGTATTTTCAGAGTCATCCTGGTAGTCGTTTTCCATTGAGGTAGAGGTAGAAACGGAATCACTCAATTCTTGTTCAGTCGGTGGATTTGGGGCTGGAAGTTCAGCACTGTGCGGTACTGGTCGGATTGCAGAAGCAATATTGGGGTACTGTACCTTGCCTCGTGTCTTGATTTTTATTCCCCTAATATTTGTGAGACAGAAGTAGCAGTCACTACTGTGGTCTTTAGGTTTACGCCATATCATTGGTACAGCAAAAGGCATTCCTGAATTTCGTTTACCACACATCCACTCGCTCAGGTGGTTAACACAAGGCTTACAGGCTACATGAGGTGCCCATTTCTTGTCTTGGTCACCCAAATGACATTTGAAGTAACTTTTGTAGTTCAGTCGAACAGCTTTTGTGATTGGTTTCTTGAGGCTACCAGGAGTGAAGGCACCACATATGTAGCAAAAACTGTCAGCACCGTTCACACACCTGCGACGTTCCATGTTTGTTAATTTCAGAGTAATTACAAATCATGCAGGTGTAGATATGCAATATCATGAATCAGCTAACTGAAACAAACAAAAAAGCACAAATCAGGACAAAATAATTGCATAAGTGGAGCCAATGAGCATATAAATTACTGTATAAATAGCATGGTGCACTAAATATATAGATATGCTGGTTCTGGAAAACTGAGCCTGATACAGCTATACGAATGTCATAATTGAGTTCAGCACATACAATTACACTAGAATTAGACTGTTTTGATCCAGAACCATGAGAATTTTTTTTTATGTTGACCAGTGTTATCGTTACTGTGTGGTTCAAGGCTGAGGCTATGTGAACTCTCTCTCTCTTTTTATTTATGTAAATTTATGTACCCGTTCTTCTCTCTCTGTATCTATATAAATCTATTTTTTCTCTCTCTCTTTATCTATGTCAATCTCTTTTTTCTGTGTCTCTATCTATATCAATCTCTATTTTCTCTCTCATGTACACGCACATAACTAAAATCCCATATCATTATTTTGTGTAATATTTACATGGCCTGTATGCTGAAGAATGCCAAATAGATGTTTTACAATCGACGAGGAAAATATAGATACAAATATTCCCCCTTTTTTGTCAAGCTTCACGTGAGAATGTGTCGAACAAAATTTCAAGTTGAGAACTATGAAAGCGAAAAAAAATACATGAGAGTTTTTTCGTGGCAATTTCCCACGTCATTTGCTGGCTTCAGTGCTTAGAGGGAGAAGAAAATAAAACAGACAGACAGACAGACAGACTCTATTGTGGTCGTGGTGTTAACAGTGAACGTAATGGTGGTGGTGATAGTGGTGGTCGTGGGAGAAGGAGGGGAGAGGAAGGTCACTTTGTTGACATGGTGGTGCAGTACGAGGAAGATCACCTGACTGTGTGGGTTTGTTTACGGTCGTGTGTAGTCTGTCAACAAACCGCTGTATTCGTTCCCAGATCCTGGGGCATTGGTCAGCACAAAGAACACTATTTATTTACCTATCTGTCCGTTTGTCAGCTAGTTCATGAGCCTGTTCATCTATTTATCAATCTATGCCATATACATCTATGCAACCACTAACACATGACCATGTATGTTTATTTTAGGTGTTTTTATCGAAACGCTTCAATGTTTACATCTGCCCATCAAATTCATCAATATCCAACACAGTTTGAGCAATACCGGGACTTTCACCATGCGCTTTTCCTTACTCCCTCGCCCTCTCCTAGCCCCCTTCTCCCTTCTTCTCCCTCATTCTACCTCTTCTTTGCTTTCAATTGTATCTTTATTCTCATTCTTCCTTAGTTTTACGTGCTTCGCTTATTATTTCCATATATCTAGACTACTAAGAGTGCATCTTCCATTTTTCCGATATCCTTAACCCCTTAATTCTTACCCTTTAACTGCATACCCCTTAACTGTTACATCGTAACATCATATCCCGTACCCTTAACCCCTTATCCCTCAACATATTACCTCCTTACCTCTTATACCTTCAACGCCCATTCAAACTCTACGTATTAATCTCTTAACCATTTAAACTATTAACGCCTCACCAATTAACCCCTTATCCACTAATCCATAATCCATTAATCATTTACACCAAAACCCCTTACTCCTTCAACATCCATTCCAGCTCTACCCTTAACCCCTTACTCAATTAACATTCATTCCAGCTCTACCCCTTAACCTATTACTCCTTCAACGTCCATTCCAAGTCCTCCCCTTAGTTGATTCTGGCACCGAGCATTCATGGCATTCAACCCTAATTTGCATATGCATTCCCCAGCCGCTGTATTAATTGACGGTCGTGTTACTGTGTTTCTCACCTCACTGACTTTACTTGTCCAAATTAAATACCAAGTAACAAATAACAGATGCATGACGAGTATGTTATAACTTACTGTTACATGACGAGTATGTGATAACTGGTGTGTGGCGAGTATGTGATAACTGGTGTGAAAAGAATTTGGGTATGACAAGTATGTGATAATCTGTGTGTGGCGAGTATTTGATAACTAGTGTGTGACGAGTATGTGACAAAAGGTGTGTGACGAGGATGTGATAACAGGTGCATGACGAGTATGTGATAAAGGGTCCATAACGAGTATATGATAACTGGTGTGTGGCGAGTATGTGTTAACTGGTGTGTGGCGAGTATGTGATAACATGAGCGTAACAGCGAATGAATACCAGATGCGAAAAAAATTAACAGGAAACAGTTGCATGGCAAATAATACGCATATGGCAAGTAACAAATACCTAAAAGGTACTTGATAAAAACAATAACATGACAAATAACAAGTAAAGGATATGAGACTAACAAATGAAAAAAATACATAAAAGTACAAAACAAATAGCAAATAACGAAAATATTGAAAATAACAATTAACAATCATATTACAAATGAAAAATAGCTGGTGTATGAAAATACGATTCATTACAAATAACAGATCCATGACAAATGAAAAATAACGGATAAGAGATAAATAGGGTCTCAATAGGGTTTAGTCCAAAGCTAAAATTTTCAGGAATAATGCAAAAATATGTCTAGACTATCATGTCCAAATTACATCTCATAATACCTTGAGGAATTTTCGCAATTTAAGATTATTCAAGATGGCTGCCGTGATGCTAGGATCCCATAAAGCACACATATGCATATTAGTAAGTCACACTTTATCATTATAAATGATGACTCATGACCAAGCTTATTTATATGCAATTATAGTGGAAAATAAATTGACCCAGCAGAGTAAGGCCATATCTCAAGGTCAAGGTCAAATTCAAGAACTCACTTATTTCATGATATTTCTCTATATTTTTACTGTAATATCATAAAGTATAATTAATTTTAAGGTTGTGTTGTGTTGCTGTGCTGATGTATTGCTGCGTTACTACTCTGCTACTGTGTTGCTGTGTTACTACTGTTTTGTTGTGTTGATGTGTTACTACTGTGTTGTTGTGTGGCTGCGTTACTACTGTGTTGTTGTGCTGCTGTGTTACTATTGTGTTGTTGTGTTGCTGTGCTGATGTGTTGTTGTGTTGCTGTATTACTATGGTTTTATTGTGTTGCTGTGTTAATACTGTGTTGTTGTGTTTCTGCTCTGTTGTTGTGTTACTGCTGTGTTGCTGCTTTACTACTGTGTTGTGTTGCTGTGTCTCTGCTATTTTTGTTGAGTTGCTCTATTCAGGCTTCTTCTTCTTCTTCTTCTTTTTCTTCTCTCTCTCTCTCTCTCTCTCTCTCTCTCTCTCTCTCTCTCTCTCTCTCTCTCTCTTCTCTTTTTCTTTTTCTGCTATCCCTCCCTCTCATTTATTACACTTGCTCCTTCTCTTCTTATTCTTCTGCATCCTCTTTCATTTTCCATACACCTAGTTCATACACGTTCTCTTCCCTTTTCTCCTTACTTCCACTTCCCCTCAATGCTTTCCACTTATCTCCTCCATTTTCCTCATCGTGCATCCTCCCTGCCGCAATCACCTCCCCCCCCCTCCTCCATCACCCACCCACTTTCCCTTTCTTACACTTTCTCCTCCTCCTTTCCTATCTCCCCTCACTTCTCCCCACTCTCCCCCCCCCCCCCAAGAGGCGTTCCCCCCATGGCTAAGCACCCCCAGTGGCGTCGACTTAGCACGGTGTTGCCCCGACCACCTGGTAAGCGAGGGAGGGAAAGATCATCAATATTCATGAGTGACTCCTAACTTTGTCTCAACTCACAGTGAGATAGAAAGAGAAGCAGAGGAAGAGATAAAGAGAGTGATAGAGAGGGATAGGAAGAGACAAAGAAAGAGAGGAACATAGGAAGAGATGAAGACAGATAAAGAGAGAAAAGAAGTGAAATATTCAAAGAGAGAGAGAACTACAAAAATCAAAGAAAGAGGTAGGAGCAGAGAAGATAAAGACAGAAAGGTGCGAAGAAAAAGAAAGAGCGAGAGAGAGAAAACCAGAGAAGACAGACAGACAGACTTACTGACTGACTGACTGGTTGATAGCTAGACAGATAGATAAATAGATAGATGGATAAACATACAGAAAGACCGCCAGAGAGAGAGGGGGGGGGGGGATAAAGAAAAAACAGAGAAAGGGAGATAAAGGTAAAATATCCCCTTACCCCCGACCTAACCCTCTTACCCCTTAAACCTCCCCCTCCCTTACCCCATACCCCTAATCTTCCCCTCCCTTACCCCTAGACCTTAAACTTCCCCTCCCTTACCCCTATACCCTAAACTTCTCCCTCCCTTACCCCCTACCTATAAACTTCCCCCCTCCCAAGTGGGCTAATAGGGACACTCATAGGGACAAGACAATGCCATAAGTCTCCTTCTTCCCCTTGCCAGAGAGTGTTTGTTATAGCAATATTTTATCAACTATATCACCCTTTAGGAACAATCGTGGGATTCAAGGGAAGGAGGTGAACACAGTGCATCTCATTCCTCAGTCGACTGATGAAGGCATATTGACACCTATCACAACCCTGAACTATCAACCATATCACCTCCTCGGAATGGTCGTGGAAGGAAGACTGTGCCAAGCTACGGTACTAAAGTCAGGTTTGTCTCATTGTCCCCAATCACAATTTTCAGCCGTGTGTCCATTCCCTCTGAACTGGTCTAAGGTAATTTACATTATGGGGGTAGTGAAGTTTAGCAGCAGATGGGGGAGATAGTGGGTGTGTGATGCAGATATTGGGTGTGTGGTGCAGACAGTCGGCGTGTGGTGCAGATAGCGGACGTGTGGTGCAGACAGTCGGCGTGTGGTGCAGATAGCGGACGTGTGGTGCAGACATTGGGTGTCTGGTGCAGATAGCGGACGTGTGGTACAGATAGTGGGTGTGTGGTGCAGATAGCGGACGTGTGGTGCAGACAGTGGGTGTGTGGTGCAGATAGTGGACGTGTGGTGCAGACAGTCGGCGTGTGGTGCAGATAGCGGACGTGTGGTGCAGACATTGGGTGTGTGGTGCAGATATCGGGCGTGTGGTGCAGACAGTGGGTGTGTGGTGCAGATAGCGGACGTGTGGTGCGAATAGTGAGTGTGTGATGCAATTAGTGGGCCTGTGGTGCAGTGTAGTGGGAGTGTAGTGCAGGTAATGAACGTGTGGGAAGTGCTGTTAACTCCAAGTCTTCCTATTAAACACTGTCAACACACGAGTCTGCATTAAAGGAAGTCAAGTTTATAAGCAGAGGAGATAGATGGAGGAAATGCGGATTAAACTACATCAGATCGGGCGGGAGGAAGATGACCCAGTCATGTTAACTCGAGTGTTCGTGCTAAAGAGATTGTTTATTTACGTTGGTATGAAATGGAATCAAGATAAGAAGCCAATAATCTTGATGGTGAAGGTCTGGGTTATGTTGCAGGAACGAGAGAGGGCGAGTGAGGGTGGGTGGAAACTGTGGGCCTCGTACTATAGAGTTCCTCAGATACGATCAATAGTGTGTTCCAGTTAGTGGATTATAAGGAATTATGATGAAAAGAGATTACGGAGACGAGATAGACAGACCGCTGGAGAGAGAGAGAGAGAGAGAGAGAGAGAGAGAGAGAGAGAGAGAGAGAGAGAGAGAGAGAGAGAACCTGCACTTAACATACAGGGAAGGACAAGGGAGACACTAAGTGAAGTCAACGGGATACTCACAGTTGATTTTCTTAGCTCAATCAAGCCATGCAGCGATATAAATGTTTGTAAGGAGAAGAGACAGAACTATGTACTGAGTTATATGGATGGCAGCTGGAGGTCCTCTCAGACCGTCATCTACAAACTGGAGGTGCTTGTGCTCAGTGCTACTGTATATTACCAGCCCGTCTATTGACTCGGGGCCCAACCGAACTGTTACCGTGATATTAATTATCAAATGACGGTGTAAAAATATCCTCAGGCTATTATCTCACCGGAGAGGAGGTGGGGGGCTCTCCCTGTGAGGGGGAGGTGTTGCATAAATGCAACAGCCAATGAATTATAGGAAAATCGGCATTATGATTTGGTAGATAAAGATGCGAGAGAATTTCATATTATACTACAAGACGACGAACATTTTTAGAGGCTTCCTGCCAGAAGAGTTTATAGTTAAATCAATAAGATGTCTGCTCCACACAGTGTGTTATAGGAACTGGTGGTGTGATGACAGAGTGACAGAGACCTTCAGATTATGCTATAGGAGGTAATGGAAGTTATTTTCACTGTATGGCTTTCTTCTAGGTGGAATAAACTGCCTGATGCACCATAAACATTATAAATAGAGAGATAAGGATATAGATAACCATAACTGCATAAGACGAGAGGACCACAATTACTAGCAGCCACGTATTCCAATCAGCACTTTATGTGAAGTCGAGCAGCAAAGCGATAAACTTCAGATTAAGCGGCGGGACGATGGGGTGAGCGAGGACGTTCTTAAACCTCGTGTCTCATACCGGAGAGAGTATTGGTGTATTGCAGTGAGAGTATGACGGAGATCTCAGTTTAGATGCGGGTGAGAGTGATGGGCAACGTTGTATTAGGCCAATGGAAGAGAAGGGGGCAGGAGAGGTAGTGCTACTGTATATCGAGGGCTTCATACTACAAACAAAGCTACAATTACAGTAACTTACGCATTCCAATAAAAACGATATGGTAATTCAACAAACTGTTATAAAAAACAACAGAATGTAAAAACAAAAAGAGTTAATAAATATACAGGAATCACAAGGAGGACACAGGAAGGTACAGGAACCCATCGCAAGCTATTTGTATAGGACAAGGAATTCAATTTAAACCTACAGAAAACCTTCAATAAACCACAATAACATACGACGGGAAGCTAAAGGAACATACCGTAACTCATAGGAAGAAACAGACGGTAACAAAATCGTAATGATAAATTAAAAGAAGATACAGAAGCCCAGGGGAAGCAGGAGGAGGGGTATATCGAAAGCTTGGCAGTGGCCGGAAGAGCGGCAGTCAACAATCAATTGCGTATTTCAATCAGTGGTGGAGGACGGCACGTTTACTGTTCTGCTGTGTTGTTGTGTTGCTGTTTTCCTGATGTGTTGTTGTGGTGCTGTGTTCCAGCTGTGTTGTTGTGCTGATGTGTCACTACTGTGTTATAGTGGTGTTGTGTTTCTGCTATGTTGTTGTGTTGCTGTGTTACCACTATCTTGCTGTGTTGCTGTGTTTCTACTAGATTTTTATGTTGGTGTGTTACTATTGTGTTGTTGTGTTACTGTGTTACTACTATGTTGTTGTGGTGCTATGTTCCTGCTGAGTTGCTGTGGTGCTGTGTTCGTGTTGTGTTATTGTGATGCTAAGTTCCTGCAGTGTTGTTCCGGTGTTGTGTTCCTGGTATATTTTTGTGTTGCTATCTCCCTTCTGTATTCCTGGGGTGTTGTTGCGTTGTAGTGTTTTGGTGTGTGTTTCTGGTGTGTTGTTGCCCTGCTGTGTTGTTGTGTTGCAGTGTTCTTGGTGTGTTGTTGTATTGCTGTGTTCCTGCTGTGTTGTTGGATTCCTGCTGTGTTGTTGTTTTGCTGTGTTCCTGGAGTATTGTTGCATTGCTGTATTTCTGGGATGTGTTTCTAGTGTGTTGATGTGTTGCTGTGTTCCAGATGTGTTGTTGTGTTGCTGTGTTCCTAGTGTGTTGTTGTGTTGCAGTGTTCTCGCTGTGTTATTGTGTTTCTAGTGTATTGTTGTGTTGCTCTTTTTCTGGTGTGTTGATGAGGTGCAGTGTTCTTGGTGTGTTGGTTGTGTTGCTGTGTTGTTGTGTTCCTGGTGTGTTGTTGTGGTGCTGTGTTCCTGGTGTGTGGCTGGGTTCCTACTATGTTGCTGTGGTGCTAAGTTCCTGGTGTGTTGTTGTGTCCTGATGTGTTGTTTTTTTGCTAAGTTCCTGGTGTGTTGTTGTCATGTTGTGTTCCTGCTGTGTTGCTGTGCTCTTGATGTATTGTTGTGTTGATGTGTTCCTGGAGTATTGTTGCATTGCTGTATTTCTGGGGATGTGTTTCTAGTGTGTTGATGTGTTGCTGTGTTCCTGGTGTGTTGTTGTGTTCCTGGTGTGTTTGTAACCAGTATAATTTACATACTGTATAATTTAGAGTAAGTTGTTAATAACTTACAAACATGGATGTATAATTATGAACATTCATTATTCAGTGACCCGTAGAGGTTAGAGGTTGTTCATAAGGTTATAGCGCTTAGGTATAGACCAAGCAACCGGCTTCAGTCGAAAGGATGTTTATTTTTGTCCGAGTGTCGCAGTATGATGCAACCCTCACTCTAAGGAGTAGGTATTTCTTTAAACACTGAATAGATGCTCATTTGTGGTAAATGAATACTTTGATTCACACTTGCAATGTGTCAGGTATGTTAGATAGTTAGCTAAGTAATATATAGATAATTGCACCACAAGTTAAGAGTGATTCATGGGTCAAAGGAATCACTTACCAGCCGGTTGTTCATACACGTTATGTAAACACAGCTGACTGTAGAGTTGCGTGACATTCCTAAGGGTTAACTACTTCTTCCTTCAAGGAACCTTCGAGAAGCTTGATTCATAGATCGCTCTGGTGGCGAGTGCAGGAATTACTCTTACGGGCGTGTCTCAGCCGTGCCCTTATTCAGTCTTTTACTGGACCCTTAAGTCAGTGGTTCTCAACCTTGTTTGCCCCATGCACCCCTTTCACCATATGTCAGAATGTCATTCCCCCCTCCTTTCCAAGATTGTCTGCCTCAAAAAGTGCATTCCAAATAATATGCATATAATACTGAAAATCCTTTATTTTTTCCATATTAGTACACATACATTTACAATTTTACATGGATTATTTTTATAGTGGAGTTTTACAAATTAAATGCCAATTGAAAATGTTGATGGATTTATAAAACTTGAATAAAAGTAAAATAGTTTTTTTTTTATTTGTAATGAATTACTTAACAGACCAAACTGAAGCATAATGCAATAAACAAAAAGTTCAATAGAATACTAGGATATTGTAAATTTGTAATTAATTTTATTCAGATGAAGATTACAGTCAATGAGAAACTTGTGATTGTTTTTTCTTCGCCAATTCTGGGATACGCGGAGGAGTGCTTGAAAGGGCACAACGCAGGTCATTTTCTACCTCTAATCTACTACGTTGCTTCGTTGTAATTTGCAACAGAGTTGAAAAGCCTAACTCACAAAGATATGTCGACACAAACGGAAGCAATGCACGGATAGCTCTTTCTGCCACTTTTGGGTAGGAATCGCACATCAAGGGCCAAAATTCTGTGATTGATTTCTCATCGAACATATCTCTTGCTCCCGAATCAGTTCCCCCCCCCCCCCCGAAAACCTGAATTCCTCCCCTGGGGGGAATTCCCCTTCGTTGAGAACCCCTGCTCTAAGTCAAGATCTATACCTGGACCACCTCAGTTCGGCTTGTCTAACACACGCGGACTTTGAACATATATATATATATATATATGTTCAAAGTCCGCGTGTTATATGGACTAAAAATGAAGTATATACATATATATATATATATATATATATATATATATATATATATATATATATATATATATATATATATATATATATGCAAGTAAATCACTGTAGGTGCGCGTGATCTAGGTATATGCTGATAACCACAGGAAAAGAAGAAAACACGAAGTTCCCAAGCGCTTTCGTGTAATTCACATCTTCAGGGGTGAGTACAGACTAGAGAGAGAAATACAAATCAAAGTGTATATATACAGAGGAGGGTGAGACCAGGTCCACAATGGTCAGGTATTAGGTAATGACCCTACTAATCTTTAAATAGCACACAACGGTTGGTGGTCCGGTCAGATGGTCAGGTGACCTGAATTCCTCCCCTAGGGGGAATTCCCCTTCGTTGAGAACCCCTGCTCTAAGTCAAGATCTATACCTGGACCACCTCAGTTCGGCTTGTCTAACACAGAGCCCACCTCAGGTACTAGACGACCTATACTGAGAAAATTCACAGAACAGATCACGGAGCCAGTCTAATGAACTGTACTGTATTTGGACTTGTAAATATCACACTGTATATATATATATATATATATATATATATATATATATATATATATATATATATATATATATATATATATATATATATATATATATACTTCATTTTTAGTCCATATAACACGCGGACTTTGAACTTATATATATATATATATATGTTCAAAGTCCGCGTGTTACATGGACTAAAAATGAAGTATATATATATATATATATATATATATATATATATATATATATATATATATATATATATATATATATATATATATATATATATATGTATATGCAAGTAAATCACTGTAGGTGCGCGTGATCTAGGTATATGCTGATAACCACAAGAAAAGAAGAAAACACGAAGTTCCCAAGCGCTTTCGTGTAATTCACATCTTCAGGGGTGAGTACAGACTAGAGAGAGAAATACAAATCAAAGTGTATATATACAGAGGAGGGTGAGACCAGGTCCACAATGGTCAGGTATTAGGTAATGACCCTACTAATCTTTAAATAGCACACAACGGTTGGTGGTCCGGTCAGATGGTCAGGTGACCAGGCCTTCTCACCTGGTCACAAATCTTCATGATTACAAAATTGTCCAGCTTGTACATGCCGTTACTCAAATTCATGTTGAATGCTTCGGTATTTTTAATAAGACTAGATTCTATGATGTTCCTACTATCAATTGAATTACATGGTAATATTGAGGAGGCATTATCCCAGTCAATGCAATGGTTGTTATCCCTTAAATGAACAAACAGAGCATTGGATTCCTGGCCTGCTCCTAACACTGTATTTGTGTTGTTTAATTCTAGTTGCAAGATCTTTACCTGTCTGGCCTAAGTGGCCTTGTGGTTATCAGCATATATATATATATATATATATATAATATATATATATATATATATATATATATATATATATATATATATATATATATATATATATATATATACTAGTCTTGTGTATAATTTATCCCCTTTATTATGGACAACATGTGGAACCATAATTATCGACAGTCTGGGGAATTCTACTGATTAGGCAGCTGCATTTATGAAAAAAAACCCACCTTACCCTAAAAAAAATCCTACAAAAGGTTACTCAAGTGTTTAATAACATATCAAAAGTCTGCCAATTGTTACGAACCATGCCATCTATTGTCATGATCTACCTACAAAGCACCACGAGCAACGCCATCTAGGGACGAAACCAGAGTAAGACTAGTCTTAGTCACCACTCGGGGTTTCCCTTCTCTATATCCTGGTTGTTGCGTCACCTCCTCCAAGTCTTCCTCATCAGCTCCGGATCGAGGAGAGTTCAGTTCACTCTGGGAAGTGGCCACACTAGGATCACCTATCCTGGAAACCTAGGGCACAGTGACTACCTACCATCTTCTTCAATACTCAGCCTTACTCGTCAGACACCTCAGCACCGCACTTGAGTATTTTATGTTTCCTCCCACCTCCACTTGCTTCAGATTGTTTATGTTGTATAAATATGTATATACTGTTAAGCCAATGTTGCGTATGTTTAGGTTAAGTATGGTTAAGGGTAAATTATAGAAAGCTGAATAGTTTGTTAAGGAATTTATGGTACTTTATTATACACAACAAAAACTCGCAACCTTTGTCTACCCTTTTATAGTCAGATTGTCTTTGTTTATTTAAGTTTTTTTATTGTTGTTGCCTGTTGGGATCTGGGTAGACTTTTAACTATATTCTAAATCCCCAACTCGTAACACAATATTTGCCGCCGCTGGGCACTATCTGAAATCTGCATATTTCTATGTGCAAGAAATGTGCCAACTCGAGGCTAGACATCCTGATGTATATGACAAATTTTATAGGGGTTTCCATGTGATCCGTCGCAGCAACCAGTGCTGGGCAGGCCTTAGCTCTGACCTTGTGATCGAGCAGACACTGACGCGGTCCTTAAAGAGTAATGGAGGCTTGACTCATGGAAGTGGAATGACTGAAGAAATGAGCGCATTATGGACCATGTCCATACCCATCACATCTGAGTACAACAATGCCATGCAGGAATTCAATGACCTCACCTACACGACCAGCGAGCAACATCGAGAATCAACAGAAGCAAGGATGAAACGAGATCACTCTGACCTGGAAAAGATCAAGGTAAAACTGTCCACATGCATACCATTTCCTCCAGACCCATCTCTGAGAAACATCATTACTGGTTTAATTGCCAAAGAGGATGTGAATGTGCATGAGTATGAGACTGTTGGGAATGAGATTATTGAAAAAATGGTTAGAAAACCTGTTTTGGGGATCTCATTCAAACGGAAAGACCGGGCAAAAACCCTCGCACATCACCTATGCTCGTACTTTCTATCTTCACTTCATTCGTTCTGTAGTTGACGATCATAATCTCCATCTTGTGACTATTCCGCCTAAACAACTCAACAGCCTTGAGGAAGTGCAAAATGAAGCCATGCCCATCATCCTAGGTTGCCCAAAATCAACCAGAATTGTAAACATGAGGAAAGAGCTCGGATTGCCCTCCCTATCTGAGAGGATAGCTCTACTTAATTCCATGTTTTGTGTCAAAGTTTTGAAGAACAGTGGTTCTCAAACTACAGCTCAAACTGAGTTGATGTTCTATCTAAGTAATCCCGACCATCTCGCCAACCTTCCACAAAAGACTCTCTTTGGGGCGTGGCTTCATAAAAGTGTTGCAGATCTCTTGAAACTGAATGTCCCAATCACCCCAGACGAACCTATTAATGCCATTCCTCCTTGGCTTGATATATCAGTTCCTATTAATTACACTCCTGTTGGTAGTAAGCAAATGTTAAACACCGATGTGGTGAGATGTGTCACACTAGAAACTATTAACAGACACATAGAGAGTATTAAATCAAGTGAATGTTATGCTTTTACTGATGGTTCTGTGCAGACAAACACAGGTAGAACAGGCTGTGCAGTTGTAATATATAAAGAAAAAGAGATGATAGTGTCAAACAAACAAAGGCTGAACAACTGGGCCAGCACAACACAAACTGAACTAACTGGAATCTACTTAGCCACAGACTACCTCCAAAAAATGGAGGTGGGGTGATATTCTGTGACTCTCAAAGTGCTCTATGTCTAAAGTTGTATGTGATAGTAAAAGGAATGTGATAACTGCCAATGAGAACAACTTTCGTATCGAATTTGTGTGGATCCCGTCCCATGTTGGAATTTGGTATCATGACCGTGCTGATAGACTGGCCAATGAGGCATGTAAGAAAGAAAATGTTGACAGTGACCTTGGCCTGTCCAATGCTGTAATTAAAAACATTCAAGTCAGATTCATGAACTCTGATCTAGAAGAAGTGAGAAATGCAGAGAGACCTGACAGTTGTAGCATTAGTAAATATAACAAATTTTGTTACAAGAGGTACCGGTATGGCCAGCATAAGGACAGAACCAGACAATGTGATGTAGTCGTGGCCAGAATTTGGCTAGGATACAGACACATCTGGCAAGTTAGTAACGCTGTACCCATACCGGAACAGTCAGCATGTAAAATTTGTGATAAACCTTTAAAGCATACACTTGAACACTATATTATTGAATGTGACACTGTCAAAGACTTCAGGCCACCTGACTTATTGTATCTTGAACTATGTAATTACTTCATTGAATCAGGTGTGCTTGAGAACATTCTTGCTGTTTATCCCAAATTTGCTAGCCCACACTGATTAGTCTTCAATTAGAATATGACTCCAATGTATGTGATCCACTGACCAATATATACCTCTGTCCTGCATGGCGGTGAACAGTGGCATTACCCACATGAATCTGACCTATATATAGTGTCAATGAATATGATGCATTCTTTGTGTACGAACCTCTGTCCTGCATGGCAGTGAACAGTGACATTACCCATATGAATCTGACCGACATATATGTATGTATGTGTGTATATGTGTATGTCTGTGTGTATGTGTGCATATGTGTATATATGTGCATATGTATATGTGTATGTATATGTGTATATGTATGTACGTATATGTGTATGTGTGTGTGTACATATATGTATATGTACTGTCAATGAATATGATGCATCTCTTTGTGTACGAACCTCTGTCCTGCATGGCAGTGAACAGTGACATTACCCATATGAATCTGACCTCTATACATTTATAGCTGTTAATGAATATGATGTATTTCTTTGTGTATGAACCTCTGTCCTGCGTGGCAGTGAGAAGTGATACCACCCTCAGTGTCAAGACCTGACTGAATTACTCAGAATAGGCAAACTGTACTACAAGCTCTGCCAATAAATTTGTTAAACTTAAAAAAACGCACATGAAGTCCACCATCAAATTTGCCCATGGCCGAACCATTGATCCTGCTCTGCTGTTCCAAAGATTTCTGGTTCTGTCAAAAACCCGAGACCTTTCACTGGAAGATGGAATGAGCTATGAGCTCAGCTCATTCCCTACAGCCCTGTTTGAAGTCAAGGAAATCTTTCGTAAAGCTGACAAGCCCCAACTAGCACATGCAGTTGCTGAGTATTCAAGCAAGAAATCTAAAGAAGCTGTCATAGATTCTATCACACTAACTGAACATTATGTCCTTGACGGTGGTTCCCTGGTTCATCTCTTGCCGTGGAAAAAGGGTGACAGCTATGGTGCCATTGCACGGATGTATGCTAACTTTACCAAAGGCCATTATGGAAAAGCAACCGTAGTTTTTGATGGCTATAGTGAAGGTCCTTCCATCAAAGACAATACGCATCAGCGACGTGGGCAAAACACCCGCCCGATCATCAGCTTCAATGCAAAAACTGAGTTTGTTGGAAGAAAGGATGATTTCCTTTCCAGATCTTGCAACAAACAAGGACTTATTGATCTTGTAACTGAGGAACTACAGAAGAAGGGCTGCACTGTTATCAACGCATTAGAGGATGCAGACAATGGACATTGTCAAGGCTGCAATCAAGGCGTCACAATATCAGCTCACGACCTTGATAGCGGAGGATACAGACTTGCTCATTCTTCTCCTCTACTATGCTGAAGCAAAGAAAAATGGCCTCTATTTTCGTTCGGACAAGTCCACAGTTCCTAAGGTGTACAACATCAGTGTTAGCAAAAAGTCAGTGTTCTAGAAACTTGTGAATGGTGAATTGACCATTCAGACCTGTGCGAATGCGTTTCTGCTCCCAAATCAGGCAAACACTGTCATAGAGGACCTTGGAAGCAAGGCGATGGCAGTTCTGTTTGGTGGCAAGAGTACCGATTCACTTGCCTCTTTGCGCTACAACCTTTTGATCAAGAAAATTGTCTCTACCAAGTCATTTGTTACCTCAGAACGTCTCCCTCCTACCAAGTCCTCGACTAAATATCATAGCTTTAGAGTGTATTACCAGAACATGGTGTGGACTGGAAAGGAGAGTGGCATGAATGCAGTGGATTGGGGATGGAAACTGGAGGATAATCAGTTTGTGCCAGTTATGACCAAGAAAACTGCTGTGCCAGAAAGCCAACTGCAGATGTTCCACTGTAATTGCACAACTGCCTGCCGAACACTTTGTAGTTGCAGAGGATACGGACTACCATGCACACCCGCTTGTGGACCATGTCAAATTGAAAACTGTGAGAATCCACATTATCAACCTTTACAGGAGGAAGAGTGTGACTATGACTATTTGTAAACCTGGTTCAGATCAAAGGCATTTTTCAGAAATATATATTATGGGATTTGTTATAACTTTTTACCAGTAATCACTACACTATTTTAAATATGCTAAATGGTTTCCTAGATGCCCAAAACAAGGGGTCAGGCACCAGAATTACCTGTCTAGGATGAATAAAGATGGAGTCTGTAGGTTATGTATCTATGCTACTGTGCCGGGTAGCATTTATATATGTAATTACATGGCAACACTGCACGTGTTATGTGGCAACATTGCCCAGAGGCTGCCATATGGCTAGGCAGTCTCAGTATGACTCTGTGGGCCGTGCATGGCACACGCTAGTCACCACTTGTATTTCTCCTATCCATTAATAAATGGACTTCAGTGTTACCCGGTGTTTCCCTACCCATCACTTCCTTCTTCAGGGAACACTTGGAACCTTCATGGCGCAGTGAGTAGGATCTGCGGACTTACAAGTGTTGTGAACACTGCCGAGACCGTTACGACTGCCGGCGATGTGCGAGTCGACTAGTGTGTTGTGTTGTGTTGTGTTTCGCCGCGACGTGAAGTGTTGCGCCGTCACAGTGCGTTTTAGTGACGGTGGCAGTGTTAGTGCCAGTGTATTAGTGTGTCTAGAGCTGAGAGTTGAGAATTGGCCTGTTTTTTGTCGTACCCACGGAGCACGCAGGCGTGCAACCTCCTCGTGTGACATCTCGGGAGACACTAACGTTCTCACCTCCTTGGCTCTAGCCACCCACATCTGCTGTCTCAGACACATACACACACACACACACACGCACGCACGCACGCACTCACGGACAGAACAGTGGACTCTATGCGTTATTTCTGCCCTGTTTACGTCATATATGTGGTTCGAGCTGATGAGGCGCCACTTTATATACTAAATAGCGCAGTTCAAGCATACTAAGATGGACGGTAAGAAGGGACAACGTCAAGATGGGAGACACGACTCCCCACCACCATCCCCTCCACAGGGAACCGCCTCTCATCCTTCACCTCCAGCGATGGACATTGCCACAATTCTGTGGTGGATGGACGACAGGGACGAGAGATGCAGAGAGATGGAATTTCAGAGGGAGGAGATACGAAGAGAGGAGAAAAAGGCGCGTTTTGATGCACTATTGGCGACCCTGGCGCTAACCCACCCTCCCTCACTCGCAGGTCTTCAGTGACAGATGTGCTCGACCTTTCACAGCAGCATGTTAAAGGTCGGAATAACGAGGCTTTGCGTCGCCGCGCCTTCACCAGCCTTCAAGCAGGCGGAGAAGGAATCCTTTGACGACTTTTTTGTACGTTTGAAGAGTTTGTCGGAGGAGATCGACGTCTGCAAGGCGCACAGCCGGAAATGTGAGGAAGCCTGGATCAAGCACGGGATTTTGACATGTGTCAGGCAAGAAGAGTTGGTGCAGCAACTTATTCCCCTGGACGCTTCCTCCACATTCCAGGTGGTAGCGACTGATTGTCGGTCATACGAGGCCACCAAATCCGCCACCTCTGCCTTACGGGCCCCACCTGCTGTAAGAGCTATCTCACAGTAAAAGAAGGGTAAAAAGGCGACCAACAACGTGAAGGCTGCCGCACATTCTTCCACGCCTCTGCCTAGTGCTTCCTGTGGCAGCTGTGGAAAGCAGCATGGCCCCAGGACATGCCCGGCCGCAGACGCACTGTGTTGTGGATGTGACCATAAGGGCCACTGGTCTAACACAGACAGGTGCCCTGCACGAGGCCACAAGTGTCAGGCCTGCGGTGGCTATGGACACTACGACAAGTGCTGCCACCAACCCAAGCCCAAAAGCCCGAGACAAGGAGGAAAGCAGCGCACTTCCCTCGGGGTGGTTCGCACGCATCCTCCTTCAGATGGCACACGCAGCCCCAAGCAGCAGCTGAGTCACATCAGGAGGGTGGAATCGACCACACGCCCCAGGGCTACCCTTTCCCCTACCATCCGCGTCGCCGTCACACACGGTGATGTGTCGGGTCACATCGAGGTGATACCGGACACCGGCGCTGATACTAAGGTGATAGGCCTGAAGCACCTCCAGAAACTGGGCCTCACCAATCGTGACCTGGGACCACCGCCGCAGCTGCAGTACTACAATGCGGACAGTTCCCAGATGCCGGACGCTGTGGGCTCCTTTCAAGCGGAGATCGCCTACGGCGACAGGTCGTGTCACGGATGGACCGACGTGCAGCCTACTCTCGCTACACTCTTGTTGTCGTGGGAGCACTGCAAGGAGTTAGGTGTAGTGTCCAGAGACTTTCCTGAGCAGATCCCAGCTGCTCGGTAGACCGCCAGCAGGGTGCGTGAATCAAGGAGCGACGCGCCTGGCGCTACCGCACAGAGCTGCACGGAACCTGCGTCCACTCCCGCCCCGTCTCCACCCAAGTCATGGCTGCTTCCTCTTCACAGCGTGACGTCTCCTTCAGCCGCAAGGGCCTACTTCCTGAAGGAGTACTCGGATGTGCTGGTGACGAAGGACGCCCTACGGACCGCGCCACTGAAGGCTATGGCGGTCCGCCTATGAGGATACACCTGTGGGAAGATGCGCAGCCGTTTGCCATACACACTCCCCGGTTGATCCCTCTCGCCTTCAGGGATTCAGTCAAGAAGGAACTGGATTCCATGGTGGCCCAGGGTGTCATCGTACCCGTTGGTGACGACCCGTCCCCTTGGTGCCACCCTCTAGTCGCTGTGGCTAAGACTAACGGTGGAGTGCGGATTACTACCGACTTGTCTAAGCTTAACAGCCAGGTGTCCCGTCCCATCCACCCTTCACCCACACCTTTTGCAGCTATACGGAGTGTGGACCCGAAGGTACAGCACTTCTCGACAATAGACGCCCTCTGTGGTTACTGGCAGATCCCACTGAAGAAGGAGGATCAGCCACTGACCACTTTCATCACGTCTTACGGACGCTTCCTCTACTGCCGTGGCCCTATGGGATTCGCCGCTACGGGGGACGCCTTCTGTCTCCGTGGTGACATGGCACTTCAAGGCGTGACCAAGTGCGTGAAGGTAGTGGATGACTTCCTCCTCTACGATGAGGACTACCTGACGCATCTTCGCTATATCGAGGAGGTACTGACCAGGTGTAGGACGCAGTCACATAGCATCACTCTGAATGCCGAGAAATTCGTCTTGGCCGCACCTGCTGTCTTTCTGCGGCTACCGACTCTCAAGGGATGGCATTGCTGTGGACCGGGAGAAAGTTCGCGCCATAGCGGACTTTGCCAAACCTGCCAACCTTACGGATCTCAGGTCTTTCATGGGCTTGGTGAACCAGCTGGCAGAATTTTCTCCTGACGTCTCCGCCGCTGCCGGGCCTCTCCGCCCCCTGATGAGCCTCAAGAGGACTTTCACGTGGACACCTGACCACGACCTCGCCCTTCATAAGGTGAAGGAGGCCCTGTCAAGTCCACCTATCCTCGCTACTTTCGACCCAGCGCTCCCCACCGTCCTCCAGACAGACACCTCGCGCCTGTACGGGGTTGGTTACGCCCTTCTCCAGGATCACGGTGGAGGAAAGTACCGGTTCGCACAGTGTGGCTCTCGCTTCCTCACCGGTTCTGAGTCTCTCTATGCTACCATCGAGCTGGAGCTGCTGGCAGTGGTATGGGCCTTATCGAAGTGCAAGTTTTACTTGATTGGCCTACAGCACTTCGACCTCATCACAGACCACAGGCCCTTGGTCCCCATTCTTAACCACTATTCGCTGGACGCCATCGAGAATCCCCGCCTCCAGCGCCTGAAGGAGAAGATTTTGGCCTTCGTCTTCACCACGGCTTGGCGCGCAGGTAAGGAGTTGTGCTCAGCACCGAGGCCGGTTTCTCCGTCAGCAACATCGTCACTTTGCAGGCCGTACAGTCCCTCGCCAGTACCCAGGCCTCAGTGTCGCCACCCGACAGCGATCTGGCCCTTGAGGAACTACGGACCGCGGCACGCAACGACCCCTCCTACACTCAGCTCTTGGAGAGTGTGAGGACTGGGTTCCCTCGCGACCGTTTTGACCTCCACAACGTCCTACGCCCATATTGGAAGATACGTGAGGACCTCTACGCAGATGGGGACCTCGTCCTGTACGGTGCCCGTGTGGTCGTCCCTGCAGCTCTCCTTCATCCCGTTCTGGCCCGCTTACACGACAGCCATCGTGGAGCAGAGGCCACCAAGCGGCGCCCAAGGCAGGCTGTGTACTGGCCCGGCATTGAAGCGGATATCGTCAATACGATCCGTGCCTGTGAGCCGTGCCAGATCATGCAGCCCAGTCAACGGCAGGAACCCCTCTTGTGCGACGACGAATCCACCAGACCCTTCGAGTCCGTGTCGGCTCATTTCTTCAGCACAGCTGAGAAACATTTCCTAGTCGTCGCCGACCGACTCTCTGGCTGGCCTGTAGTGGTTATCTGTGGCTCGGACACGACGTCCGCGGCCACCATTCGCCACTTCCGGCACCTCTTTCGTGACCTGGGCGTCCCCGTACGGCTGCGGACGGACAGTGGGCCACAGTTCATCAGCCGGGACTTCTCAGGATTCCTGGAGCGTTGGGGAGTCCGCCCCATCGTGTCAACACCCCACTACCCACAGTCAAACGTCCATGCTGAGGCTGCGGTCAAGACACTCAAGTACCTCATCCTCAAGGTGGCCCCTTCAGGCAACATAGACTGTGAGGCGTTTTACAAAGGACTCCTGGAGTTACGTAATACTCCCACCCACACAGGACGCTCCCCTGCCCAGATCCTGTATGGTCACCCTCTCCGCTCTTGCGTTCCTGCACACACCAAGGCCTTCGCGAAGGAGTGGCAGACTAGAGTCGAGAGCTGCGACCGCCGCGCCGCTACATGTGCCCAGGAGCCAAGGCTCGGTATGACGACCGTGCCCGCCCTCTTCAGCCGCTGAAGATTGGTGCCCTTGTCCGCGTCCAGGACCCGACGACGACACGTTGGGACAAGGTGGACATAGTGATGGGCGTCGGCCGGTCGCGGGACTACAAGGTCAGGATGCTGAGCGGCCGTGTCTGGTGGAGGAACAGCCGCTTCCTCAGGCCAGTCTCACCCCCTGCTGCTGGCCCCCTGTCCGAGGACGAGTCCCCTACTCCTCACGAGGATCCGCCCCACAGTGCACCTCGACGCTCGAAGAGACTTAGGACTAAGAAGTCCGCTCAAGACAAAGACTATGAGCGTGAGGGGGGGAGGGAAATGTAGGTTATGTATCTATGCTACTGTGCCGAGTAGCATTTATTTCTGTATTTACGTGGCACACTGCACGTGTTATGTGGCAACATTGCCCCGAGGCTGCCATATGGCAAGGCAGTCTCAGTCTGACTCTGTGGGCCGTGCATGGCACAGGCTAGTCACCACTTGTATTTCTCCTATCAGTTAATAAATGGACTTCAGTGTTACCCGGTGTTTCCCTACCCATCACTGCCTTCTTCAGGGAACACTTGGAACCTTCAGAGTCATTGGCATTTTCATAGTTTGGTGGCCATATTTGTCCGCCATCTTGGATTTTGTAATTATGTAATCACTTCACTATTATTTTAAATATGCTAACTGGATTCCTAGACCCCCAAAACATGGGGTTAGACAACGAAATTACTTGTCTAAGATGAATTAGAAAGAGTAATGGGCATTTTAAAGTTTGGCGGCCATATTGGTCCTCCATCTTAAATTATGCAATTATATAATGACTTCACTATAATTTAGATATGCTAATTGGATTCCTAGATCCCCAAAACATGGGGTTAGGCACCAAAATTACTTGTCTAGGATGAATAATGAAGGAGTAACGGGCAGTTTAAGGATCTGGTGGCTAACTTCGACGTCATCTTGAAAATTAGACCTTTCTCGTGGTCGGACTGTGGTAGACTTTTGATGTTATTAAGCACACCTGATACTACAATAAACAGTTGAGAAACCTTTTGTAGGAATTTTTTGGGGGTCAAACCATATTTTCAACCGACTAGATATCAATGGGACCTTAACCAACTAGAAGCAAATTAATATTTATTGACACTATACTGACGAGTCTCACTCCTCACAGGCCTACAAGCCATAGGCCTCCATGTTGTTGTGCTGCTATGTTCCTGGAGGGTGGTTGTTGTGCTGTGTTACTGGTGAGTTGTTGCATTGCTGTGTTCGTGATGTGTTGTTGTGTTGCTGTGTTCTTGGTGTGTTGTTGTGGTATTATGTTCCTGGTGTGTTGTTGCGTTGCTGTGCTCCTACTGTGCTGTTGCGTTCCTGTGTTCCTGGTGTGTTGTTGCGTTGATGTGTTCCTAGTGTGCTGTTCTGTTGCTGTTGTTCTGCTATGTTGTTGTGTTGCTGTGTTACTACGGTGTTGGTGAGCTGTTGTGTTTCTGCTGTATTGTTGTATTGTAGTATTCTGGCTTTATTGTTGTGTGGCAGTGTTACTTTTGTGTTGTTTTGGTGCTTTGTCCCTGCTGTGTTGTTGTGTTGCTGTTTTTCTGCCGTGCTTTGCGTTGCTGTGTTCCTGCTGTGTTTTTGTGGTGCGAAGTTCCTGCTGTGTTGATTGTGTTCCTGCTTTGTTTTGTGTTGTTGTGTTTCTGCTGTGTTGTGGTGTTGCTGTGTTCCTGTAGCTTTATTGTGTTGCTGTATTCCTGGTGTGTTGTTGTGCTGCTGTGTTAATAATGTGTTGTTGTGTTGATGTGTTCCTAGTGTGTTGCTGTGTCCCTGGTGTAATTTCCCGTGCTGTGTTTCTACTATGTTACTCTGGTGCTGTGTTCCTGATGTGTTATTGTGTTGCTGTGTTCCTAGTGCGTTGTTGTGTTGCTGTGTTCCTAGTGTGTTGTTGTTGTGTTGCTGAGTTGCTGTGTTGTTGTGGTGCCGTGGTCCTGCTGTGTTGTTGTGGTGCTAAGTTACTAGTGTGTTGTTGTGTTGCCATGGTCCTGCTGTGTTGTTTTGTTGCTAAGCTCTTGCTATGTTGTTTTGTTGCTAAGCTCTTGCTGTGTTGATGTGCTGCTAAGTTCCTGGTGTGTTGTTGTGTTCCTGTTGTGTTGTTGTGATGCTGAGTACTTGGTGTTTTGTTGTGTTGCTGTGTTCCTGGTTTGTTGTTGTGCTGTTGTGTTCCTGCTGTGTTGCTTTGTTCCTGGTGTGTTGTTGTGGTGCAGTGTTCTTGGTGTGTTGTTGTGTTGCTGTGTTGCTGTGTTCCTGTTGTGTTGCTGGGTTCCTACTATGTTGTTGTGGTGCTAAGTTCCTGGTGTGTTGTTGTGTTCCTGCTGTGTTGTTTTGTTGCTAAGTTCCTGCTGTGTTGTTGTGTTCCTGCTGTGTTGTTTTGTTGCTAAGTTCCTGCTGTGTTGTTGTGGTGCTGTGTTCCTGGAGTATTGTTGCATTGTTGTATTTCTGGGGTGTGTTTCTAGTGTGTTAATGTGTTATTGTGATCCTGGTTTGTTGTTGTGTGGTTGTGTTTCTGGTGGGTTGTAGTGGTCCTGTGTTACTCGTGTTTTGTTTCGTTGCTGTGTTCCTGGTGTGTTGTTGCTTTGCAGTATTCCTGGTGTGGTGTTGTGGCTGCAGTGTTCATGGTGAGTTGTTGCGTTGCAGTATACCGGGTGTATTGTTGTGGTATTGTGTTCCTCGTGTGTTATAATGGTGCTTCTGTTCCTTGTGTGTTGTGTTGCTCTGTTCCTACTGTGCTGTTCTGTTGCTGTGGTTCTGCTATGTTGTTGTGTTACTACGGTCTTGGTGTGTTGTTGTGTTTATGCTGTATTGTTGTATTGCAGTATTCTGGCCTTGTTGTTGTGTGACAATGTTACTTGTGCATTGTTATGGTGCTGTGTTCCTGCTGTGTTGTTGTGGTGAGAAGTTCCTGTTGTGTTGTTGCATCTCTGATTTCCTACTGTATTTTTGTGGTGCTGTGCTAATACTGAGTTGCTGGGTTCCAGGTGTGTTGTTGCGTTGCTGTGTTTCTGGTGTGTGTTTCTAGTGTGCTGTTGTTTTGCTGTGTTCCTGGTGCGTTGTTGCGTTGTTGTATTCTTGGTGTGCTTTTGTGTTGCTGTGGTGTTGTGGCGCTAAGTTCATGCTGTGTTTTTGTGTTGCTGTGTTCCTGCTGTGTTGCTGTGTGGCAGTGTTCCTGCTGTGTTGTTGTGGAACTAAGTTCTTGCAGTTTTATTGTGTTGCTGAATTACTACTCAGTTGTTGTGTTTCTGTGTTCCAGTTGTGTTGTTATGTTTCTGTGTTCCTGCTGTTCTGCTCTGGTGATAAGTTCCTAATGTGTTTTTGTGGTGCTGTGTTTGTGATAGCTGTTTTGGTATCACATTAATTGTTTTAATGAAGGCAGCTGCATTTACAAGGTTCTTTGTAAGGAATGTAATATGTTCTACTTAGGCCAGACAGGTAACGATCTTATAATTCGACTTAAACAGCATAAATATAGTGTTAGGACAGGCCAGGAATCCAAAGCTTTGTTCATTCATATGAGAGATAATAAGCATTGCATTGACTGGGATAATGCCTCCTCAATATTACCTTGTAATTCAATTGATAGTAGGAACATCATAGAATCTAGTCTTATTAAACATTAGGGTGTGTCAATTTAGGGGGTGAACTGGCTAAATTGAAAATCGAGTAATTTGGTAGCAATTTATTGTAGTCTTTAAGCATGCAAAACAATATTCTGGCATAAATTTTTTTTTATAATAAGTCCTACCTACATCAAATGGATTTTTAAATGTACATATTTGTGAATTTATAACATAACCAGCGTTTGCACACATGTTACTGTTTCAAGTTTCAAATTATTATATTTTATTATCCGTAGTCTATTTGAAAGTAACCAATGCCTTCATACTCTCTTTGCTTTGGTTTCTTGTCATCAGTAGTCTGCTTGCTATTTGTGCTTTGATGTAACCTTCTCGCCTCTCGTGGCTGTAAACATGGCCCGCTGCTTCTGTGACCATTTTCACACATCTCTCCACACTTTGAGTGTGGGAAGGCCACTTCGGCACCTGCATTGGAGTCTCTTTAAGGTTTCTCAATTCTTGGCTAGTTAGACTTGTTGTCAATGGTGGCTCTAAGACTTCCAAACTCAAGTCAACCAATTCTGACAATTTGGTGGCATTGACGTTTATTGGGGGAACTTTTCTTGAATGAAACGAACAGTCTCCCAACTGGTCGTCATCTATTAGCGTTCCTCTAATCTTTAGAATGACTTCTACAGCCTCGGTTCGGAGATTGGTACATTGACTGCAAAGCATTGCTTGCAAAACTGCTTCTGATCGAGCATACCAAGCGGACCTTCTTGCCACAGGTAACACGATGTCCCTCACTACCTTCCTCTGTGTTCTTACTAGCTGCAATTGAAACAAAAGGTGATTGGGCCCATCCACCCACATAGGATTAAGTTTCACACTAAACCACTGGGGAAGATAAACTCCAATAATAAATTCAACAATTAACCTCAAATTCTTCAGCACTTTGCCCTTCAATTCGTGTTTGGAAATCCAAATCCTGCAGAAACGAAGAGCTGTAGTTAACCAACGGCTGTGACTGACAGGTCCAATCTCCAAGAGAGTCAATGACTGAGGCACTTCTCCTGATCTTATTGCTTGGGCAATACGATAAGCATAGGATTGATCTGTGCTGAGATCTTTGATGACTCCTTCAGACAACGCCGGAAGGGGAGGGCCAACTTCGACCTTTGGAAAGGTTGTATTTATTTCTAGTTGTGTTGCTTCATCCAGCATGATGCCAAGGGGACCTGACCACTTGTTGTTGCTCTTTGTAGGACCATCAAGTTCCTGGATGAGATGACGAAGAGGTAGCTCGCCTGTATGTAAATCACATACAATCCAAACAAGTCTTCTTCCTAGTTTTTTCTCTAAATGCGTCATTACACCCCCCTGCCATCCGGTGTTCACTGCAGTTGAATCTCCACCAACAGCCTGCAGTGAACTGCCAAGTCCTCTCTCCTGAACCCAACATAAAATATGATCAGCAATGACCTCTGCATGTTTCTTCCCTTCTACTTCAGTTTCGGGAGCAAAGCGAAACAAAAACCGACCACCAGGCTCAGAACAGACAGAGTAGTGTTCTTCTTTGATGAGACCTGGAAACTTTCTGTTCACTCCCTCTACTTCTAGCAAAACTTTTGTGTCATCTATTCTTCCATCAAACAAAAGACAGGAGAGCCCTCCCTCGCTTAAATCTTTTTCATGCTGATCAGATATTTCCTTCATTATTTTTTCTTGTGCTCTTCTAATTTTATTATGATCTATCACCAAAGATACATCCTCTCGGCTGATGAGGCCTGCATCTATCCAAGCGGCAGTTGCAATTTTTGCAGCCTCACGAAGTCCAGCATGGTGGCGAATACTAGCTAAAGCAATGTTTGAAATATTTCTTGTGTTGTATTTCATTTTCTTTGGTAAAGGTTCAGATGGCTCTTTGGAACTATCATCTGATGTTGCTTCCTGTTCATCAGAAGAACTATCAAAGAAGTGATAAACATCTTGACACAGCTCTTCCTCTCTTTGGATGGCTTCTTCACTCTTCATTTTCTTCTTTTGTTCCCTCTCTCGGATTTGTTCTCTCTTCTTGGCATTAGCAATCTGCTTCTTTGTTTCTGAATAATCTATTGAACCCATTTGCATACTTCCTTGGCCTTCTGCCTTTGTCCTCTGTGCCTTTATAAATTCAAGCTCTAAAACAGGGATCTTCTTTTCACGAGGACAATCACAATCAATGTGGGAATTATTTTCTCTCTTACCTGAGTGAGAACAGTTGGATTCAGAACATAATTGTATGGAGAACTTGCAGGTCAAAATGTCAAACAGAGTATCAAGTGTGTGCAGAAATTCATTTTTCCTGGCCAAGTTTCCTTTACCAAGTGATGTTTCAACTGCTTTGTGCCATAATTTCGTTTGTTTTAGCTCAATAGTTCGACACTGATTAATCACAGGTGGTTTGAATAGTGCATTAGCTTTTGTCCATTGATGCAGAAGAGGGACTATCATGTCATTTATGAGTTCTTTATCTGTATAGTTCCTTCTGTCCTTTGCATTTTTTTCTCGAAGGAGTAACCCTAATCTTAGCATGTCTCTCACTGTTGGAAGTTCTGATACAGGAAGCTCCTTCCCTTTACCAACTAGCAGGCTCAAGTGGTTTGACAACTGACTTCTTGTCTTCAATTTTGACATCTTCACACTATCTGACAAATAGAAAAATATTTCAATGTTTCATAATTCAATTGTTGTTTCAAAAAATATCAATTTGTTTATCAAAAATGCTGTAACAGAAATAACATAATAATTTCTTAGAACATAATGTTTTATACAATGATATAAGTAACTGCGACAATCAATATGCCCTACTTACAATAATTAAAATGTAGAATTCGTCTGGTAGAGTAGGTGCAAGTGCAATGAGAGCAAACCACCGTCTATGATATCTAGAAGGAGAGTGAGCCGGGCGCCTTATCCTCACGCTTGGTACAAGTCAAAACAAGAATTAAACTGTCCCACACGGAGAGCCTGTTCATGTTCATGTTCTGACATGCATATTGTACACAAGCTATAGAACCATAAAATACTCCATAATCCATATGCTTACATGAGATTAGTTAATATCAAGTGAATAATTCTAATCAAGTCTCATTAATTTGTTGAAATACTGATATTTGAAACTTTAAGGTATAATTGATGTAGGTGAGGGTTATTTCAATTCATTTTTGTTTGCTAATCTCAAGTTTAGACATAAAGAGGCACAATATTTTGACTACCAAATTTGATTTTTAACATGTTGACAAAATTGACACACCCTATTAAACATACCGAAGCATTCAATATGAATTTGAGTAATGGCATGTACAAACTGGACAATTTTGTAATTAAGAAGATTTGTAACCAGGTGAGAAGGTCGGGTCACCTTACCATCTGACCTGACCCCCAACCGTTGTGTGCTATTTAAAGATTAGTAGGGTCATAACCTAATACCTGACCATTGTGGACCTGGTCTCACCCTCCTCTGTATATATACACCTTGGTTTGTATTTCTCTTTAGTCTGTACTCACCCCTGAAGATGTGAATTACACGAAAGCGCTTGGGAACTTCGTGTTTTCTTCTTTCCTTGTGGGGGTAGCCCACCCGGGTATAGGTCACTTACCCACATCGGAGCCTGGGGGGGGCGAAAATGTAATAATGATAATCATAATTTATAGTAATTAAAATTTATAATAAAAAGTAAAATAAAATAATAATGATAACAATAATAATAATAACAACATTGTAATAATGATAATAATAAAGAAATACAAAGCAGTACAAGAAAAAATATCATTAGTGAGAAACGCTATATGTATGTATTGCTGTCAATAGTAAGAGAAACAATCGAAAACCTGCAATTGTGTGTAAATGGGGCAGAAAGTCAGATCAGCAACCTGGAACTTGTTCACAATTTTCGTGATGCCATATAGCAGCAGGGTCTACCATTAGACAATACAATATGCTTCCACTATCTTTCCAGGCGTACTATCTACAAGCTAAACTGTTGCATCTTGCATATGCTTTTTCAATGGCTTTCGGAAAGTTTTCTTGGAAACTATTGTGTACCTAGAGGACATTTTCCTATAACAAAATGCGTGGCCGGACAGATGGCCGAAGGACATTTGGCCGACGAACTTTTCATCCACAGACATTTGACCGAACGGACATTTGGGCGAATGGACATGTGGCCTTTTTAATTTGTTTGTTATTTTTCTTTCTTCTTTGCAATGTATTTGCTTTATAAAACACAGGATAAGAAGATGACATAATTGCAATGTAATACATTTGCATGATAAAAATTATTTTTTTGCACATTTGTATAGGTTAGGTTAGGTTAGGTTTGGCTATTTGTCCATTCGGCCATGTGTCCATTCGGCTAAATGTCTGTTCGGTCATATGTCAGTCAGTGAAATGTCCATCGGCCAAACGTCTGTCGGTCAAGTGACCGGGAGCCACAAAATATCATAGCAGTCAAGGAAATGATAAATATTATGGTAGGTATGATGAAACCAGGTAGGATTACTCCAGAAGATAAATACAAGGGAAGGGAATCCTGTAATGCAGGAAACTATGTTTCATTAATGTAAGAGAGAAATTTAAGCGTATCAGAGACAATATGAAGGCTGCTGAAATTGATATTCAGAAAAAAGGGTACGGGTACAAGTTCAGAAGTAATGTTTTATGCAATTGCAAGATGATAGTAAGTAGGCAAGGTTGTGATTGCATTAATGCTGAGCTCACAATAGTCTGGTGCTATATGATAACCTTCTACTACTAAATGTTTACCTACACCCTGGCATGTGAATATTACACTTGTTTGCTTTGTGAAATAAAAATATTGCACATTATTGACATGTGCGTGAAACACTAACCTGTGAGTTATTGGAGTATATTCACATTGCTGCAGAGTTGTAGAAGCATTAGTTTGTACTATAGCTAATTCACAAGTAGCTTCTGCAGCCTGGGTGAATGCGAAAGCATAAGCAAGACATACAGTACATGTAAGTGTACTGTAAGTATGCTGACTTACAAAGATTTAGGACCAAAAGATCGTCATTCGCCTTCAATGGAAATGGTTCCAAATGCCATGCATTAAACTTCTTCCGTGATTTTAGTGGAATGTGTATAGTATTTCCTCATGCCTTAAGGGGCATTAGTATTCCACGTTGTGCTCTTGAAAGATAGGTGTTAGATGATAATCACTTAAAACTATATGTAAACCGCAATAAGATGATCAACCGGCAAAAGTTGTGCATCTACACGACCTAAACCTGCATTCACTAAATCAGCAATGAGCCTTTAATTGGCAACTATGAGAGCTTACACAGAGGCTTCAGTTGCATGCATATATTCTGTAAAACAGAGTAGCCATTCTAGTGTAGGCACTGACCGTGTGAATCCTTGGAAAATACGTGTGATTTGATTAGTTTCGTCAACAATAGCATTCATCTGAGAGTTCAGAATCTGTACTGCTTTGTAGGACTGCGCAATGGCCCTATTCTGTTTCATGACCGCATCTGAAACTGCGTTTATTCGTATCCTTAGTTTATCTACATCTTCTGCAGTTGCCGTGCCAAAAAGGGTGTTTACTCATTAACCTAACAAAATTAAATAGGCCACGTTTTTGACGCCGATGAAAGTGCACATTCTTCCCGATGTCTTCAGGAGACGTAGGTAGCTTTCCCTCGAAGTTCATTACGTGCTTGGGTACACTCTTCATACGGGCGTTTTAAAGTGAGACGGTATATCGAAGGGTTGTAGAGATGGTAGACTGTTGTTCGAGATCTTGCAGGGTGTGCATAGCTGTTTCAATGTGGACTGCTAATGACCTCAGGTGCACAGGTATGCGCACTAATCCATGGAGCTGGTACTTGATAATTACGACGTCTTCCATTGCAAATACTTTGCCCAGTTGGGCAACTAAAGCTCCTGGTTTGATGATGTCTGCTGGGGATGCGGCTGCTGCTACAACACTCCATTCCAACAGGAGTAGCGGTATCCAAGCCATGCTTGAAAGGGGCGAGGATATCTAATTAATGTGTCTTGTTTGCTGATCGTAGTTTTTGAAGATACATATTGTCTATTGTTGTGTCGTGTTGAGCAACTTTCATAGTAGAAGTAGGATCTAATTGACTGAAATTAGGGGTCCCTACTAAGTCTCTGCTGACTTTTTTTATTCTATCTACATGAACTATGTCTGTGACGTTTGTCGTTGGCTCAGCTTCTGGAAATTTGTTTCCATGTTCTTTCGCTTTAATCAGGTATGGACCTGTGAATTTAGGCGAAAGTTTTTACATGCGGTCTGGCGCTTTTATCATTACTACGTCACCTATTTCTAGAGTTACAAGCTTAGCGTTTTTCCATTGCTTGCAGATCATTTCAGCTCGTGAGATTGCTAATTGTTTTCGTCCTTTCCCATTGATGCTTGTGAAAACACTGATATGCTTCTTGGCATCGTCATCCATGTCGTACAAAGATTGTGGGGTTCCTGCGAGATGATCATTGGGCAAGCGTTTATGGGTACCATTGATTATGTGGTATAGCTATTGATAGATCCATTGATGGTCGCTGCTACTTGTGGAAGCCAGTCCTCCCAGGAAATGTGCATTGGATTCACCACGTGTCGGAGAATCTCAAGAATTTTACGATTTGTACGCTCGACCAACCCATTTGAGCATGGATGGTAGGCAGTTGTGAAGGTTTCTCTAGGGATCGAAAAGGCATAGATGAGATGAGTGACTAACGCATGAGGCACTGCTTCGGCAGATTTTTTTCTGCAATGGTGCTATTCCCACAAATTTGGAGAAGTGGTTAATGCACACAAGTATGTAATTAAAGCCTTGGTGGCTTCTTTGGTAGATGCAATAAATCGATTTCAACTATATCCCATTAACGTTCAGGCATCGGGTATTCTAAGATTGAAGCTGGACCCATCGTTGTCACCTTGTGTTTGCACTAGATAAACACTTCGTAATATGATTGCTCGATGTCGGTCCTCATAGTTTTTCAAAAAAAGAAAAATCTAATTTCTGTTAGACATCTTTCTCGCCTCGGATGCCCAGCTTGGCATGCATCATGGAAAAGGGTGAGAATATTTTCCGTTGGTGATGTAGGAATAACATTTTCAGAGATTGACTCTTGTTGTATCATTATTGGGCGATACAGTATGTCATGACATAGCTCAAACTGTGAGAGTGGTAGAGGTAGTTTTGGCAAATCTACCTCGTCTCCCAATATTCTTAAGCATAGATTACCTTGGACCACAGTGGAACCTGTAGTTTTTCCGCCCTTAGCTGTGATAGGGCGAACGTAGGTAGTGGCATGAAAGGAGCTATGTGTCTGGATAGCGAATCAGCTACCACGTTCGCAAAACCTGACAAATACTTGAAACCGGGTGCAAACTCCTGTATGGTAAGATACTAGCGCGCACGACGTCCTGATAAGTTTTTCCCATGAAATAATTCTGTCGCGGCTATATAATCTGTGTGGACTGTGATCGAATATCCAAAAATTTTATCCCTAAAATGCTTGAGAGCCCACACTGCAGCTAATGTTTCCAAGTGAGTAGCTGAATAACGTGTTTTAACATCGTTGGGGGTATGCACCACTTTCCCCGATGATTCGTTTGCATGAGCACAGCCCCTAGCCCTAAGCCGAAGGCATCGGTGCACACGGAAAATCGTCTAGCGGTAGCCCGAATAAAATGGCAAGTGCGTGACACGCGGTGAAAGGGTTAAGGGCATTAAACTGTCTTCTTGTTCTTTGTTCCACTTGTACGCTACGTCTTTTTTTAGGTTATCTAGTCAGTGGTGAGGCTAACTTGGTATAGCGTTCAATGAAAGAACGATAGTATTCCGATAATCCCAGAAAACTACGAAGTTGATCTGCATTCTTGGGACAAGCAAATTGCTTTACTGCCTTTACCTTACAATCTACGGCATGTACAGTATATCGTTGCCATCCACTATGTGTCCTAGAAATTGGATTCTGGGTTTAAGAAATTCACATTTGGAAAGTTTCACTCTCAATCCAGCTATTTGTAGCTTTGTGAAGACATTTCGTAGTTTCTTTAAATGGCTTTGCAATTCTTTGCTTACTATGATAAGAACATCTAGATAAGCATAGACTGTGTGACCTATCATTCCAACAAACAAGGTATTTATCTTTCTTTGGAATGTTAACGGCGCATTCCTCAAGCAAAATAGCATTCACAAGAATTCGACATGTCCCATTAGTGTACTGAACGCAGTTACCTCGTGGGATTCCTTAAGTACGGGAATTTGCCAGTACCCGCTAAGCAAATCTAGGTTACTGAAGATGGTGTTGTCCTTTCCTAGAGACTGTAATAAGTAAGGACAAGCATTGGGAACCTGTTTGGTACTGTTGCTTGGTTGCCTCGTCGAAGAACTATTAATGGTTTTCATCCTCCATCTTTCTTGGGAAATAGGAACAGAGGTGACTTCCATGGTTACGTGGAAGGTTGGATTACCTTTTGTTACACCAGTTTTTGTACCATTTGTTCGACTACAGCCCTTTGGCTGTGGGGTAGCCAATATGCTGGTATGTAGATCGGGTAAGTGCCCGGCTTGAGTGGAATGTGATGGGTTGTTTTACCTAGGGGCTCTCCAGGTAACGCTATGATTTCCTTGAACTCGGCTACTAATTTTAATAGATCACGTTTACCGGCAGATGTGGAACTATAAACTCTACTTCGATAGGTGACTTTTCGGTCAGTTCCGCCTTGTGTTTCACTAGCTATTGGCAATTCTACTGGTTCTGCGACGACTGCTTTGTCGTAAACAAGGAAATTTCCCTAACAACATCCTTGGATTAAGGTTATAGGTCCCCCAGTTCTTTTGAGAGCAAGGACATCTGTGAGACGACCTGACCTGAATGTGCTTAAGGTAGATTCCAGTGACAAGCATTTCACTCGTCCACTTTCACTCAGACACACAACATCTGTTCCTTCACTCACATTTGGCAATCGTTGTATATCAGTTGACACAGCAGGCGTTAAAATCCAGTTCTTGCCGCTTTCATCCCAATGCCCTTTAAGATACTAAACGGAGATTCAGTTTCAGGGAGTGACTCCTTAACTAATTGCTACTGTGCGATAGACTCCCCCGTGCCTGTCGAGAAATTTACTAAACAAACACCCGAGATAAACAATGGATGTGAAGTTTGCATTGCGTAATAAGTTTTGCAGTTATGCGTTATGGTGTGATTTCTTTGCTGAATGTTAATGTTGTTCTGCTTTAGAGAGGAAAGACCGAATAATCCACCTGCTGGCAAAGAGAATGCTTTTACTATGTAGAAATCGAACAGAAAAGCTTTATTGGACCTAGAAAAACGGATTGGTAGTGTTTTCACCCCTGCTATGTTTAATTGCATTCTTAACACACCGGACAGAAGAATGTCTGTGGGTCTTACAGGCCACTTATTTAGGAGGATACCGTCACTGTAATTCATTGAACAACGCTAATGAGATAACATTTGCACAGGCTCTCGCATTTGTGTCTAGGGACAGCTGATTGTTACCTATCCTCGCTGTTACAGTCAACATTTCCACTTTGTTTAACGCGGCGAATAATGAGCCTGTGATGGAAGCGAAGTTTTTTGCAACGTTAACGCTATCCCAGATCGTGTTACGGGACGTGCGCATCTTCCCCCGAAGGCTGATTACGTTTCTCCCTTTGCTTTGCATGCTCTTGCTTCATGCGTTGTATGTTCTTGCAATCTTTTGTATTATAGTATGTGGACTCATGTAGTACACACCATTTATTCGGAGTGCCCTTAGTGTTTGTAGGCATTTTATTTGCTGTGAAGTGTCCTTGTGGAATTTTGGTTTAGTAGGATACTCTGGATTTTTAAAGTCCAGGGAGGATCCTTTCCCGTGATCCTGCCACGGGATAGATGAGTATTTGTTCTTTTGTCCTCCGAACCAACGATTAGCTGTGGCATGTCCCTTACGTTTGCAGAATTTACAAAAAAGTGCATTTTGGGGTTTGGTTCCTGTGGTAGTTTGTAGTTGTTCCTTAGAACTGGTTACGGGTGCTACTGACAGAGCCTTAGGAGTAGTTTGCACTGCATAAAAAAAAAATCCATGTAATCTACAAGCTTTGTCCCTGATTTATATTCCTTCTTTCTGGTTGCTTTGTATGTAGTTTCTTGTAGCACCATGATAAACTGTTGGAAGTCAATGATCTTGTGGAAATTTTCCCTATTTTTTTTTTCCTTCGCCATCAAACCAATTTGAGGATGTCATGTAAAATTTGAGATCCATCATAGTGTGTCCAACTATAGCCTGTGCCTCTTGTGCGTCGTGAGCAAACAAATTAGTACTTGTATGCTCTGCCATCTTGAAGATCCAAGTGAGTGAATCTACTTTTGTTCTTGACCCCTAAACGTGTTATAGTCAAGCGTTTCAACCTCAAAGGCGTACACCGTTCTATGTGCTCGACTACCGGTTTTGACGTTGCTTTGGACGTAGGAGATTTAAGCCCATCGTTAGTAACATCACTGTTTCTCATTACGTCTTCGCACTCATGCATAAATGTTAAGGTATTATAATCTGCATCTTCGCCAGTAAATTCTTGTTATTTGGAAGTATCTTTACAGTTTGATAGACCGATGAGGTCTATGGGTTTGTCGAACCACCTGTTACCATTTTTGCTGTGTTTTTTAAAGCACTAGCGTTGTTTACAGGTAAAGGTAGTGGGTAAGTGCTATCTGACCTATGTTGTCTACTGTGTAAGTCCTCGAACTGAGAATCAATGAAATTTTCACAGCTAGTTAAAGAATCAGTAGGTGTTAACTCTCTCTGCTTCCCCGACTTGTTGTTTTAATGCAAACTCTTCCAGTTTTAATTTTAACTCTTGTTCCCTTTCTTGTTATTTTAAATAAAATTTTTCCTATTTTAATTTTAACTCGTTTTGTTTTGAATTGTCGTTTATCCTTTAACTCTTGTAACTGAAAAATTTGGCGTTGTTGAGCATCCAGAGATTCATGAAGTTTCATCTGTTCTGCTAATGTTAGTACTGAAGAAGTAGATTTTTTATCATCATCTATGACTGCATCTTTACGAGAGCACAATTTAGATGTCGACTATACCCGTATTAAAGAATTTATACTTCATATCTGACACAAATCTATCTCTCATATGAACGGTAGAAGTATTTCTCGGTTGACAAGCTCACTTAAAACTGAACTCGTTACTTCTTGTTTGCTAGAATTGTTCGTATAATGAACGTTATAATGACTGATTACTACACACCATAGCTCTCTAGTAACATGTACGTTCTGTAGTTAGTCTGCTGAAGGCTCAGCTATAAAGTTCTTTAGGTTAAAATCATCCATTTTCAAAGATTTAAGATCAAGTTAATAATAATCAAGCAAGCAAATTAATTCATTTAGTCCACGTGTAATCGTCACTGAAATTCGTGCTAGTTACGATTTATAGCTTAGTTATGCATTACGAGAATTGTGTAAATTGAGTCAAAGACGGGTCCTTGACAAAATCTCCACCGGACAAAATCCTCTAGGACAAAATCCCCGCGGACAAAAAATCCCGCGGACAAAAACCCCACCGGACATTAACCCCACCCTACCGGACAAAAACCCCTCCGGACAATACCCACAACGGACAAAATCCTCCTCATCGTAAAAAATAAAACAAAATATATTTAAAATTTATATTAGCGAGCATTATGAAATGTATTTTATATGAAAAAAAATAAATTCACACTACCCTGTATATAAGCATCAACACTTATCTCATGTTAAAAAAATAAGACAAAATCTAATTGGAGTTTTTTAAAGATTTCTTGCAAATCCACTTTGACAATATCTCTTACTAAGGCGATGTATGGACCAAATGAAGTGTAGGTTATACTGGACTATAGTCATATCATAAGCGTATATTATGTTCAATGCCTCTGAGCATTTCCTTCAATGTCTTGCGGCCATCTCTAAAATCAACATAGAGATTTCCGAGTCGTTTTTGAAGGTCATTGGTTTCTCGTCATACACGTTTTTGAAGTGGTTGCCCTCTCGAGTCAAGTGAAAGATGCATGGACACAATAACTGCGCCTTTCCTGATGCATTCAATAGCAGTCAAAATTGTAGAGTGAGAGTAGCCCACCAGCTGTTGGAATCCACGATTCCAGCTCTCAAAGAGATTGTTGGTGCGGTATTCGCTGTCAGTTGTAGCTAGGTTTACATTCTATTTCCCTGGTGGGAATAATGGAGGAATCCTCCGCACTCACAATGTCACAGGACCTAGATATTGTCTGGTCTGGCCAATGCGGCGGTATGTGCCAGTAACGTCGTTCGCATCAAAGTAATCAACGAGGGCTTCAAGTCCATCAGGAGTATTGCCTTTTATGTAGTCCATTCCATCAGTAACACGATCAACAGGAAGAAAGGCAAGTCCATCTAGCATGCCACAGAAATGCTTGATATGGTCATCTTCTGAGTATCGGTTACTCAGCCCAAGGCTCGGGATCTTTCCCCAGTAACTTTGTGTCAAGTGGTAGTAACACGCCTTGGCATTAACATGTGGACCCAACTTGTTGCTGATGACATTCAGGGCTGCTTGTTCGAAGTCTGTGATTGTTGTGCTGTCAACATTGCTTCATATATCTTTTGGGATTTACCAGGCAGGAAGGCGTAAACACAGCTCACTGCAGATTCTCCTAGAGGGGCACGGATGATGTATATTTGTTCAAATAGAGATGGTGCACAGGTAAAAGTCCCATCCATATACCTCGTGTAGGAATCTGCCAGATGACGTAGATCTTCCTCGGTGGCAAACATGATGATACGGTTCCTTGCCTCTAGACCACTGTCATGAATTAGGAAAGGGTGTGGGTCTGATCCACCTCTCTTTATCCACTATTTTTCACTATGAGGGGATTTTGTCCGTTGTTGGTTTTGTCCAGTGGGGTTTTTGTCCAGTAGGGTGGTGTTTATGTCCGGTGGGGTTTTCGTTCGCGGGGAATTTGTCCTCGGGGATATTGTCCAGTGGAGATTTTGTCCGTATCCCTTCAATGACACGTCGGTATTTTCACTAGGTTATTATTATTGAACACTGAATAATCACAAGGTTTTTCTAGTATGAAATAATACTACATGAACTAATTCAGCCTTAGTTATCACTTGTTGACTGCAATGTTTAACTACATACCTAATCATAATAGCTTATAATGAAGTTCAAAATTAAATCGCAAGTTAAAAAAAAGGCCTCCAAATAAAGTTAATTCTGAATGAAAGTGTTGTTAGTTAAAGCTCCAGGATTAAAGGCCCTCATTTGTAACGTATTAAAACCTCGAGTTAACATTATGGTGACTTTCTTCAATATTTTCAATGATCACTTGGTAAATTAGGTAGTTTCAATCGTAACTAAGGTATATTGTATTCAGTTAAAATATATGTATTCAAGATATTCGTAGGTGTGAATGGGTGATGAAGTAATGCCGGGTTGAGGAGGGTCAGAGTGTAAGGGGGCTAGATGGGTGAGGAGAGTTAGTTACCTGTGCAGCTACAACGTAGTTACATAGGATTCATTAAGGAAGGATATAAATACGTCTGACAAATTTCAAGTTATGAGTAGAATGTTTTACCGCACATTAGAGTGTTATCCCCAGCTTGTGCTACAGGTATGAACCATATATGCATATTTACTGTCCAGAATTTACCACTTTGATTACACCCCCCCCCCCCCACAAGTCACACACACCTGCATCGATTATGCAGTATTCCTCCATGTCCTTCCCTCCTCCTGCTGAAACCTAAGCAAATGTCACTTTCTCCATGGGCGATAAGGGGGTGGGCTCGGGGGTATCAGGACAACTGCCCCCCCCCCTTGGAAAACTGCCCCCATTGAACAATTGCCCCCCCCCCCCATGGGACAATTTCCCCCCATTGCCAACTATTTCATTTCCACAAACTTTAACTTTGGCTTTACAGTTGCTATGCCGACATTTCTCACATTCATAATGTAGTGATGGGTTGTCAGACCACAGCTTACATCTCAGAAACTCCAGACTTGACCCGACATTGGGGAGGTCAAGTGTAGGGTAACTCTCACGGTTGACCAAGGGTTATAAATCAGCCAGGTTCCCCTTCCCATGTCACACGGCCAACAAACATGTAAGAAGGCACCAGCCGACTCTCTCCCAATATACACAATATCCTACACCGCAGAAAGAAGTCCACACTTGACCCGACATTAGGGAGGTCAAGTGTAGGGTAACTCTCACGGCTGACCATCTGATGACTTTCCCAGAATATACAACTTATAGTCTCTGAAAAAGTCAAGACCTGACCCTACATTAGCGAGGGCAAATGTAAGGAGATCCTTCGCCGCCCCCCCCCCCCCCCCCCGATCAGCTCAACCTGACGGCTCGCCTCCCAATATATAGGACGTCCTAGTCCTCCTTCAGAGAGAGATACCCGGACCAGAGAGAGACAGAGATACCCAGACAGAGAGAGACACACAGGGATCGGAGGAGGAGGTCCACCACAGCCGAGTTCCGCTCACGGGAGGAGAGTCATGCAGGACTTCCCTCCCCGACTTCCCTCCGGTGTCCCAGCTAAGCAGTCGCCCTCCCGACACCAGTGTCCCAGCTAAGCAGTCGCCCTCCCGACACCAGTGTTCCAGCTAAGCAGTCTCCCTGCTAGGCCTTCCCCTAGGTCACGTGAGTGTTTGTCAGAGCTTTCCATGGGATGAGTTACTTATGTGGGAAGTGTATTCATTTCAGGTTCGTGTCCGAGAATCAGTGTCTAGTAACGTAATATGATGTCCTAGTAACGTAAATATAATGTCCTAGTAACTTCAATAGAAGGTGTTATTAATGTGTCCATGTCATTGTTGTAATTAATAAAGAGTTGTAACGAAACAGTGTTTGAGGAGTCGCCCTTAAGACGTAATAGATGTGTATTGACATATAAGATAAGATGAGTGTACTGACAGTGTAAATAACTATCACGGCCACGCTACCAAAATCTTCCTCTCTTTTATACTCTTATACTATCAATATTCTACCTATTTGTAATCTTCTTCTTCTGAGATTTGTCTCATTACAATAATATAGTAAGCTTTGTCAGATCAAACTATGCCTGTAGAAAAACATACATCTCTAGGGTTATAATTTGTAAAATGTAAGGATGCATTATCGCCTCAGGGACTATATTAGATACTGCACATGATGTTACTGTCTACTTTAAATGTGTCATCAGTTCTCTGAGCATGAAAGCTTTGGTCTTGGCGGGAGGTGTAGTGATGGGTTGTCAGACCACAGCTTACATCGCAAGGAAAGCCAGACTTGACCCGACATTAGGGGGGTCAAGTGTAAGGGTATCCCCAGCAGGTGCTCAAGGGTGTTACAAATCAACTAGGTCACCTTCCCATGTCACACGGCCAACAAACATGTAAGAAGGCACCAGCCGACTCTCTCCCAATATACACAATATCCTACACAGCAGAAAGAAGTCCAGACCTGACCTCACATTAGCCAGGTCAAATGTAACCCTCGGAGCTCAACTCAAGGGGCCACAAATCAACCAGGGCCTCTCATGTCACAAGGCCCCACCTGATGACTTCTCCAGAAGATACAACTTATAGTTTCTGAAAAAGTCCAGACCTGACCTCACATTGGCCAGGTCAAATGTAAGGAGACCCTTCGCCGCCCCCCCCCCCCCCCCGACCAGCTCAACCTGACGGCTCGCCTCCCAATATATAGGACGTGCGAGTCCTCCCTCGACCACACACAGGCAGAGACAGAGAGAGAGTGTGTCTTGTAGCAAGGTGGCCAGCTACCACGTCCCGGGTCCTGCTCGAGAGAAGTCAGGGGCCGGAGGCAAGCCGCCTCCGGTCGCCTCCAGTCGCCTCCGGTCAGGACCGAGACTTCCCTCTGGCGCCCAGCTAAGCAGTCTCCCATAGAGACAACCCAGGACCACCTGCTAGGCCCCCCCTAGGTCACGTGAGTGTTTGTCAGAGCTTTCCATGGGATGAGTTACTTATGTGGGAAGTGTATTCATTTCAGGTTCGTGTCCGAGAATCAGTGTGTAGTAACGTAATATGATGTCCTAGTAACGTAAATATAATGTCCTAGTAACTTCAATAGAAGGTGTTATTAATGTGTCCATGTCATGTTCGTAATTAATAAAGAGTTATAACGAAGAGGTGTTTGAGAAGTCGCCTTTAAGAACGTACGATAAGTGTAAATAACTATCACGGCCACGCTACCAAAATCTTCCTCTCTTTTATACTCTCTTACTAAATATTCTTCATATTCTATATATGTTAATCATCTTCATGTGAGATTTGTCTCATTACAATGGTGGCAGCGAACTTAACGTAACTCACGCCTTCCCTCGGTTAGCCATAACACCTGGCTCGTCTCATCCTTCATTTGATTCAGTCTAAGTATTGTCTACAATTGTGTAACACGTAATTCCTGTGTCGTAGCGTCGTAGCGTGAAAAGTGTCCTAGTGTGTCATTTTTACAGCTCAAGTCAATGTCTCTCGTTGTGGTATACGCGAATTGTTACTAGCAAAACACTCCCAGAATATGCTCAGTGCTTAATATAATTTCTCAGTGTCCCCCACGTTCTGTGAAGTTCTCAGTATCCCAAGTGCATTTCAATTGTCGGTCATTGTTAAATGTGCCCATTGTGTTTTAGTGATAGAAGCTGTGTCTATACTAACTGTTATAACTTAACATGTCTTACAACCTACATCCTCCTCCTTGTCCTAATCCTCACCTCACCCTCCGTACCCATCCGTTCCCGCCTCGCTCCGCCCTGCCCTACCCCGCTCCGCCCCGCTCCGCCCCGCCCCGCCCCGCCCCGCCCCGCCCCGCCCCGCCCCGCCCCGCCCCGGTTACGCCACTCTACACCTCACCCCACCAGGCGCGCATCATGCCCGATTGTTTCTCGCCCCGCCCGTGTGACCACCAATGTTTTGTCCTGTGAGTTATGCTTCGAAATTGGTGGTTAGTGTTACTTAATATTGCGATAATTACAGAGCTTCACTCAGTGTGTTTTTATGCTAGTATGATTTGTAATGTACTCTTTGATGCGTAGTGATAAATAATATTCAATGTAGTGAGCAGAGCTTCACTCCCCGACCCAGCCTAATGAGAAAATTGTCGTGACGGAAACTATAGTTGCCAAACATTGACGTAACGTATAAAGTAAATATTTGTTTTTCTTTACGGATACACTTCCAACTAATCCATCATCCCTTTCGGATTGTTTCTGTCAAATGTCACACACAGTACCGCCCCATGGCTAGCCGGAATCCGACCACAGCACATATAAGAAGAGAAGAAGCAGCGTGAGGAATGCAGCACCACACCCGCCACTCACCACCCTACTTCTTTCAAGTCCTACCTGGTCTAGGATTAAGAAGATTTTATATTTTTCTACTGTAGGAAGTTAAAGAGTGTGGAATGCAGAGCCACACAACGAACCCTGGTGAGCCCAGCCAGGGAGGGATTCACCACTGTGGAAGGTGTAAGACAGGATGGTCTTTGGTCTCGCCGACACTCACGTACGGAGGGCGAGCCCTGGTCCGCGGAACCTGCCTTACAGTCATCCAAGGAGACGACAGCCCAAGCAGTGGACCGGCTTTCATCCCGGCCGGAGGGGGCCGACGGCAGATGAACAGAAAATCGTCTGGAATATGTTGAAAACGATGATGTTGCAGAGAAGAAATGCAGATGGAGCAGAAAAATTCATCTGGAATATGACGGAAAACGAAGATGTATAAAGAAACGCAGACGAACAGAAGAATCGTCTGGAATATGAAAATGAAGATGTATAAAGAACCGCAGATGAACAGAAAAATTCATCTGGAATATGAAAATGCTCTAAACGTAGAGGAAGCGCAGGTGAACAGAAAAATCATCTGGAATATTATAGAAACCAGGAGGAAGTGAGAAGAAGTCAGATGTGGTGACACGACCTACAAAGTGGGGTATTGAAGAAAGAAAACGTGCTATGTGAAGACAGAAGACGTCCTGTGCTGACATCAGAAGAAAGTCGACGATGAAAAAGTGGATCATCAGAAGGACCAACCGACTACCGCTGTTGTGCTGCCAGCATTCCTTATTTTCAGATACCAGCTGGATGGAGGACTTGAGCCATGCTGAACCCAACAAATGTACTAATGTTGTTGATGTTGCTGATGTGTAATAAAAAGATATAACACCCTAACATGTGAAGTAGGAGCATTTTGTATTTTGTATTTGATTCTCTGATTTTTGTTAACATGTACTACAAAGAATGTTTTTTTAAAAAGATTAGTCACTTTTTCTATGAGTTCATTTGATCAATGTTTGTATTACCAAATGCAATGTTGTAGCCATTTACTGACTGAGATGAATTATTATTTTGACACGGCCTGGTTAGGCAATGTAACACCTGTTTTTGTTTGTAGAATGTGATTTGCAAGTCTGCCTCGGACACTATGCTAGATATGAAGGATCTTTAGATCACTCTATGTTCACTTACTGTGTATGTATTATATTTTTTTCTCCTGTCATAGAAGCTTTAATCTTGGCGGGAGGTATAGTAAGCTTTGTCAGATCAAACTATGCCAGTAGAAAAACATACATCTCTAGGGTTATAATTTGTAAAATGTAAGGATGCATTATCGCCTCAGGGACTATATTAGATACTGCACATGATGTTACTGTCTACTTTAAATGTGTCATCAGTTCTCTGAGCATGAAAGCTTTGGTCTTGGCGGGAGGTGTAGTGATGGGTTGTCAGACCACAGTTTACATCGCAAGGAAAGCCAGACTTGACCCGACATTAGGGGGGTCAAGTGTAAGGGTATCCCCCGCAGGTGCTCAAGGGTGTTACAAATCAACTAGGTCCCCTTCCCATGTCACACGGCCAACAAACATGTAAGAAGGCACCAGCCGACTCTCTCCCAATATACACAATATCCTACACCGCAGAAAGAAGTCCAGACCTGACCTCACATTAGCCAGGTCAAATGTAACCCTCGGAGCCCAACTCAAGGGGCCACAAATCAACCAGGGCCTCTCATGTCACAAGGCCCCACCTGATGACTTCTCCAGAAGATACAACTTATAGTTTCTGAAAAAGTCCAGACCTGACCTCACATTGGCCAGGTCAAACGTAAGGAGACCCTTCGCCGCCGCCCCCCCCCCCCCCCCGACCAGCTCAACCTGACGGCTCGCCTCCCAATATATAGGACGTGCGAGTCCTCCCTCGGCCACACACAGGCAGAGACAGAGAGAGAGTGTGTCTTTTAACAAGGTGGCCAGCTACCACGTCCCGGGTCCTGCTCGAGAGAAGTCAGGGGCCGGAGGCAAGCCGCCTCCGGTCGCCTCCAGTCGCCTCCGGTCAGGACCGAGACTTCCCTCCGGCGCCCAGCTAAGCAGTCTCCCATAGAGACAACCCAGGACCACCTG
>CAUDMG010001441.1:15000-22307 GCA_958450375.1 Homarus gammarus | reverse complement strand
TTACGGCTTCCTCTGGGTAAAAGTTTCCGGGTCGTGTTCCCGGACCTCCCCACCACTACCCTTAACATTAATGTTAAAAGGAAAAGAGTCGTCGTGGTGGGGCAAAAATAGTAAATAAAATTGCCGTGTCCTCACGTTACTGTCAGCGTCCAGTAATACTGATAAATGTGTGAACGAAGTCTTGTTATATCTGTTACTGGATAGTGGCCACAATTACTGGCCAACTTTGTGGGGCTGGTCACCCCACTATATATGGAGAGGGATATTACACCTTGAACATTATATACATATATATATATATATATATATATGCAAGTAAATCACTGTAGGTGCGCGTGATCTAGGTATATGCTGATAACCACAAGGAAAGAAGAAAACACGAAGTTCCCAAGCGCTTTCGTGTAATTCACATCTTCAGGGGTGAATATAGACTAGAGAGAGTAATACAAATCAAGGTGTATATATACAGAGGAGGGTGAGACCAGGTCCACAATGGTCAGGTATTAGGTAATGACCCTACTAATCTTTAAATAGCACACAACGGTTGAACAGGCTTTGTGTGAAATATAACAGAGTCTAGAACTGCTTTTAGTGTCCTTGTGGCCTAACCGGTAAGCGTTCCCTAGTCACACCCAGTAGGTCGAGGGTTCGATTCCTTGCTGGTGAGGTCGTTGATTATATGTTCAAAGTCCGCGTGTTATATGGACTAAAAATGAAGTATATATATGTACCTCACGTTTCAAACCAGCTGGATTCTGTAAAATGCTACTGACACCACATAAGAGGCACGGGCAGTTTCCCATTGAGGTTCACGGCGCCATCAGCTCGATGAACAGGCTTTGTGTGAAATATAACAGAGTCTAGAACTGCTTTTAGTGTCCTTGTGGCCTAGCCGGTAAGCGTTCCCTAGTCACACCCAGTAGGTCGAGGGTTCGATTCCTTGCTGGTGAGGTCGTTGATTATATATATATATATATATATATATATATTGGAATTAATTGATATATATAGTGTAGTTTTAACTGGTGTCTATACAGTACGTGATCAATATAGCCCACCTACTTTTCATATTATTTGCTTCTCTTGTGGCTAAAATTCTGTCCTAAAAGAAAAAAATACACAACCTTTTCATTACGTTTCCTAACTAAACTCTGCTAACTGTCTCGCTCCACCATCATTAATTCCTTTGACCTCATCCTTGTATTTTTATTATCATCACTCCATTATTTTTAATATAACTTCAACACTCAGCACCACTGGGGCGGTGATTACTAAATCATACTGAAATGTTATTAATACACCTTACATTACGTGGACGTGTGACAGAATTGTGGAGGAGTTGGTAGAGGCGACACCTTCATTACCTACACCATATGACGCGTCTGTCTGTAGGATGTTGACACCACACAGTCTTTAAGATGACGTGTACGCCCTCCCTACACAGTGTAAATTATCACACTGTCTTAGAACATAAGAACATAAGAAAATAAGGAGTCTGCAATAGGCCGGTTGGCCTGTGCATGGCAGCTCCTGTCGAGAGTTACTACCACTCTCTATCATCCATGAATCTATCTAGCCTCCTTTTGAAACTTTCCAGAGTTCCCGCACTTACTACAAAGTTGCTAAGCTTGTTCCACTCGTCCACCACCCTATTTGTGAACCAGTTTCTTCCTATCTCCCTCCTAAACCTAAACTTATCCAACTTGAATCCGTTGCTCCGAGTCCTATCCTGCTCGGATATTATAAGAACTTTATCTACATCCCCTTTATTGATTCCTTTCACCCACTTAAATACTTCTATCATATCTCCCCGCACTCTTCTTCTTTCTAGGGAATGCAAGTTAAGTTTCTTTAACCAATCCTAATATGGAAGGTTTCTAAGTCCCTGAATCATTTTTGTCATTCTTCTCTGCACCGACTCTAGTGAATTTATATCCATTCTATAATAGGGGCACCAGAACTGAACCACATAATCGAGGTGCGGCCTAACTAGCGCAAGATATAGTTGTAATAAGACCTCTGCACTATTGTTACTTACACTTCTAGATATAAAACCCAATACTCTGTTTGCCTTATTTCGAACATTAACGCACTGTTTTTTAGGCCGTAGGTCCGGGCTTACAAGTACCCCTAGGTCTCTTTCACAAGTCGACTTCTCTAGGTTGATGTTGTTCAGGCTGTATACATTATAAGTATTTGTTCTTCCAATATTAAGTACGCTGCACTTGCTGGTGTTGAATTTCATTTGCCATTTTTCAGACCACCCCTGCAGTTTATTTAGATCCTCCTGTAATGCATTTGCATCCTGCCCTGAATTAATTTGCCGCCCTATTTTGGTGTCATCCGCAAACTTGCTTATGTCACTGCTGATCCCAGTATCTAAATCGTTTATGTAGATTATGAACAAGTTTGGGCCTAGTACTGACCCCTGGGGAACCCCACTGGTTACACGGCCCCACTCAGATTTAACACCATCTACGCTGACCCTCTGCGTTCTATCAGTGAGCCATGATTTTATCCAATTTAAAACTTTCCCCTCGATACCATGAGCCTTAATTTTTCTCAGAAGCCTCTGATGCGGTACTCTGTCAAATGCTTTGCTAAAGTCTAAGTAAATAACATCGTAATTTTCGTCATTATCTACTACCTCGAAGACTTTCCTAAAAAACGTTAGCAGATTTGTTAGACAAGATTTTCCCTTTGTAAACCCATGTTGAGAGTCGTAGATTAATTTGCTTTTCTCTAGATGCGATCGGATGCTATCTGCTATAATTGATTCAAGAAATTTCCCCACTACTGACGTCAAACTGATCGGCCGGTAATTTGACGCTGATGCTCTGTCTCCCTTTTTAAATATGGGTACTACATTCGCCTGTTTCCACAACTCCAGTGTCTAATGATTTTGTAAGTAAGTTTACGAGGGGTCCGCTAATCTGTTCCCTACACTCTTTTAAGACTCGAGGAAAAATTTCATCCGGCCCTGGGAATTTTGTGTTCTTAAGTTTATTTATCTTCTTAAGAACATCCTCTTTTCTGATAGTGATATTCTTTAATTTCTCTGACGAATGTTTGAAGGAAGGCCATGTGTATCACACCAGATTGGTATTTAAAAAACTTGTATTTTTTTATAACCAGATGACCGACAACTGGGTGAGGTGTCACAGCCCAGTCGAGTATTTCACAAAAGCTCTTGGCTAAGTGAATGTTTCGCGATGTTGTTCCATGAAAAACGTTCACTAGAAGCAACACTCGTCTCTAGTGCAGCACAAATTTAACTCCAACACAAAAGTTTCAGGCAAAAAAATAAAAACAAAAGGAAAATGACGCAAGGAGAGTATAAGCATTTAGAAACCATCGAATGTTTTTAGTTTTTCCTGGGCTGCGGGAACATAGGAGAGTTTTAAGCATCTGATTTGCATAATTCATGAGTTTTAGTAATAAATAATGACAGCGAGAGCACACCAGCTGCACATTGTAAGCTTTACGGAGAGCCTGACCTGGGTCTGTTATACGAGGTGTGGGCTCTCCTGGGGGGGCAGGGTGTTCGTCCTCATGCTAGACTTAGTAAAACATGTGATTATTTGTAGTTTCCGGGTTACTGTTACACTGTGTGGGTAACCATGAGCCCCTGCGATATGGTGTAACGTCATCAATATTTATCTCCTCTTGAAGGTAACACACATGTCATTATTGTGGATTTTCTTCCTGTTTTCCTCTTCATTCTTTCATTTTTTCTTTCATTCTTCTTGGAGATAATTCACAAACCATCGCCATTTCATCAATCTTGAGCTAATTAATTTGAAGTTTGAAATTTAATTAATCTTAATTTCTCTTTTTTTTTAATGTTAAACAGCAAAAAGTTAAATTCACTAAATTACATATGCATTTAAGTTTCTCTGTTTATGCATATTTAGACCAATCATGTTGTAAGTTGTTACGATAGACCACCTTTACTATTTTTTTCCATTTTACAAGGGTCAAAGGTCACCGACGAATCATCTGAGTCTGAATGGAGACAATATCATGACGTCTTCAATTCCCACATATGTTACTATATATCTGAGACACACACACACACACACACACACACACACACACACACACACCTTATATATCGCGTTCATTCTGGTTTATCCTTGATTTATCTACACTATCTTTACTTTTCTGTCTTCACTAATTTTCTTATTTTTGTAATAATCTATGGAGACAATATGACTATACAAACAAAATATACTCACATAGTATCAGTGTGTGTGTGTGTGTGTGTGTGTGTGTGACAGGAAGGAGAGATAACTTTATTTTTATTATACACGAGAGGACTAAAAAATGTATATCTCACTCGACAGTTGTAGCAAAATGGTCTCATAAACACATACCATTTGAGGAGACAAGCTGAATCCCAGACAAACCGAGAGCCGGATCTGAGGTTTTATATTTAAGCTCTTTTTTTTCTTTTTTTTTAGATTAGCTTAGGTTAGATTAGGTTAGGTTAGATTAGGTTTAGGTTAGGTTACGTTAGGGGTAGGTGGGTTAGGTTAGGTTAGCTGAGAATGGGTTCCTGCTCCTGTTTATTTGCTCACCTAACCTGTCCTCTAACATAGCCTTTACTGCCCAACTTAACTTTGCCAACATCATCGTCACCGCATTACGATTTTATAAGCTTGATTGGGCTAGCTGTGATTGCCTTTGGGCATGGTGTCCCGGTAGTCACCAAGCAAATTTGAAACCGGATGTTCTGCTTATCACCAATCACCTTTTATAGAGTTGGAACTGGACGTTACAAGTAGGACTTCCAAGCGGCCTGAAAAAGGCAAGATTCTTATTCCCTTACATTACCCTATCATACTCGTTAACATACCCCTAACATAAGGAACACTACCGTCTAACATAAACTACTCTGCCTCTAACATAACCTAACCTAACGTACACTACCTTCTAACATGACTTAATCTACCTCTAACATAACCTAACCTACCCTCTAACATAGCTTACCCCGGCCTAACATACTGTATAACCAACCTTCACCAGGCCGAACACACACACACCTCTAATACGATAAATCGACCCTGGAATCTTGCCGGAGACCAGTTATATGCTTTAGTGGTCTTCGGCGATAGCAAGAGAGAGTCACCCACTGGAGTTGGCTGGTACTAAGCCTCTTTATCTTCACACTATCTAATATTCTGGCATCCTTATCGCGTGTCTTTTAAAAGCTCTCGGAACATTCCTACACTCCCAACTTTTACCAGCCAGTGAAAGTCTGTACGTTTTTCACTTTTACAGCTGTTATAAGTTCTGTAAACTCTGGTAGGTTCATGTAACTTTTCTCATTTTCGTTGGACGCATAGGAAAAACGAGTTGATTGTTAAGCACACTTGGTGATGTTTGTTAGTGTGTGTGTGTGTGTGCGTGAGTGTGTGAGGTGTGTGTGTGTGTGTAGGAAGGGAAAATACGTTGTCATATAACTACTGTTGTTTCTATTCCAAACTCCCCTACCGCTACCACAACTGTTGTTATTTCTCTTACCACTTAATATTTTAGAGGTTTTGTTTTACAACTCCCACTACTTTTATCACCATCGTTATTGTTATGACTGTTGCTATTATTTTACTAATGTTTTGGGGGTGCGGCGACCCAGTGGATATATCTCGTCTCTCTCTTTTAACATAGCAAAGTGGTTTTATTACTATAGCACCAGTCTTATCTCTTTTGCTACATATGATCAGCATACAAAGATGAAGATAATTTATTCCATCGGCCTTTCTCTTTATTTCCCAGCCAATTATATAGTTAGTTACCTGTCTTCTCTTTCTTTCGGATTACCTAATCAACAAAATTTCATAAGTCCTTCTCTCTGGCAGAATAGAAAAAGGACAAATTTAATAACTCCTTTCTCTCTACCAACACCATCAAGACGCAAGAACGTAAGATTAAATCACTCCTCTCTTCTACCAGCATAGCAGAATGGCAGATTACATAGTTCCTTCCTCCCCGGGCCTGCTGAGCTACCAACAACGGCCGGGGCTGTACTTGCCAAGCCTCACGCAAGAATGTCATCCACGCCGGACGGGCACCGCCTCCACGTGACCAGTGACAGGGAGGCGACGGCTGAAAGGAGAGGGAAGATTACACGCGATACCGTCCACACTTACGAACGCCAAAGAGAGAGAGAGAGAGACATATACAAATATATACACGATAGATAAGATATATTTATGTGTGTTCACCTTCACATATCGTTTGTTCGTATCGCTCTCGATTCCGTTGACTCCAGAAGAATATAGAAAGTTGTAGATACGTACATATAACCTTACTATAAATTTAACAAAGTAAAATCAGAATATATAATTTTATATAGTAACATTAATTTATGGCGTCATGATTTGTTGGAACATCATAAATATCCAGTTATTTCCATACTAACCAAAGCCATAAAAGCTTCATTAATATGTACATAATTTATGATAATGACGGAACAGTTGTGATAGACATACGACCCGAATCATTTTTATTTTCAGCTGCTCTCGCGGTCAGCCTCTCATCTCTGCTCACTACATCTTGTGTCACCCTCGTTGGTGCTCCAGCATCTTACCGTCTTCTTTAACGGCTTCCATTCCTTTCACCATTATATATGAATCGAGAGAGAGAGAGAGAGAGAGAGAGAGAGAGAGAGAGAGAGAGAGATTGGTTTTTCAATGAACCTCTACTTAGGTCTTTGGCCTTTCAGTCACTTGATCTTCAATAAACATTCTGAGCAGCTCTCCAAATCTCAAGTAATCTTGCCTTCTCTTTCGCTCCAACTGAGGATGGGTGAACGTATAAAGTTATGGTACAGTCTCAGAGCAATTTTTACTTCATATTGATAGCTTTATTGTGTTGCAGCTTACGTGAGGCAGGTAGGTACTTCCTCACGTCCCCAGATAGAGATATAGTTAAAGAAGGAACATGAATCTACCCCAGTATTTGTATGAAGACAGACTAAAAGGCGTGTGTGAATATGAAATAACGCCAGGCGCTGTATAGCTCCATTGCTGGCGCTGTTTTTATGGCACGGGCCTTTGAAATCTTAATACCGGGTCTTCTATGCTCCTTAATGACTGTGTGTAGGGTAGGCACGTAAGCTATCATGGGTTACCCAAAGGTCGTGAACGAGTGTATAATACAAAGGCAGGGTAAACATGAGACTGTTTGTAAACACACACACACACACACGCTGCGTCCTTATGGCAATGCAAGAGGTTTTTTGTTCCTTTTGTGTACACTGGTGAGACGCCATTGACCATATGCTGTATAATTTCTTAATTTTG
>CAUDMG010001441.1:0-10000 GCA_958450375.1 Homarus gammarus | reverse complement strand
TCACCATCAACCATACCAAGACCATGGTTATGCACATCAACCTCTCCTCCGACATTGTCCCACCTCCTTCCATTACTCTAGGTCCGAACACACTCCAGGTCGTAGATTCCACGAAGCTCCTCGGCGTCACCATAGACAACAAACTAAATTGGAAGCCACACGTCAATGAAGTTGTCAAATCCTCCAGTTTCCGTCTCCACCTCCTCCGCCGACTCAAGTCCCTCGGAGTTCCTGCACACGAGCTCCTCAGTGTTTACACAACATTCATACTTCCCAAGCTCACCTATGCCTCCCCCACCTGGTCTTCCTCCCTAAATGCCACACAACGTAAACACCTAGAAAAAGTGCAAAAGAGGGCATGCAAGATTATTCTCTCCTCCTCCTACTCCACATATCAAGAAGCGCTCAACACACTGACCCTTTCGACTCTCACTGACCATCACCACGACCTCATCTGCAAATTTGGTAAGAAGCTTCTACACCATCCCCGACACCGGCTCCTACTACCACCCGAGGTCCCTTGTCCGAGAATTGCTGTTCGACACCACAACCGCATCCAGCCCATACGTGCACGAACTGATCGCTATAAGAACAGCCCAGTCCCAACCATTGTAAAAATTATCAATAACTTGTAATACTGTAACACTGTCACTATGTTGAATTGAACTGTAGTTTGAGCTTTTCCCCATCTAAGTTATTATATGTCTTATTTGTGTCACTTATGTTACTTGTATATTATTTGTAATTCGTAACCCACTCCCCAAATATGTAACTGTATATTTTCAGCCTTCTGGCTGCCAAGCTCTTTCAATAAACCGTTAATTATTATTATTATTATTATTATTAGAATATGTGAGAAATCCATTCTGACCTTTCAGTTACCCCGGGAACAAGAGACTCCCCTCAAATATTGACAGTGAGATAGAGAGCCAAGATATACACCTGCATGTACAAGTAGACAGTCCATGCCTGTGTCTGCCAGCCTGAGTCTCTCAATTATTTACAGATTATGTGGGTCGCTGCTAACATGATGTTGTCAGGTGTCAGCAGAGTGAGCACCTCTTTCATTCAGCCTGTGATGGTCAGCGGGGGAGGCGATAAGTGTGATAGTAGGGCCCAAGTGAAGGTGCAAAAATTCTTTTATATTTTCCCTTAATCTTACTGAACTTCTGCATATGAACAGGGGTCCCTACCACGGCGCCAGAAGAGCAACAAAAGCAATCCTAGGTTTTGTTTTATTTCACACAAAGTCCGATCGTTCGTCTTACTTTTAAGCAACGTGAACCTCTATCGGAGATTGCCCGTGCTAACTGTGTGGTCGTAATAGCATTTTACCGACTCGAACTAGGAAACACGAGGCTACATACAGTATACAGTGTATATCTCAACAGTCCATATACACACGGACTTCCAAACACAAACAATACCTCACTAGTCGGGAATCGAACCCTGGACCTCTATGCCGTGGTGGCGACCCTTGTTCACACGCACACTGAAATTCCACTGTAGGAGAAGATAAAATACACAATAAGAGGATCACTGTATTTTTCAATGGTGGGTTACAGACGGTCGTAATATACAATTCTCTCGTTTTTTTTTTGGGGGGGGGAGGTGTTTTATCTTCTCCTACAAATGGATATCAGTGTTATGTGTCTCCATACCTGTGTTGTGTTATAAATATGTTCATCAGTACTTTCAATTTGTGTGTAATTTAATTCACGTACGAAACTGAAACAACAAATTTCTTCTTTTACATAGGAATTTCTTTTGCGACTCTATACAATACGTGTTACATTATACCACTGAAGCTACATATTTTTATCTCTTTCTTTTTGATAATTTCTTGAGGCAATCTCAGGAATACAAATCTTTTGGGTAATGTAGTGATCAGCTTCTATAACATCTCTATTTGTTTTGCGAATTGTTTAAAGTAAAGTTCGTCTCACTTCTCTTTTGTTAGAATTGGACTGTGTGTGTGTGTGTGTGTGTGTGTGTGTGTGTTTGTTTGTTTGTGTGTGTGTCATCTTTTCCATTCACTAAGAAAATTTTGGTTGTTGTTGAGATACTGGCTCACCCAGGGCGGTCTTCGCACAATGGGACACGTGAAATCATAAATTTCAGTTATACAAAAGATATCGCTTACATCAACCTACACACAGCGAAATTCCAAGCTAATTTAAGCTTCCTTTGAAAAGTTGGAAAATTATTCATAACTCTTTTCAGCTTTAGAAACAATTCAAAGAAAAAAAGACAGAACGAGAGAAAGAGAGTGAGAGCTAGAGAGCTAGAGAGAGAGAGAGAGAGAGAGAGAGAGAGAGTCCAATACAACATTAAAGACCTCAGAGTGGTCTGCAGCTACAATAACAAGAGGATGAATATTTAAGTGACCCATGATACCAGGTAGTTTCTCTCTCTCTCTCTCTCTCTCTCTCTCTCTCTCTCTCTCTCTCTCTCTCTGTTTCAATATTTAATTTCTTCATGTATTTAAGAGAATGATAACAAAGACAGTAACAATGAAAGTTGTAAGGCTGAAACCATTAATATTTGTAGTATTAATGATACAAAGAATAATAATAACCATAATAATAACAATAATGATATTTTGATTATAAACCTTTACGTCTGTACAATATATCTAGAATGAGGTACAACTTTGAGCCAGGCCTTAGCGTACATCAATAGTCTTTCCAACTCTTCATCGTGAGTCGAGAACGTGAAACATGTTTTGGGTGTTTCTCCTGCCCGTCTCACACCCTCAGAAGTTCACAGTTTGCCCGTCTCTCACGTTACCTTAGATTTTACACCATGTTGGCTCTGATAGAAATTCCGGCTAGGGTCCTTTCTGTGCTCAAGCTAATCCTTACTACAGTTACTACAGTGTTCACCATAGCCATCGTCCTCGTCACTCCCCTACACTGCCATTGCCATTTCCACGCTACCATCTCCAACCTCTTCTCTCCTGTCATAAAACACCACTGCTGCCCTCTCCAACTACCAACCATTATCAGATTATCTCTCTGACAAGTATTTTCTCATACCACAAAATATCGCCAGTGTCAACCAAACCATCAACCAAAACAGTCATCACCTTCGACTTATATTATATCCACCACCATCACAGTTCACTATCATCCTTACAACCACCATCATCCCTACCATCACCATCACCACTAATTATCACTACTGTCTCCCACACCATCCACCAGAATCCCCTTTCCCCATTCCTTCCCCTACATCAATCATCGGAACCTCTATCGATCAATACACAAATACCACCACCACCACCATCACCACCACTACCACCATCACCACCAACTACCACTATCACTAGCCACCATCCTCACCACAATCACCATCACTACCACCATCACCACCACTACCACTATCACCACCTCCACTCTCCCATCAAACCACTAAATTCCACTGTCAATTAGGCTGAGCCGAAATCCGGGTCTCATCATTGCTGTGAATAATGGTCCCACATCAATCACACGTTGCAGTTATCTTCGACCTGCTTTGGGCCAAGTACTATAATTTGTCAAATGAATCACTCTCTACTTTATATACCTCGGGTTTTTCTCCTTTGTTATAATACTGAAGCTTCTTGAGGAATACTAAGTGCCCTTGAAGATACCTTTTGCTATGTCATAGGTAAACAAATATAATAAAAAATATTAATTAGCAATGAATGAATAAGTAACAAATCTATACATAGTCAACAATAAATGAATGAATGAATGAGTGAATGAATAAATAAACATATAACATGAAAAGATATATGGACAGTGATTTTCATTCCCTTGAAATATTGTCAGCTATTTATTACGTAAATTTATCATACATTATCCTGCCATATTTACACACACACAATGTTTTACCCTCTTGATATATTGCTAAATATTATGCACGAGATAAATCTGCTAGACGGAGCGCACTTCGCCAGACAAAACATAATTCACGGGCAAGAAAGTGGCAGGTTGGAGCTGCAAGATCTGCACCTCATATTATACTTGGTGCTGTGTTACACGGTCAGGGGTGCAGCCAAGACCCAAGTAAATTACCCTCGGTGTGGGAGGTAATATTGGCCTGGAACCCGGACAAGTGAGGCTCCTGCTCTGATCTCCGCTAATTAATAATATATATTCGTATGTGTATTTCGAGATTTGCTTACTCACTCATTCACACTTTGTGGCCACTGTCATCTCAGACTATCGCTAATTTCTTTTACGTCACAACATGATGTGATAAGTTGATATAACTGTTCTGTGTTAATTATAATGTCTGTCACTTCGTTCACAATGGAGTAATGTCATGGAATCTTTAGTCTTTTTTGTCCATATGGTATATTGTCAACTGCTTCACTCAACCGTACATGCAACTCAGAGTTACGGAGAATTTGAAATTAAGACAAATTTTTTGGAAATCTTGAGTGTGTAAAAACATTCTATGTGTAAAATAATATTCAATGTAGAAAATTGGCTTCCGTTTGTCTTAGGGTGTGTCTCATGCTGCGGCTTGTCGTTTGTTGGTGCTGTTTATGCGTGTAGTTCTCTCCACCCCAGTTTTCACCATGTAAAGTGATTCATTCATTACATCTGACAAGAGCACTGTGAGGGCGGCAGGAGAAAACATGATCAAGTTCCTTAACTAGTGTTCCCAAATGGCTTCAGAGTTAAGCAACCATCATCATATTTTACGGCAAGTGTTGTATTAACTGCATTTCTAATAAAGATTTATGTGTGTTATAAGTATTTATCATGCTTTAATAGTGCATAATTATTAAGTAAAGATATTAATAGTTTGCTTTTTTCTTGCACTGTAACGACTGTATTTGGAAATTTATATAGTTGTATTTATCGTATTAATTTCTCAATTTTCAACACCCGTAATACTGAAAAATGCCCCCCCCCCCCCAAAAAAAAAAAAAAAAAAATATATATATATATATATATGTAACCGGTCGGAATTTACTGGACTTTAATTTCTCACTTGACTTGGGGTTTATTTAAAATTAATAGATGGTAATGGCAGTGGAAGCGCCCCTTTGAGAAAAATCCCGAACCAGCACAAGAACACTTAAATCTACTAAACAAAATAAATTGTCCGTGACCCGTGGAAGGATAGCATCTGTGACTGGGATGAATGAGACACACTGTAAAATTTAGACACTTATATTCCCTCCAACACTACAAACACAATCAAATAATGGTACACCAATATGCGCACCTCTCAACTTGAACTTAAAACACTACTCTGGGGAATAAAAGTTATACATGATATAAAAATTATTAGAACCTCAGGCAACAATAAATTTGAAGTATTAAGAACTGTTGCGTGCACACATGAAACAGGCCTTAAAGGCTTTCACACAATAATATCAGTCACTTAGGTATTAAAAAAAGAAATTAACTACTCTACGATGAATAGGCCTTAAGGGCACTCAACAAAATTATATGTCACTGAGGAATGGTAATAAAACATGAAATTAAATACTCTACAATGAATAGGCCTTAAGGGCACTCAACAAAATTATAGCACCCCAACAGATGCACACTTCCTAACCTAACCTAACCACTACTCTGGGGAACAAGGTTATACCTGAGATCAGAATTATGAAGAACAATCAGAGGCATTAAAAGAATCAAATCACAGTATCACTCTGGTTCCACTTGATGGCACAAACATTCAAAACAATATTATCAAAATTATCTAGAAACTATTAAACTACACCCGTAATAAGGGAGGGAAAATGTTCCTCCAGGTATCTCCTAGAGACCTAGACTCACGGTCTCAGTGTGTGACCATTAGTCTACTCAGATAGCCTCAGTGTACTCCCAGTGCGTCCATAAAGCGGACGGGAGTGAGCCAATCAGACCTTGTACAGTTGAGAGAAGCTTTAGCGTCCCGTCGTTTAGTTGTCGGGAGCACTCGTTCACTCAAGAGATCCTTTGCTACCCCGCTAAACAGTGCCAGGCCTACTTTGATCGGTCCAATGGCGACAATCGCCACCCTCAATCCTCAACGGCAGTCTCAAACGGCAGTCAATCTCAGGTCAACTCCAGTCAACTTCAGTCAAGTGGGTTCTCACGGAAACCCTGAAATGAACTCACTGTTAGCTCTAGTTTACTTTATCACTGCCCTATCTAACCCTGTCTGAGATCGAATGAGACTTACTTGTTATACTGCAATATTTCAGCGCAGGTGACTAGGCCACGTGACTATTTCTGGGACAGACGCGCAGGGACGTCTTGTTTGTGTGAGTGCTATCCGGGACTGAGAGAGAGGCCGCCTCGTGTCCTCTCAAGGCGCTAGCTTAGGCCTACGTGACCTATTTTCCGCCTAACTAATAACTCCTTGGGACACCCTTTAACATTATTCAGACTGCTAAACGATCTATAATAATTTCAAATTCAATAATAGTCCCTTAACTTCATGAATCGCATCATTATTAATCCGGTAAATAACATTTAATATCATATAGGCCTAGTTCCGCAATCTCCCACTATGTGCGGGGAGCGCTCTCTTCCCTCAGACGACCTTGAACGCTCAGTACCGCTAATGGCGGGGCATTCGAAATTACTCTGAAATTTCTGAATATTACATATATATATATATATTGTGCAAAAAATTCCTAAATACACTATATGCGAAATGAAAATAAATCACTACCACATAATCCCTATTGCCTTATGTAGTAATTCTCAAGCACAACAGAATACTTAATTTTACTCGTATCAATAGCTTCTTCCTCCCCTGTAGGATATACAGTAGGGTGTGTCAATTTAGGGGGTGAACTGGCTAAATTGAAAATCGAGTAATTTGGTAGCAATTTATTGTAGTCTTTAAGCATGCAAAACAATATTCTGGCATAAATTTTTTTTTATAATAAGTCCTACCTACATCAAATGGATTTTTAAATGTACATATTTGTGAATTTATAACATAACCAGCGTTTGCACACATGTTACTGTTTCAAGTTTCAAATTATTATATTTTATTATCCGTAGTCTATTTGAAAGTAACCAATGCCTTCATACTCTCTTTGCTTTGGTTTCTTGTCATCAGTAGTCTGCTTGCTATTTGTGCTTTGATGTAACCTTCTCGCCTCTCGTGGCTGTAAACATGGCCCGCTGCTTCTGTGACCATTTTCACACATCTCTCCACACTTTGAGTGTGGGAAGGCCACTTCGGCACCTGCATTGGAGTCTCTTTAAGGTTTCTCAATTCTTGGCTAGTTAGACTTGTTGTCAATGGTGGCTCTAAGACTTCCAAACTCAAGTCAACCAATTCTGACAATTTGGTGGCAATGACGTTTATTGGGGGAACTTTTCTTGAATGAAACGAACAGTCTCCCAACTGGTCGTCATCTATTAGCGTTCCTCTAATCTTTAGAATGACTTCTACAGCCTCGGTTCGGAGATTGGTACATTGACTGCAAAGCATTGCTTGCAAAACTGCTTCTGATCGAGCATACCAAGCGGACCTTCTTGCCACAGGTAACACGATGTCCCTCACTACCTTCCTCTGTGTTCTTACTAGCTGCAATTGAAACAAAAGGTGATTGGGCCCATCCACCCACATAGGATTAAGTTTCACACTAAACCACTGGGGAAGATAAACTCCAATAATAAATTCAACAATTAACCTCAAATTCTTCAGCACTTTGCCCTTCAATTCGTGTTTGGAAATCCAAATCCTGCAGAAACGAAGAGCTGTAGTTAACCAACGGCTGTGACTGACAGGTCCAATCTCCAAGAGAGCCAATGACTGAGGCACTTCTCCTGATCTTATTGCTTGGGCAATACGATAAGCATAGGATTGATCTGTGCTGAGATCTTTGATGACTCCTTCAGACAACGCCGGAAGGGGAGGGCCAACTTCGACCTTTGGAAAGGTTGTATTTATTTCTAGTTGTGTTGCTTCATCCAGCATGATGCCAAGGGGACCTGACCACTTGTTGTTGCTCTTTGTAGGACCATCAAGTTCCTGGATGAGATGACGAAGAGGTAGCTCGCCTGTATGTAAATCACATACAATCCAAACAAGTCTTCTTCCTAGTTTTTTCTCTAAATGCGTCATTACACCCCCCTGCCATCCGGTGTTCACTGCAGTTGAATCTCCACCAACAGCCTGCAGTGAACTGCCAAGTCCTCTCTCCTGAACCCAACATAAAATATGATCAGCAATGACCTCTGCATGTTTCTTCCCTTCTACTTCAGTTTCGGGAGCAAAGTGAAACAAAAACCGACCACCAGGCTCAGAACAGATAGAGTAGTGTTCTTCTTTGATGAGACCTGGAAACTTTCTGTTCACTCCCTCTACTTCTAGCAAAACTTTTGTGTCATCTATTCTTCCATCAAACAAAAGACAGGAGAGCCCTCCATCGCTTAAATCTTTTTCATGCTGATCAGATATTTCCTTCATTATTTTTTCTTGTGCTCTTCTAATTTTATTATGATCTATCACCAAAGATACATCCTCTCGGCTGATGAGGACTGCATCTATCCAAGCGGCAGTTGCAATTTCTGCAGCCTCACGAAGTCCAGCATGGTGGCGAATACTAGCTAAAGCAATGTTTGAAATATTTCTTGTGTTGTATTTCATTTTCTTTGGTAAAGGTTCAGATGGCTCTTTGGAACTATCATCTGATGTTGCTTCCTGTTCATCAGAAGAACTATCAAAGAAGTGATAAACATCTTGACACAGCTCTTCCTCTCTTTGGATGGCTTCTTCACTCTTCATTTTCTTCTTTTGTTCCCTCTCTCGGATTTGTTCTCTCTTCTTGGCATTAGCAATCTGCTTCTTTGTTTCTGAATAATCTATTGAACCCATTTGCATACTTCCTTGGCCTTCTGCCTTTGTCCTCTGTGCCTTTATAAATTCAAGCTCTAAAACAGGGATCTTCTTTTCTCGAGGACAACCACAATCAATGTGGGAATTATTTTCTCTCTTACCTGAGTGAGAACAGTTGGATTCAGAACATAATTGTATGGAGCACTTGCAGGTCAAAATGTCAAACAGAGTATCAAGTGTGTGCAGAAATTCATTTTTCCTGGCCAAGTTTCCTTTACCAAGTGATGTTTCAACTGCTTTGTGCCATAATTTCGTTAGTTTTAGCTCAATAGTTCGACACTGATTAATCACAGGTGGTTTGAATAGTGCATTAGCTTTTGTCCATTGATGCAGAAGAGGGACTATCATGTCATTTATGAGTTCTTTATCTGTATAGTTCCTTCTGTCCTTTGCATTTTTTTCTCGAAGGAGTAACCCTAATCTTAGCATGTCTCTCACTGTTGGAAGTTCTGATACAGGAAGCTCCTTCCCTTTACCAACTAGCAGGCTCAAGTGGGTTGACAACTGACTTCTTGTCTTCAATTTTGACATCTTCACACTATCTGACAAATAGAAAAATATTTCAATGTTTCATAATTCAATTGTTGTTTCAAAAAATATCAATTTGTTTATCAAAAATGCTGTAACAGAAATAACATAATAATTTCTTAGAACATAATGTTTTATACAATGATATAAGTAACTGCGACAATCAATATGCCCTACTTACAATAATTAAAATGTAGAATTCGTCTGGTAGAGTAGGTGCAAGTGCAATGAGAGCAAACCACCGTCTATGATATCTAGAAGGAGAGTGAGCCGGGCGCCTTATCCTCACGCTTGGTACAAGTCAAAACAAGAATTAAACTGTCCCACACGGAGAGCCTGTTCATGTTCTGACATGCATATTGTACACAAGCTATAGAACCATAAAATACTCCATAATCCATATGCTTACATGAGATTAGTTAATATCAAGTGAATAATTCTAATCAAGTCTCATTAATTTGTTGAAATACTGATATTTGAAACTTTAAGGTATAATTGATGTAGGTGAGGGTTATTTCAATTCATTTTTGTTTGCTAATCTCAAGTTTAGACATAAAGAGGCACAATATTTTGACTACCAAATTTGATTTTTAACATGTTGACAAAATTGACACCCTAA